>JAJMEC010000004.1:0-378582 GCA_030573955.1 Yamadazyma triangularis
TTTAATATTTGATATCTTTTAATATTTGATATCTTTTAATATTTGATATCTTTTAATATTTGATATCTTTTAATATTTGATATCTTTTAATATTTGATATCTTTTAATATTTGATATCTTTTAATATTTGATATCTTTTAATATTTGATATCTTTTAATATTTGATATCTTTTAATATTTGATATCTTTTAATATTTGACATCTTTTAACAGTGACATCTTTTAACAGTGACATCTTTTAACAGTGACATCTTTTAACAGTGACATCTTTTAGCATTGATATCTAACATCTGACAACTTCTATCATCATTTAAAATTCAATCTTTAATCTTCATTCATCTTTTGTCATTTTTAATGATAATTTGACAACTGTCATCATTTGACAACTTTCATCGTTTGGCAACTTTTATCATTTGATCTTCCATCACCTTCCATCACCTTCCACCTTCACTATCCTCCCCCTCCTCTTCACTCGCGTCTCGTTCTTCCTCCAATTCATCCTTATCCAACTTTATCCTCACCAAACTCTCCGGCATAGGCTTTTTATCCTCATAATCTTTCTCTCCATACTTATACAATCCTAAAGAAGCCAATGAAATCGACCTCACAACATTCTGCCAATTACTTAATACTAAAGCTACACTTTCTGTTCCTTCACACATATTGTTCAATTGCTCCTCTAATTTCCCAAGTTGACCATTTAAATCCTCGGTACATCTCTTTATTTCACTCAAACTCGCCAACTCTACTCTTTTTTCTTCTATTTTCTGCTGAATTTGTTTGGATTTTTGCATTTTAAATGATGATTTATAACAAAAGCGGTTACAATAAATCGGATTTCAATATTGATTATTTACTATTTATTTCGCGACTGTTTACAGTGAGAAAGTAAATCATAACATTAACTATGGCAAGACCATCTTCTAGATCAGAGAGCTTTGTGCAAGTGGCACACAAACAGAAGATACAGGAGGATTCAGAGAGTTCACAAGAGGATGTAAATAGACCAAAAACGGTGAAATTTCAACAGAAATCGCAGTTAGAAATGGAGTTAAATGAGGTGATTAAGAAGTATAGTTTACAGAGTGAGAGATTGACAGAGGAGAATGAGAGGTTGATAGGGGAGAATGACACATTGAAGTTGAAAATTGATGATATTGAAGGTAAAATGAATGAATTGATTGTTGAAAATGCTCAATTACGACAACAGGTTGTTGTTTCAGAACAGGATATCAATGATGGTTTGGCGGCTAAAATTGGATTAATTGAAGGAGAAGTTAATGAAAGACTAAAAGGGGTTCTGGAAGTGTTTTCGGTGTTTAAGGGGGATATGGGGTTATTGAAGAGGTCGAATAAAGGACGGAATGTTTCATTTGAGAGGGGTTTAGGTGGTGATGTAGAAGTAGATGGGAATATTAAAGGGAAGGTAAATGAAAGAAGAGAGGAGAAGGCTAGAGTTGATAAAAAAGTCAATGTTGATAAAGAGGCTAGTGCTAATAAAGAAGTTAATGTTGATAAAGAAGTTAATGTTAATAAAGAAACTGATACTAGTAAAGAAACTGATACTAATAAAGAAGCTAATACCAATAAAGAAGTTAATGTTAATAAAGAAACTGATACTAATAAAGAAGCTAATACCAATAAAGAAGTTAATGTTAATAAAGAAACTGATACTAATAAAGAAACCAATACTAATAAAGAAGCTAATCTACACGAAGAAACTAATCTCCTCAAAGAAATCAATACTAATAAATCAACTAATAAATCAACTAATAAATTAACTAATAAATTAACTAATAAATCAACTAATAAATCACCTAATACTAACAATCCAATAAAAACTAATGTCAACAAAGAAGAAAATAACCCTAACAAATCAATCTCCATTAAATCCAAAAGTAATACCACCGAAATCAACCCCATCAAAAAACCTAATCTCAATAAACCTAATCTCAATAAAGCTAACGCTAAACGTAAATCCATAGCAATAACAGAAATCCCCACAGCTAACAATGAAAATGATGACAAAGAAAACCAAATCTCATCTCAACCAGTAAGAAGAGTTAGAGATAGAAAACCTGTGGATTATAAAGGTCCTTCATTACGTAAAAAGATGAGAAGAGAATCGGTTAACTTTGTTGATGCTGTAACGGAAGATTATTTCAATAATCGTCCTCTTGGAGTAATTGATGAGAATATAATGAATAGAAGGAAAACCTTTGGAAATCACAAGAGTCAAGATCAAAAGTTAAATCAGAGTCAAAGCCAAATCCAAAACCAAAATCATAACCAAAACCATAACCATAACCAAAACCATAACCAAAACCAAAATATATCAAACCCACAAGAGTCAGATAAATCAATATTTGATTTTGTTGAAACGGCACAATTATCAGGCACTAGAAAGAGAAGATACACCATGCTTCAGTAAGTAAAGATTAAATATTTAACACAATATTTCTATACTCTAAACACTCATTTTCATTTTAATAGGACCATAAGGATCATAATTCTTGATTTCAAAGTCTTCAAACTTAAAATCGTCAATAGAAGTAATTTCTGATTGTCTTTCAGATTTTATAACAATTTGAGGAAAAGCTCTTGGAACTCTATTCATTTGCTCTTTTAAGGCATCAATATGATCCAAATACACATGAGAATCTCCCATAGTATGAATGAACTCTCCACAATCCATATCAACTACATGAGCAATCATTTTAGTTAATAATGCATAAGAAGCAATATTAAAAGGAACTCCTAATCCCATATCACACGATCTTTGGTACATTAAACATGACAATTTAGGTCTTCCAGGAACTTTAGCTTGTTTATCAGAATTAGAATCTGGAGTTGTAGTAGGAAAATTAACATAAAATTGACAAAATACATGACATGGAGGTAAAGCCATTTTAGTAAAATCAGAAGGATTCCAAGCTGACATAATGATTCTTCTATCATAAGGATTAGTTTTAAGTCTTTTTATAATCTCTTGAAGTTGATCAATTCCTTGACCACTATAATCAGTATTACAATCAACATATTTGGCGCCAAAATGTCTCCATTGGAATCCATATACTGGACCCAAATCACCTTCACGACGATCAGTTAATCCCAAAGAATCCAAATATTCTCTTGATCCATTACCTTCCCAAATCTTAACTCCTTTTTCTGAAAGCTTTTTACCATCAGTACAACCAGAAACAAACCATAAAAGTTCATGAATAATGGCTTTAGTAAACACTTTTTTGGTGGTCAATAAAGGAAACGAATCATTAGACAAATCAAACCGTAATTGAGGAGGAGCAAATAATGATTTTGTTCCTGTACCTGTTCTGTCAGGACGATGTTCACCTTCTTCAATTATTCTTCTGCACAAGTCGAGATAAGCTTGTTCAGCTGGATTATTAGGAACAGTCATTAGTGATAAAGACGCGTTTTGGAGAGAAGATGGTGATAGTAGAGTAAGTGCGCGTAAGGGTAGGAGGAATAACTATAGTGGGAAGATGGGGCGATGTCCGTGCGAGAGGAATAAATATAGAACGATGTCCGTGCGACGTCCGTGCGAGAGAAATAAATATAGAACGATGTCCGTGCGAGAGAAATAAATCTAAAACGACGCCCGTTCAACGCCCGTGCGATATTACTGCCATAGCTACTGCCATCGGCACTACCATTGTTACTACCATTACTCCTTACTTACTCTACTACCTACTCTACTACCTGCTCTACTACCTGCTCTAGTACCTGCTCTAGTACCTGCTCTACTCCCTACTATATTCACATCACCAGTAACCAGGTAAAAAACTTAAACCATTTAGGTTCTACCAACACAGCATTTCCCTTTGCAATCACAAAATCACCTCCCAAATCACCTCCCAAATCATCTCCCCCTTTAAACGTCAGAAGATCTCCATCAATAACAACTTTCCGGTTTTTGTGTTCAATAACTTTACCTCTTAGTATTACTGTAGTATCTGGAGGCGCTTGTTGTTTGAAATCAATAGATAACTTGGCCGTAACCCCCATTTTCGATGGCAAAAATGGAAATCCACAACTACATAATCCTTCATCTAATATAGTGGAAGTAACTCCATTATGAATCTGTCCATCCTCACTCACTAACAGTTTTCCTAAATGATAAAATGCTACAATCAGCTTCAGTTTCTCGTTTAAGAACATTATAGGATCATTTTCAAATAAATCTTTTCCCGATAATAATCCCGTGATAACATGATTTCCATGATGTTGTTTTGGAAATGCATCTCTATACCGGAACTGTTTAAAATCAGGATTATTATTTAACTCCTGAAACAATTTTGTTTGCAGTAATGCGTTATATGCGTCTTCATTTATGTGGTTGATTCTTTTATCACCAAATCCTGATCTTCTGTACTCTTTGGGATATAATGTAAATGCCATTCCTCCGGCAATAACCGGAGTAGTCCATCTTATTAATCGTTTGAACATTTGTAGTGTTTTAGGTGATGAAGAATACCATCGCGCATTCCAATGGGAACATCATGATATCATAGACTATGAAGAATTGTGAAGAATTGTGAAGAATTGTGAAGAATTGAGAAGTATTGAGAAGTATTGTGAAGTATTAATGTGATCTATTACTTATATAATCTATTTATATGAACATTACACCACCTTCTATGAACATTACACCACCTTCTATGACCATTACACCATCTTCTATAACAATCTCTATTGCCGTATTCTACCATTCCCTCCTTGATCAATGGTTATCTGAAACACTTTACATATTGCACTTGTGGCAAGAAACACAAACACATCTTCATTTAATTCATTTCCTGGTGGTTGTTTAAAGTATACTTTAGATAATCGGTTTTGTAATGTCAAGAGATCAAGTCCGGTATTGCTTCTTAATTGACCAATTCTATTGGAAGAACCAAACTTTTCATTCCAATCGGGTAACAGAATCACTAACAAGTTCTTAAGTGTGTAATCTATGATTTTGTTGTTCCGATTGACTTCATTATCGACCAAATCATCCACTAAACTGGCTTGATTGTCATCAAGTTGATACAAGGAATATGTGGCTAAGTATGTTGTGGCTTTATTATTGTATTGATATTCATTTAACCATCTATATCGCTTATTTTTGTACCAAAAGTCTATTAATGGACGTCTTCTGTGACCGAATAAGTAGATGGTTTGGTTCAATTGCTCCAAATGCACGTTGTATCTGGTATAATTGATACGGAAATCTCTTGTTATAGTACAATATTTGTTGTTTTCATGGTTATAAATGTCAATATATGACTTTTGGAAGAAACTGGCGTAGGTTTTGAAGATGGGTTTCTTTTTTGTATCAGACATAATGGCAAGCCATTGGTTTAATGGTTTATTAGGAAGAAAAACTGTGGTATTGTAGGTTAAAAGACTACAATTGATGTTGAATTCCACTACATTTTCATCACTAGGAAGTCCTGTTTTTTGGAAATCTGTTAAAAAATAGAACATGTATAAAGTGTATAAGGTGTTTGTTTTGTTTTTTTTTTTTTTTTTGCAACCTTTTGTGGACCAGTTGTTAAAGCTGTTTGTGGTTTCATGATATAACTTTCATGCATGTCATGCACTTTATACACATCACATATCATGCATATCATACACTTAATGCACATCACACACCACACATCACACACTACACACCACACATCACACACCACACATCACACACGGCACACATAATGCACATCATACACTTAATGCACATCACACATAATGCATACACTCAAGCACCACCGCTGGCAGCTGCAACTTTATGAGCGTATTTTACATCTTCAATGATTTTAAACAATACTGCCATTACTGAAAATACTAAAGTATCTTCACTAATTTGATCAATAGATTCTGATTCCACGGTTTGGAAAATATCAAATTGGGCATTTTTATTCTCTCCAAATAATGATTGATGTTTTAAAAAGTTTAAATGAGCTAATTTCTTTGTTGGTACAAATTTAGATGTTTCTATATTATAAGATTTCAATTGATTCATGAAAAATCCCTTGACTGCATTACCAAGAAGAAGATTACTATTATCAACATGATTGGATGAAGTTAAATTGTCAGTTAAGGAAGTTTGTTCAGGATCTAATTCAAATAATGAGTAATTAAAATCATGGCCATGATTAAAGTCATCATAAAAGATCCACCGATATCGTTTGTTTTTATACAAGAAATCGACTATAGGAAAACGATGATGATGGAAAAGATACAATGTGTGATCAAGTTCGTGGAAATTAAGACAATATCGACGATAATGCTTTTTATTGGTCCTTTGAATTGAACAGAATTTGACTTTGTCAGTTTCTTCATTGAAGGATTTACCTAATTGTGGCAGTTTAAATTTATAAATAGTAAGATATTCTTTGGTTAGCAAATTCAACAGATAATGACTGTAGAAGATGGGAAGAGCCACTCCTTTATTCTGTAATTCTTGAACCATTTTGTAGTTGGTGTTATCACTGTCCAACAGTTTAAATGCTTTATATTTTTCATAAGCATCTTCGGAAATAAACGTTCTTGTATTATATCCATAACGTTTGTTAGAAATTAAGAACAGTAGTAAAGTATCGGCATCATTATCCTGAAAAAGTGGTATATCTCCAGGCTTTAATTCCATTAACGATAGTGTTTTTTTTTATTTTATTTTTTTATTTTATCAATATTTATTGTTTGAATGCATTAAGCGCTCCTCGCAAACAACCACTTCTCGCAGACAACCACTTCTCGCAAATTAGCGCTTCTCGCAGCTTAGCGCTTTTCGGCTAATGTTTAGGTGCGTTGTACGTCAATCGCGCAGAAAATTTGAAACCCGTCATAATTGTACATTACTTTTTTTTAGTCTATAAACCTAGTATTAGATTAATAAAGCTCCAACGGCCATAGCACCAGCAACAAGTCCAGCGCCGGCATGTTTAACGGAACCATCAGAAGAACCGGATGAGGAGGAGCCACCTGAAGGGCTGGAGGAGCCAGAGGAACCAGAGGACCCAGAGGACCCGGAAGATCCAGAGGACCCAGAGGACCCAGAAGCACCAGAGGAACTAGATCCAGAGGACCCAGAGGACCCAGACCCAGAACCAGAACTAGAACCAGATTCTTCAGATTCACCAGAGGAACCGGAGCCGGAACCGGAACCAGAGCCGGAACCAGAGCCAGATTCTTCAGATTCAGAAGAACCAGAAGAACCAGAAGATCCTGAAGATCCAGATTCACCTTCAGCTCTTTGAACTAAACCATTGGCATTTTGTTTGAAAGCATTTAAAATACTAGCATTAACAGAAACAGATGCTAATAAAACAGTTAATAAAGTGGCAGATTTCATTGTAAAGATTAATTAAATAATATTTAATACTCAATATCTTTTCAGGGAAAACTTAGTTACTTATATAGTTTTCCCTCCCAAACCACAATGCCACAGTAGTTTTAATCAGAATTATCACAAATGGCAGTGTATGAAGGCTTTTTGATTGTTTCATAACCTCTCAACCAGTTCAATCCACAAAGCCAATGATACATTAGCATTTACCCCTGAATATTGAAAGCAACATTGCTTCTATTGTCATAATATCCAGGAACGTGGTATGACATGAGCCACCACCAGCACGTTTCAATAGTTTAATCGCACTAATTGCTACTAATTCTACCGCCATAGCCTACTAAGAGCACGCGCTAGCTACGTCGGGGTTCTCTAACTATAGACTCATTTTGGTATTGTCTCACAAATTCTAATAAATTAGAATGTAGCAATGCCTTAAAGTAATAAAGTTACGATTATGAACTTACTAACATGAAGTTTTAATACAATAGTTTATTACTTGTTTTGTAAAGTTATATAACTACACCACTACACCACTACACCATTCTCCAATGCCATTCACCATTCTCCAATACCATTCACCATTTTGCAACTCAATAAAACCTAAAAAAGTGCGATAAAAAAGGTAATTTTTCAATCAATAATGAAGGAGTTTCCTGAATTGTTAATAGAAAAACATGGTAAATTTTTCCAAATGTGTCTAACAGGACTTCCGGCTAAGTTCCAAGGAGAAGATCATAACAAATTGGCATTGATATTTTTTTGTTTACATGGCTTAGATGTGATAAATCGATTCTCCTTTAATGACGACGAAAAACATCAATATAGGGAATATGTTTATAACACGTATTTAATTGACGATAAAGGATTCAGACCTTCGGCCAATTATGTTCCTGGAAGTGAATATGATGTTCCCCACATTTCAGCCACATTTTTTGGGCTTTTGGTGTTGACAATCTTAGGAGATGATTATAGTCAAAGGGTCAACAGTCACAAGGTGATGGAATTTCTCCAGCACTGTCAAGTGAAAACTGGAACCAATAAGGGGTCTTTTTGTCCCACAATAAACATTGATTCCTCTGCTTTTGGTGAATCAGATTTAAGAATATGTTATATGGCTACAAGTATTCGGAAAATGCTTAAATACGACCAATTACCCGAACACCAAAGAGTGAATGATATTGATCACGTAGCATTATTGGAGTTTGTGACTTCTCGTATTGGATATTCAGGAGGATTTTGCTCTCAAAGCTTCACCGAAGGTCATTTGGGATACACTTATTGTGGACTAGCTACATTAAAGATGTTGCAATTTGATATGAATAACATTGATACTCAACTAATTAAGAACTTTATTGTTCACAGACAGATTGATAACAGTTTAAATGAACATGAATATGAGTTTTTCAGAGAAGAAGACTATGGAGCATTGAATGGAAGAGAAAACAAATTAGGAGATGCTTGTTATTCTTGGTGGGGGTTAGGAAGTCTTGCAATATTGGATAGCATTGATTGTATTAACATTGAAGAAAATGTTAAATACTTATTACAAAACCAGCATTCTATAACTGGAGGCATTAGTAAAGATAGTGTTTCGAGACCTGATCCCTATCATACATTTTTAGCATTAACGAGTTTAGCGTTGGCGAAAGAGAGAAAGAAGTTTGGATATAAGGGAGAGGAGGAATTAGGGGAAGTGAATATTGAATTGACGAGTTCAATTAGGGAAAAGTAGAATAGAGAATAAACAGAAATAGAATAGAGAATAAACAGAAAGGGAATTACCACAAACACAATTACCACAAACACAATTACCACAAATACAATTACCACAAACACAATTGTCTAACCTCCTACATATAAACAACGTAACTATTCCCATATACACTCCCACCTGCACACTCCCCCATGTCCTGCAGTAGATTCGCAATAACTTTTCACAGTTACTGCAACAATGTCAAATGACTTATCCATTAGAAAGTCCCTTGTGTCGGGTGGATTAGCCGGACTATCCTCTTCCATAATACTACAACCTTTTGACCTTTTGAAAACACGACTTCAACAACAACAACAAATAAATGCAGACTATAGTACAAGTTTAACCAAGGAAATCCGAAAGTTGAAAAATTTTAAGGATTTATGGAGAGGTGTATTGCCATCAGCTTTAAGAACTACAACCGGATCAGGGATTTATTTAACACTACTATCCAAAACTCGGATTTATTTATCAAGTTTTAAACAACAGAAACAACAATTGGATCCTTTTTCTTCCACCATTAATTCCAGTGTATTACCTAAGCTTACTCCTATGGAGAATTTAAGTGTAGGGTTTTTCATTAGAGCCGTTGCTGGAATAATCACTATGCCTATAACTATTGTCAAGACACGTTATGAGTCCAATTTATACAGTTATAATTCCATGTATGAAGGAATAGAACATATTTATATGAATGGTAATACCACAGGATCATTGCGAAACTTCTTTAGAGGGTCTTTAGCCACTTTAGCTCGGGATTGTCCTTACGCCGGATTGTACGTATTATTCTACGAATCATTCAAAGTTGATTTATCAAAAGTGACACATAGTTTCAAATTAGATAATCAACCTAATATGGGCGGGATAATCAATTCATCAGCAGCCGTGTTAGCCGCCTCAGTTGCCACCACAGTCACAGCTCCGTTTGATTTAATTAAAACGCGGCTACAATTAGCCAGCGCCAATACCCCCAGCTCGGCTTATATTATAACTAAGCGCGTGGTAACGGCACCGGGTGGGGTTAAAAACTTGTTTAAAGGATTAAGTTTGAGGTTGAGTAGAAAAGGACTTAGTGCTGGGATTAGTTGGGGGATATATGAGGAGTTATTGAAGAGGATTATGTAAATAGAGGTAGGGTATAGTCTTTAGGTTATAGTTTTCGTTAGGAGACTATAGACTAAGGAATAGTCTGAGACCTAAAGACTATAGTCCGAGAAATAGACTAAATCTATAGATATTAAAATATGATATACCTTAAGAGCATGAGATAAGATTAAAGTTACACAACATTCAGAGACTTTTGTAACAGTTTTAGAACAGTGTAGAAAGATTATATTTTATAATATATTTACTTTTTTTCTTTAACTTTTTTTCTCTTTTCTCTTTTCTCTTTTCTCTTTTCTCTTCTCCCTTCTCCCTTCTCCCTTCTCTCTAAAACCTTCACACTCAAATCCCCACGCACTCATAAGACCTCGGAACTAATTTCTGCTCACTCATTCTCCATAATATCATTCTCCATAATAACCATGAACGAAGAGTTAATCCAAAGTGCTGTATCGTTTTTAAAGGATCCTAATGTGGTATCATCTCCATTAAGTAAGAAAGTGGAGTTCTTACAAACAAAAGGATTAAATGAACAAGAAATTGAAGAGGCTCTTAATAGAAGTAATAACTCCTCTACTTCTACTTCCACATCCACTAATTCTCCAACAACAACAACAACAACATCCCAAGTTAATAATAATCCTCCCAATAACTACGCAGGAGCTCCTTTAGACTACTACAATGTCCAACCACCAGTTCCTGAAAGAACTTGGAAAGATTACTTTATAATGGCTACAGCTACCGCTGGAGTCAGTTATGGGGTTTATCAAGTGATATCCAAGTACTTAATTCCAAGCATTGTTCCACCAACTCAAACCACTATTGATGAAGATAAACAAAAGATTGATGAAGAGTTTATCAAAATGGACAAACTTTTGGAACAATTAGCTGGTGAACAGCAACAAATTAAAGACGCTAATCAAGAAAAGTTACTGGAAATTGATACTGTGATTAATAGTGTTAATGAATTTTTAACCAAATATAATAAAGATAAATTGACATTTGATGATGATTTAAGATTAATGAAGTTAGAAATTGATAATTTGAAAAACTCCATTGAAAAGAATTTGAATTTAACTAAAGCCAATGTTAAAGATGATTTACAAGATATTAGTCAAGAGTTAGTTTCACTTAAAAATTTGATTAAATCAAGATCAAGTAAAGATGGTCAATCAGATCGTAAAATCCCTCCTGCTAGTGCAATTCCTTCTGCTTCTGATATTTTAAAGAAAGCCAAAGCTAAACCTCAAGAAAGTGTAAAATCTCCATCTCCTCAAGAGTTTGATAAAGTCATGAATGAACAATCTGATCAAAATGGTTTCCAGTCTGAACAAGTCTCCAAGTCTGAACAAGTCTCCAAGTCTGAACAAGTCTCCAAGTCTGAACAAGTTCCTCCTGGACAAGCAGCTCCTGGACAAGTTCCTCAACCTGAACAAACAACTCAATCTTCTACTCCTCCTCAATCTACTCCTCCTCAATCAACTCCTCCTCAATCAACTCCTCCTACAGATTCTCATTCTCAACCTCAAGGAATCTCATCCCCATCCACTGTTAACGGTGTAACTGCTGCAGGAATCCCAGAATGGCAATTAAAACATAAATTAAAAGAAGAAACTAAAGATAAAAATCCCAGTGACGACATTGTTAACGACACAATAAAAAACGTTGGTGTTCCTTCATGGCAATTAAATCAATCCATTTAATCCTTTTAAATCATTCCTTTTAATATCTCTTTATAGTCGCGTATCGTTTATAATTGGAAAAAATATAAGTGGCCGACAACTTGAAATTTTTTTTTTTCTCTTTTCTTTCTTCTCATTAAATCTATAGATCTTTTTTATTCGTTCTTTTAAATTTTAATTTATAAATCCTGCTTTAGCAGAAAAAGTTTGATTTGTTGTTAACATCAAAACCGTGCATATTGTACTTCCCTTCATTTGTATTTTTATTCGTTTGTTGACTTTTATTCAGTACCTATATTGGTTCATTACGTTCTTTATTGATTTTTTTTTTGTTTTCAGCATCTTTGCCTAGGTATTTGGCATAAAGTCTTCATATAAAGTCTTCACATAGAGTTTTCATAGAAAAAATCCTTTGGTTTTTATTGTTTTGGTTCACTTAGGTTTAGTTTTTGTTGTTTTTTTTTTTTTAGTTTTTCTTTTGGAAATTTGGTGAAAAAAAGAAAAGGGTATTTTGTATTTTATTTCATTAATAGCATTTGTTTTAAAACATGTCAAACTATGAACACAGTCACCGAGAATTGGATTTGATTCCTTTTAATAATCAGTTGGAGCTTATAGACAGGTTGAACTCCAATAACTCCCGAATCATTACTTCCAATAATAATTATAAGTCTTCCCAGAATCATTCTAATAAGTATGCTTTGGCGGCTATAGCTGCTACGGCTGCAGTTCAACAACAACATAATCAGCGACTCCAGGGTCAGGGTCAGGGTCAGGGTCAAACTCAGACACAAACACAAACTCAGACACAACCACAACCACAACCACAATCCCAAACACAATCCCAAACACAACCACAACCACAATCCCAATCCCATCTGAATCCCTACATAATGAATCAGTTCAATCCCTCCTATCAACAAGCAGTTCAACAGATTACAAACCCAATACAACTGACTGCAATTCAATCCAATCAACCACAATTAAACCCAGCATCTCTTCAACCTCATCAAGAAGATTATATTTTGACTTCCACATCATCATTACCTTCTGGAAGTACTTCTTTACAAAATGTGACTAGTCAACCAGGACCTAATCCTTTGTATCAACCAAATGCTCAATCTCCTAGTGGAGTTAATTTTCCAACTTCACAACCCCAAATATCTCCTTCTTCGTCTTTGGTTTCTGACAATCAATCCACAGACTATAAAATTGGCAGCTCCCATTCTTTGCTGTCTCCAGGTACATTTAAGTATCCAATTGATCTCAATTATTCAAATCCTCAATTGAATGATTTGTCTTCATTAAATGCTTTCAATGAAACTTGGGATAAAAGTTCCATTTGGAATAAAGGAAGTGATAAAAACATCTGGTAATTTATTTAATAGGCATGGTGTATAGATTATTATTCAAGTGTATAAAATATAATATAATATAAATTATAATATAATATAATTTACAATACTTTAACTTAAATCGCACTCAATTTTTGTCTACTTTATTCGTAAGTCGGTTAATGTCTTCGTATCAGAAACTCCTTACATTATCAAACATTCGAAGAATATCTCATAAACAATTCCGGAAGTTGTTTGAAGAGCTTTATCAAAGAAGTCCACTTGATATTTCTGAGTTTGAATCGTTGTTATCTGATGTACAGAATGAGAATTATTTGACAAATTTATCAATTCAAAATGGTATTATTGTTGAATATTTCTGGAAATCGGTACCTAAACTATCTGTAAATCGTCAAGTTAAGTTACTTAAGAATTTCCAATTGTCAATTAAGGATATTCCAAAAGATCTGATTGTTAAGTTTGTTACTAGCTTCATTAACTATTGTGATACTATCTTGAAGGCTAAAGAGAATTTATTAGTGATTAATGAAGTCATATTTCTTTGGGAGTTACTTTTAAAAGAATTTGAAATTGGAGAGAATAATGAAATGGTCAATCCATTTTTGATTAAATTGTTAAATTATCTTCAACTTAATAATCATCTGAAACAATTTAATTATTGTAAATTGAAATTTAAATTGAATAACTATAAATCATCATTAATTAAACCAAAACTTTCCAATTTAACCATAAATACCAATTCTAAAAACTTTGAAAATTATGAATTTTTTAAATTCTTCCTTTATGTTAATAATATTTTTAAAAATTGGTTTGAACTTGATAATTCCAAATTAATAACCAATTTCAATTATAATTTCAACATCAATAGTGATAATCTTCTGAAATTGATTTATGGTTCATTTAATGGATTATATTTAAGTAAAAAATTAAATCAACCTTCTTATTTAACAACCAACTGGGAAAATTATTTGTTAGCAAGATTACCTCAATTAATAAATTCTTTGAAATCTTTAAATACTAATTTAGATGAAATTTTATTAAAGGTTTTAAATAAAATTGATACCAAATTTGAATTATCTTTTAAACAACTTTTCATTAAATCATTAATTTTTAATAAAGTTTTATCCATTAAATCATTTAACAAATTTTTCCCCAATGAAATTAAAGTTAATCAACAAGTTTTAATTCATGAAATTTCATTATTTAATAATCCTGAAAATTTCCAAGACAATATTAATGAAAAGTTATTAACAGTAAATTCTGAATTTATTTCACTTGATGAATCTAATTTAGAACAATATTTCAATAATTTAACAAATAATAAGTCACTTCAATGTTCTATGCGTAAACAATCTGATTTAAGTCGAATTATTGATACTTCCATAGATAAATTAATTATGGAAAATGATCTTGAAAAAATCAATAGATTATTACTTGTATTATTGATTAATCACAATTTATTAAACATTATACTACACAATTATCCTAAGGGAGCCTTATCTTTATTAATAAAATTGATTCTGTTAGCTGATAATCATGATCTATTTAAAGTTAATGAAGATAATGAAAACTTTCTTGATTCTTATACCAATTTCGGAACAATTGTAATGACAATAATCAAATTAACTCAAGTATACAGAGTTAATGATTTAAATTTTACCATTAAAAATTCATTCATATTTAATTATTTGAATAATTTTGAAAGAAGTTTAGGTTTAAATTTCACTGCCGATATTTTAGATAAAACTTCCAATGATGATATTATTATAACTAATTATAATGAATTAACTGATAATTGGATCAATTCTATTTTCAATGAAGATGGTGAAGGATTGACTGATGAATTAATTAAACCAGTTGCTATAGAACAAATATACCAATTAATTCCATTAACTTATCAGCAAGCAATTATAGCTACTGTAACCGGAAAAATAAGTATGAAAGAATTGGTAAATGGAATGGATTATTTGTCACAAAACTTCTTATTACCATGTATATCAAGTATTACTAACTGGTTAATTACTAAGATCCATTTAAAGAATAATAGATTTAATCAATATCTCGAGATCTTGAATGAACTTTTGAAAATTGTGGTTAATGTTAAAACCAGTTCCAATAATGAAGCCAAATTATTAGCATCTACAGTAGTGGATTTAATTCATATTAAAGTTGATTATTGTTTTTCCAATTTAAAAGATACTTTTAATAATCTTATGGAAGAAATTAAAAATAAATTTAATGGTCATCAAATTATACAATCACCCATAATTTATAACTTTAAGGATATAAATATGTTCGAACAATTTAAAACCAGTTTAATTGCATATTTCAATGGGAATCAAGAAGTTAATTTTGAATTAATCAATTACTATTTAAATCATGGTAATGATTTGATGATAAAACATGTTTTCATGGAATTAAATTCAAATGAACGAACGGCTTCTAGTTCCTTTAATGATAATGTTAAATTTTTCATCGATGGATTAATTTATATGATTATATTACAATCCATTAAAACACCTGATTTGAAAACCTATTGGCTTGAAAAGTTACTGAATCCAACAGAAATCAAAACTCGGGAGTTTGACAAATCATTTACCTTATCTATGGAATATCATTATTCAAAGATATTCAACACTGATGAAGATGATGGAGATGAAGATGAAGATGAAGATGAAGACGATGAATTATTCAATGAAGATCCATTTAAAAATAAAGTTATCAATTACGAATCCATAATTCAAACCATTAACCAATACTCTCTTGATTTGATTGAATTAAACAGAATCTACTATACTTACTATAAACTGAACAAGAATGAATCGTTTATCAAGTCTATTGTTTTAGTCCACGATAAACTTATGAAAGATATTGAAGTATTTCATGTGTAGAGTGTTGTTAATCGTCAATTGTCAATTGTCAATTGTCAATTGTTAATCGGTCTAGACTTACCTAATTAGGGTTGTCATATCTCAATGTTAAATACTTAATATCAAATATACAACTCTATCATTGCTAAAAAGATTCTCACTGACATAAACAGATTTTGCAACGCTAACTGCCTAATTAAGACATTATTACCCTTTTTGCCAAGAATGCCATTTCGAACGTCCACTTCGTATATATGACGGGTTTGACGGGATATAATAATTCCGTTATTTTCCTTATCTCAATCTCTTCGACCTGACTATTTCGAGTAAGGGTTGTTATCTTCATGCATGAAGATCAAGGCTCATATCAATAACACAATAACTTGACACATAATTGGTTCCGATAAGGACATTATTGCTTTTTTCAGCGATAACAATGTTGAGTAGGATTGTATAATTATAATTGAAAAGCCGATTGTTTTTGAAAAGGTGAAAAGATTGAAAATTGAAGATTGAAAAGATTGAATATTGAAGATTGAAAAGATTGAATATTGAAGATTGAAAAGATTGAATATTGAAGATTGAAAAGATTGAATATTGAAAAGTTTCCTAATCTCCAATGTCCCATATCAAATCTATTACTAGTAATGGAATCACTAGTGCTAGGTCTAGAACCAGTGAACATGTTCATCAAATCTTATCCCATAGATCTGAAGTAAGAGATGTCGATGCAAGAAATGCTACTGGTGATGTTGATTTGTTAAACCAAATCGGTTATAAACAAGAATTAAGAAGATCTTATAGTACTATTCAAGTATTTGGTATTGCCTTTTCCATCATGGGATTGTTACCTTCCATTGTTTCAACTATGGCTATTGGTTTAGAAGGTGGTCCTGCTTCTTTAGTATGGGGATGGTTTATTAGTGGAATATTCATTCTTTCTATTGGGATTTCCATGTCCATTTTATCTTCTTCAATTCCTACTTCTGGTGGATTATTCTATTGGACAAACTATTATTGTCCTGATTCCTTAAGAGTTCCATTGAGTTTTGTCGTTGGATGTTCTAACTCGTTGGCTCTTTGTGGTGGGTTGTGTTCCATTACTTATGGCTTTGCTGACCAAACCTTGGCCGCTGTTTATGTTAATAGAGATGGTGATTTTACCATCACCAATCCTATCACTTATGGTGTATTTGCTGCTGGGATTGTAAGTATGTCAATTGTTTGTTGTTTAGCCACAAAACACGCTGCTTTATTACAATCGTTTTCTATCATTGTTAATTGCTTTCTTGTGGCTCTCTTTTTCATTGCTGTTCCTATTGGATACTCCCAAAACCATGAATTCAACAGTGCTTCTTATATTTTCGGCGAAATGGATAATATCAGAACCTGGAGTTCTGGTTGGTCTTTTGTGTTGAGTTGGATGCCTGCAGTGTGGACAATTGGTGCCTTTGATTCATGTTTGCATTTAAGTGAAGAAGCAATGAATGCTAGTAAATCTATTCCTGTAGGTATCATTGGAAGTATTACTACATGTTGGATTTTAGGATGGTGTATTGTTATTGAAGCAGCTGCATGTATTAAGGATGGAGATGTTATGGCCATTTTGGAATCGGATACTGGTTCAGCCATGGCACAAATCATATACGATGCTTTGGGTAAAAATTGGACTGTGGCTTTTATGTCGTTAATTGCCTTTGGTCAATATTTAATGGGAGTATCGGTATTAATTGCTGCTTCTAGACAAATATGGGCTTTTGCTAGAGATGATGGATTACCTTTAGTTCATAATATTGTCAAGTATGTTGACCCAAAGATTAAAGTTCCTATTAATGCTACTATATTTGGAGGAGTATTATCATTAGTATTGGGATTATTAATTCTTATTAATTCTACTGCTGCTAATGCTTTATTCTCTTTAGCTGTTGCTGGTAATTACTTTGCTTGGGGGATGCCAGTTCTATTAGTATTACTTCCTTATGGTGCCAAAAAGTTCCATCCAGGGCCATTTTACTTTGGTAAAGTTATTACTAATACTATTCATTATGTTACTGTGGCTTGGATTGCTTTTATTATCATTATGTGTATGTTCCCTGATAATAAAGAAGTTACTAAAGATAGTATGAATTATACTGTTGTTATTAATGGTGGAGTATGGTTAATAGCTTTGGTATACTTTTTTGTATTTGGATATAGAAGTTATAGTGGACCAAAGTCGAATTTACCACCAGAAGAGACTATTTTAGGAACTGGTTCTGATACTGATGTTAGTCAAGAGAATGAAGTTGAAACTGATAAGGTGTGAAGGAGGTGGTGAAGGAGGTGGTGAAGGAGGTGGTGAAGGAGGTGGTGAAGGAGGTGGTGAAGGAGGTGGTGAAGGAGATGGTAAAGGTGAATATAATAGATAAGAGTTTAAGTATGATAATTATAGATTTATTGAGATCAATATAGTATATATATATATATATATATAGAAATGAGTTTATATTATTATATTATATTAATATGGATGTCATTATATGTTATTATATTATGTGTTTATCATTATCTGGAGTGTTTATCATTATAATATGTGTTTATATCATTATGGCATTATGTCATTACCTTTCAATGTTATATCGTTATAACTTCATATTTCAATACTCTAATCTCTGTATCATTATATCATTATATCATTATATCATTATATCATTATATCATTATATCATTATATCATTATATCATTATATCATTATATCATTATATCATTATATCATTATATCATTATATCATTATATCATTATCTTTCAATGACATTATATTGTTATATCTTCACACTTTAACACTTAATCTATATCAATCTCTATATCTTCATATCTTTATATCTCTTTCTCTCCATCTCTCTTTCTCTCCATCTCTATATCTCTCTCTCCATCTCTATATCTCTCCACTCTTTTGCAGCTTCTCAAATCACAAAACCAAAGACGCGGTTTATCTCCAATTCGCGTCATTAATAATACTTCACGTATAATAATTATATCAAACTTGATTCTTTTTTAACTGATTCTTTTTCATTAACTTCACAAAAAATGTCAGTAAAAAGACCCTTAGACCGTCATAGTGATCAGGCTCATTCATTACCTGTAAGTTCACAAACAGTCGATGGTCTGGAAACAGTACTTCCACAAGATGAGAATAAAGAGCAATTAATAAAGAAGCTAAAAAAACCTGAAGTCAACGCAGAACAACCATCATCGTTTGAAAAAGAGTTGGTTGATATGACCGGAGACTCTTCTAATGATGAAGAACATCAATCTTGGGATCGGCCTGATTTAAATCCTACTTTTAGTGATCATGATATAAGTTTCCAACAATTAGACGCTGAAGAAACTATTGTAGATGATAATAATATGGCTCGATTCTTTGGGGTAACTGATGTAGGTAATTCCATATTATGTCATGTTCATGGCTTTGTTCATTACTTTTATGCTCCTGTTCCTAGAGGATTCTTTAAAGATGATCATTTAGCCTCATTTAAGTCATATCTTTCTCAATCTTATCAGGGGATAAAAGATGTTGAAATCCATTTAAAAGAATCTATATGGGGGTTTAATAATAACTCCAAATCTCCTTACTTTAAGATCTTTGTTAATAATTCAAGAAATATTTCTAAAGTAAGAGGTGGGTTTGAAAGAGGTGAAATCCAATTCAATGATTTATTTCCTCCTTCTTGTATCACTTATGATAATATAAGTTACCTTTTGAGATTAATGGTTGATTGTAATATTACTGGGATGTCGTGGGTCACATTACCAAAAGGAAAGTACACTTTGATTGATGATTTTAATAAACAATCAACTTGTCAGATAGAATGTTCTATTGATTATCGTGATTTGATTGCTCATCAATCTGAAGGTGAATGGTTAAAGATGGCTCCTTTACGTATTTTATCCTTTGATATTGAATGTTCTGGAAGAAAAGGTATTTTCCCCGAGGCAGAACATGATCCTGTTATTCAAATCGCTAATGTTGTTCTGAATTATGGTGAAGCCAAACCTTTTGTTAGAAATGTCTTCACTGTAGGTACATGTTCATCTATTATTGGATCACAAATCTTTGCTCATGAAACTGAAGAAGAAATGTTTATGCATTGGAGAGATTTCATTGTAAATGTTGATGCTGATGTTATCATTGGTTATAACACTGCTAATTTTGATATCCCTTACGTTTTGGATAGAGCTAAAGCTTTAAAACTCACAAAATTTCCTTATTTCGGTAGAATGAAGAATGTTCAACAAGAAGTGAAAGATTCCGTGTTTAGTTCAAGAGCTTATGGTACTAGAGAAAATAAGGTGGTTAATATCGATGGTAGAATGCAATTAGATTTGTTACAATTCATCCAAAGAGAGTATAAATTAAGAAGTTATACTTTAAACTCAGTATCAGCTAATTTCTTGGGTGAACAAAAGGAAGATGTTCATCATTCTATAATTAGTGAATTACAAAATGGAACAAAAGAGACTAGGCGAAGATTAGCCGTATATTGTTTAAAAGATGCTTATTTACCATTGAGATTGGTTCAAAAGTTAATGTGTTTGGTTAATTATACAGAAATGGCCAGAGTAACTGGAGTTCCATTCTCATATTTGTTATCTAGAGGTCAACAGATTAAAGTCATTTCACAATTGTTCAGAAAATGTCTTCAAAGTGATACTATAATTCCAAATACTAAAGAAGAAACCGGTAATGAAGAATATGAAGGTGCCACTGTTATTGATCCAAAAAGAGGTTATTATGATGTTCCTATTACAACTTTGGATTTCAGTTCTTTGTATCCCTCAATTATGATGGCACATAATTTATGTTACACAACTCTTTTGAATAAGCAAACAATAAAAGCGTTCAATCTCAATGAAGAAGATTATACAGTAACACCTACAGGAGAATACTTTGCCAAAACTCATAAGAGAGCAGGGATCTTGCCAATTATCTTTCAAGAATTGTTATCAGCAAGAAAGAAAGCTAAGAATGACTTAAAGAATGAATCTGACTCTTTCAAAAAGGAAGTTTTGAATGGTAGACAATTGGCATTAAAGATTTCGGCTAACTCTGTTTATGGGTTTACTGGTGCTACTATTGGTAAATTGCCATGTTTAGCTATATCATCATCTGTCACTGCATTCGGAAGACAAATGATTGAAGTTACAAAACAAGCAGTTCAAGAGAAGTATAATAAAGCTAATGGGTATGATTATGACTCTGACGTTATTTATGGGGATACTGATTCTGTCATGATTAAATTTGGATATTCTGATTTAAAGAAATGTATGGATTTAGGTGAAGAAGCTGCAGAATATGTTTCCACCAAATTCAAAGATCCTATCAAGTTGGAATTTGAAAAAGCATACTTTCCTTATTTATTGATTAATAAAAAGAGATATGCTGGATTATTCTGGACCAATCCTGATAAGTTTGATAAAATGGATACTAAAGGTATTGAAACTGTTAGAAGAGATAATTGCCGTTTAGTACAAAATGTGATTACTAAAGTGTTGGAGATTATTTTAGAAGACAGAGATGTAGCGAAAGCTGAAAGATATGTTAAGCAAACTATAGCTGATTTATTACAAAACAGAATTGATTTATCGCAATTAGTTATTTCCAAAGCTTATTCAAAACATGATTATTCTGCTAAACAAGCCCATGTTGTGTTGGCAGAAAGAATGAGAAAGAGAGATCCAGGTTCAGCTCCTACTTTGGGTGATAGAGTCGCCTATGTTATGGTTAGTTCAGCATCTACTAAGAACTATGATAAATCTGAAGATCCATTATATGTATTAGAGAATTCATTACCAATTGATTTTAAGTATTATCTAGAAAATCAATTGGCTAATCCATTGTTAAGAATTTTCGAACCTATCTTGGGTGAACGTAAAGCTAAAGAATTATTAAGTGGTGATCATACTAGAACTGTTAAAATGTCAGCCCCTAAAACTGGTGGTCTTTTAAAGTTTGCAAAGAAATCAGAAACTTGTAAAAACTGTAAATCACCTTTAAAACCTAATAATAAAGGTGCTTTATGTGATAATTGTATATCATTAGGTCCTGAATTATATTGTAATTCTTTAGCTCAAATGAATTATTTGGAACACAAATTCTCCCGGTTATGGACTGAATGTCAAAGATGTCAAGGTTCTTTACATCAAGAAGTGTTGTGTTCCAATAATGATTGTCCTATATTCTATATGAGAAAGAAGGCTCAAAAGGATGTGTTTCAACAAAGTCAAGACTTGGTCAAATGGCAAGAGACTATATGGTAATGAAGTAACAATTAAGGTTTAATAACTCGTCTATTTATTCAATATAAAGCATAATTATATTCATTTATTTTCCTGATCTCTATTCTACAAGTTTGTTTTGTTTCCATGTTAATAAAAGAACAAGAATTATAAATAGTACATAATTTCATAAAATTCCCTGATGATAGGAAAAAGTTATAATCTACTTGATTTTTTTTTCTTTCTTTTCTTATTATTATTATTTTATTATCTTTTATTTTTTGTTCTCTCTTTTGATATTTAGCTTTCTAACACATTGTTTATAAGAATGTTATCAATTATCGTTATTGTCGTCTAAATCATCTTGGTCAATAGTCATTATTTCACTCTCAGTAACTGATCTGTTATTGAGAGCTAATTGACCAGGTCTTCCATTAATCATTATGTCATTTGAGTTAGCTTTTCTCATTTGTGGACTACTGGATCTTGACGGACCTTCTATTAACTCCAAAGGATTAGCATCATGTGTTATACCACTAGAAATCAGCTTAAGTTCATTTCCTTTAGGAGAACTTTGTGCCGTTGAGCTATTGGAACCTAAAGACATTTTGGATAATTCAATTGAACCTTTTTTCAAGTTCTTTGCAAACTTGGATGTTCTACTACTATTGTTTTGTTTGGATAATTCTTTCAATTGTTTCATATTATGAATGCACTTATTAATGGTTTGCATCAAAAGTTTAGGCTTCAATGGTTTGGAAACATAATCATCCATACCTTTAGCCAATGACTTTTCTCTATCACCCAACATAGCGTGGGCAGTTAATGCAATGATTGGAGTTCTGGAACTTAAAGAGTCTATAGGATTAGTTTTCTTTTCCCATTGTCTAATCTTTTCTGTGGCTTCAAATCCTCCCATAACCGGCATTTGAACATCCATTAATATAACATCATATTCTTTCCTGGTAATTGCTTCATAGGCTTCTAACCCATTTTCTACCACTTCAACTTCGTGTCCTTGTTTCTCCAAAATTCTTACTGCCAATTTTTGATTGACCAAGTTATCTTCAGCCAATAAGATTCTATAACTAATAGATTCATCAGAATTCTGGGAAATTGATCTAGATTCTAATGCTGGTAATATAGCACTAGCTAAATCAGTTATAGAACATGGTGTGTTACCATAAGATGAAATCCCCAAATCTATACATACTCTCATATTCAATTCTGGTATAGAATGATGTAACAAAACTAATGGAATATATTTAACTTCAGGCAACAATCTTAAGTTCTTAGCTGTTTCAATAGAATCAATCATTATAATATCATATTTCACCGGTTCGGTCAAATTAGCATCACTGATATTCTTCACAACTATTGGGTTCAACCCTAATTCAACAATACCATTCTTAATTTCATCAATTTCTATGTCAGTATGTTCTGTTGACACAAATAACACATAATGAGAACCAAATGGTAATAATTGTTCTGTTTGTCTTGTATATCTTATATTAGATGGAGCAACACTAACTGTGAAGTAGAAATTTGAACCATCACCATATTCTGAAGTAACCCAAATTTCACCACCCATCAAATGAATTAATTGTTTAGAAATAGATAACCCTAAACCAGTACCACCGAATTTTCTAGTAGTAGAACCATCAGCTTGACAGAAAGTATCGAAAATCAATCCCAATTTATCTTTCTCGATACCAATACCAGTATCACTTACACAAACTTCTAACAATAATTTATGACTATCTTCAACAATCTTATCAGATTTTTTAACTGAAACACTAACTTTACCTTGTTTAGTAAATTTAATAGCATTACCAGCTAAATTTAAAATAACTTGTCTTAATCTAAATGAATCACCAATCAAATTATCAGGGAATGAAGAGTCACATTGATAAGTCAAATCTAATGACTTTTCAATTGCTTTAACGGCTAAAGTTTTCAATGCTCCAAATACTGTACCTCTTAAAGAAAAGTCAATTTGTTCCACAGTCATTCTATTAGCTTCAATCTTTGAAATATCTAAAATATCATCAATAATCGTTAATAATGAATTAGCTAAATTATGAACAATAGACAACATTTCTCTTTGATATTGGGTTAATTCTGTATCTAAAGATAATTGAGTCATACCTATTATACCATTCAATGGAGTTCTAATTTCATGAGACATATTAGCCAAGAATTCCGATTTGGCACTATTAGCCAATTCAGCCGCTTCTCTGGCAGCAGTATTTCTTTGAATAGATTCTCTTAAATTCAAAACCATTTGATTAATCTTTGTTTTGAGAGCATCCATTTCACCACTGGCTTCAACAGTAATAAAACGAGTGAAATCACCATCAGTAGCAGCAGCAGTAATTTGTGCAAAAGCTCTAACTTGAGATGTCAAGTTAGAAGCCATAGTATTTACATTAGACGTAATTTCTTTCCATAATCCATCAACATCACTAACTTGAGCTTGAATACCTAATTTACCATTAATACCCACATCTCTAGCAACTTTAGACACTTCTGAAGCAAACAATTGTAATGAATCAACCATCTTATTAATAGTATTTTTCAATTGTAAAATTTCCCCTTGAGCATGAACATCAATTTTTTGAGATAAATCACCATGAGCAACAGCAGTAGTAACAGTTGCAATAGATCTGACTTGATTAGTTAAATTAGTAGCCATTAGATTGACATTTTCTGTCACTGCTTTCCAAGAACCTTCAACATCTTGAACATTGGCTTGACCACCTAAAATACCTAAAGTCCCCACTTCTCTGGATAAAGTAGTAACTTCCAAAGCAAAATTTTGTAATCGATCCACCATTTGATTAATGGTTAATTTTAAATCCAAAATTTCACCTTTACAATCGGCAGTAACTTTTTTAGATAAATCACCTTTAGCCACAGCAGTAGTAACATTAGCAATATTTCTGACTTGAGTAGTTAAATTTAAGGCCATGGCATTTACATTATTAGTTAATTCTTTCCATATACCTTCAACATTGCCAATTAAAGCTTGACCCCCTAAAATACCTAAAACCCCGACATCTCTAGCTACTTTAGCTACTTCAAAAGCAAAAGTTCTTAATTGGTCAACCATAGTATTGATGGTCATTTGTAATTGTAAGATTTCACCTTGAGCATGAACATTAATTTTACGAGATAAATCACCCGTAGCCACGGCTCTAGTGACATCAGCGATTTCACGGACTTGATTAGTTAAATTTAACGCCATAATATTGACATTATCGGTTAAAGATCTCCAAATCCCTACAGAACCTTCATTTTTAGCTTGACCCCCTAATTCACCATTGGCGACTTCAGTGGCCACTTTAGTAACTTCATTAGCAAAAGTTTGTAATTGATCCATCATAGTATTTATAGTGATTTTGACCTTTAAAATTTCGGGGTCGGATTCAACCGTATGAATTTCAACTTTTTTAGATAAATCACCCATGGCAACAGAAATAACCACCGTCCCTATTTCAGATAATGCCTTTTTAAAAGCTTTATTGGCGGTTTTAGAAGTTTCTAATTCATCTTTTAAATCAGTAACCAATTCATCTTGAGATTTAATATGATTTATGATATTATTTCGTATCATATGATGATTTTGTTGATAAAGATTTGGATCCTCAAGAATCTTCAACAATTCAGTAGAATCCATTCTATTATCTAATTTTAACTTCTTGATTGGAGGAGAAATTTTGGACTGATAGATAGACAACTTGAAATAATTAATATGGAGAATACAATACAAATGAAATTTGTTTCTTTATTAAAATAATGGTTTCGTTTTCGTTTTCGTTTTCGTTTCTTTACTTTCTCTTTGCTTTGCTTTTTTCCTTTAAAATAGCTCTCAATTTTAAACTTCTCTTTTAAAGTTAATCAAAGTCAATACAGAAAACTATCACGACTAAAAATAACCCACGGGATATGTAGTATATAACTAATCAGTTAATCAATTAATTAATTTATCAATACGAAAGGAAATTAATATATCTTCTTAGCAGACTTTTTTTTCTTTCTTTTAGTCAAAACTAAAGGAGTATAAAATAAATAGAATAACGATTAAATTTAAAATAAAATAAAAAAAGGTATATTTTTGATTGTCACTTGAGCGGGTAATTTGACAATACTAATTTTAAAAATATACAACCTCAATTAAACACCACAGTTAAAAAGAAAAAAAAAAACAAATTGCCTCTTTAAAATTCAATTAAAATGGAATATCGTTTTTGACGACTTTGACACACACTTTAGGTAATATATGGTGTAAAGAAGTGGACGAATTAATGAACTGTGAATAATCAAGGGTCAAAAACGTAATACAGAAGAAAAAACAAAAAACAGTGAGAAAAAAAAAAAAAAAAAAAAAAAAAAAAAAAAAAAAAAAAAAAAAAAAAAAAAAAAAAAAAAAAAAAAAAAAAAAAAAAAAAAAAAAAAAAAAAAAAGCCGATGATAATCGTGAACAACTACAAAGAAGAAGAAGAAAAAAAAAATTATTTTACAATTATGAACATTGAAAGGAGTTGTGATGGGCATTTAGAAGAGAGTTTAATGGGCATTTAGAAGTGTTTTTGATAGGCGTTTAAAGTGGGGCTTAAACTTAGTTTTTCTTTTTTTATCTTTTTCTTTTTCTTTTTTTTTTTCACTTTAAACTTTATGCTACATTCAATAACAAAACCCCTGGATGCAATTTTAAGTAATAATTAGGTGCATAGAAGCGAATGCTCAGGAACCATCGTCCTGGGCTGTGCGAAGTGGACTTCCGGAACCGACGTTAAGCGATACGTGAGTAAAGATCCTCAGAGTAGAAAAGTAGCATAATGAGTAGAAAAGTAGAATCAACGTAAGTTAAGCTTTTGGTGTGTAAAGCCGTGGATTAGAGAAGGTTAATATTGAGAAGGTTAAAGTTACGTCATTTTGGAAGTGCAAAGGATCGGAAATCTGCGAAAACGGTGAAGTTGATAGGAAGGATGAGTTGAAGGATGAGGATGAGAATATAGGGCGATAAGGATAAGGATAAGGATAGAGAGCGATAAGGTGATGTGGTTGAAAATGGGAGTAGATGTGTTCTTTTTTCGGTTTATTCTTCATAGACTCATTCGCCAGGGAGTATTTATTGTGGAAACTTCCACCACATTTCATTCAATGGACGTACAATAATAGGCATATCCTTTATCCGGTTGACTCATTCACTAAGTTCACCCCATCGACAAAAAATAATGAGATTCGCCTGGCTAGCTCAATCGGCTAGAGCGTTTGACTTTTAAATCATTTTAAAGGTTATCAAAAGGTTGCGGGTTCGAGTCCCGCGTCGGGCTCTCTTTTTTTTTTCTTGACCTGTTTGCAGCCATATTTTTATATGCTATTTCACAACACTATATAAACCCCTATGAAAACTTTTAACTAAAGGAAATAACTGGATTTAAATATGAATACTAAATCACTATATTTAATTTGTTTATTGGTCACGTTGGTCAAAAGTGTTTACATTCCTTGGAATGATACTACTCTACAAACAATGGATACCATAGATTTAACTGATCAATCTAAACATTTTTATCAACAATACAACGATATCATTATTAAAAATAGAAATAATGTCAGTTATAAGTATCTTAAACAGGTTTTCAAAGATGGAAACAATAGAATTTATTTCCAAGATACTGGTACTTATTTAGTATTAAACCCAAATTTTAAGCCCAAGTCATTATCATTGATAGAATGGGA
The DNA here is from genome assembly GCA_030573955.1 of Yamadazyma triangularis. Taxonomy (NCBI): domain Eukaryota; kingdom Fungi; phylum Ascomycota; class Pichiomycetes; order Serinales; family Debaryomycetaceae; genus Yamadazyma; species Yamadazyma triangularis. The sequence goes on from JAJMEC010000004.1 coordinate 28,123, forward strand.
TTTCAATGACAAAGTTGAAGCCGAAAAACTTAGTATCAATTTCCCATTGACTCCATTATTAAAACAATCTGACAAAAATAGTTCTGGATCCGTGAGTTCTAAATTTTCTTTAGGGGTTAGTATGAGTTATGAAAGTACTGTACTGTTAACATTAACCCTTGGTGTTACCGACTACAAAGTAGAATTTGTCCGGTCAAAAACTGATAGTTTAGGTATTTCCACATCCTTTAGTAATACTTATAAGTGTAAATCTAAAGGAGATGTTATAGCACAATATGCAACCGTTAGATACTCAAGATATGATAATCTTAAAATCAGAGAAATTAATTATAACAAGAAGAAATCAGTGTTTATGGAAGAGGATTGGCAATACTTAAGTTCCAACTTTAATCCTAAAATCCAGGTTTATTGCTCCAGCTAATTAAAATATCATAATTTATTATGTGTAGTTATACTATGTACGTAATCTAAATTGTTACAAAAAAAAAAGAAAGAAAGAAAGAAAGAAAGTAGAAGAAACATTATTAAATCAAGTTCAAATTTCTTAATGCTTCACAATTAGGCATAGGTAAGTTTTGAGCTTTCTTTAATTTCTGTTGATTAGTAGAAAACCAGCCTTGAGCATCATCTATTAAATCATTTTTCATTATTTGTTCTCTGGAACATTTTGATCTTTTATCTTGAACGTATAAATTTTCTACTTTTGAATCAAAGTTTCTTAGTTGTTGGACTGATAATTTCTTTTTATTTAAAAATTTTTCAGACACGTAAAAAGGAATGTTATAAGTTGGAGTACTTCTTTGAGTATTAAAATCTCTGGTTTTATAAAATGAATAATCAGGGACATTAGATTCGGAAAATAATGATGATAATAATGGAACTAATATAAACAACAAAAGAGGTAATAATTGTTTAAATGTAGTTAATAACCCGGGATCTTCTTGAGGTCTATTGACATTTGCATTAGGTCTTGTTCTTTGACGAGGTCTAGTAGAAAATCCAGGACCTCCAGGACCTCCAAATGATTGGAAAGTAAATCCATTATTACCAAAAGAAAACGTTTGAGGATTAGGACCAGCTCCACCAGCACCATTACCAAAGAAAAAGTTAAATATATCATCTTCAAATGCACCATTACCAGTTTCAAATACATTAGCGCCTCCAGGACCAAAAGGACTTCTACCACTAGCACTAGCACTACTACCACCTCCAGCACCAAACCGAGCATCAGGATCACTTCCTGTTTGATCAAATATTTTTTTCTTTCCTGGATCACTCAATACCCCCCATGCTTTATTTAAATATTTAAATGCTTCTGAAGCTCTAGGATGAGGATTTTTATCGGGATGTAATTTAATAGCCATTTTTCTGTATGACTTTTTTATTTCCGCATCACTATCTGCTTTTGACACCTGTAAAATCTCATAGAACTGATGTGGTTTATATGATAATACCTTTAACACTATGGTTTCTTGTTCCTTGGAATGAGACATATCTGCATTAGTTGTTATCTAGGATATGGAGATTACAAGATTTGAAAATTCTGTGCGCTTCCAATTCGGTTATCCCACGCCGATGTTATTATAGTGAAGAAGATGAGAGGAGAATGATAAAGTGAATGGGAAGGATATAGGTGTAGGATATAGGTGTAGGAATGAATTGAAGTGATTGATGTAATTGATGTAATTGATATATATGATACAATTGACACAATTGACACAATTGAAGTATTGAAGTATTTGATACAAATGAAATATTTGATATTAGAAAGATAGTACTAGTTATTCAATCACTACTGTATAACTTTTGTTATAAACCATGAATTGAAGGTTATTTTGTAGATTTTGCAAAATATACTAATATAACATTATATTCTCAACATAGAGATTTTATTCTCTTGATAAGAATTTTTATGAGACAAATATAGTTTTTTAATATTGTAGCAATATCTCACGAGATCTGGATGTAGATGTAGATGTAGATGTAGATCTAAGGATCTGTAACAAAACAAATGTGTCAAAAAACCCTACTAATAATCACCTACAATTACCTACAATTAAAGAATCACCCACAATTAACGAATCACCGACAATTAACGAATCATACTCCTTATATGATAATATCTATAAACTACACAACCATCAAGGTTGATTTAATCGTCTATTATTACTGTGAGAAGAGAAGTCATTTCCATTCAAAACACCACTATGAAAAAGGTAACTTTAACCTAAAGATCATACGGATAATAGCAATTAAACTCTCATACAACGGCTTTATCCCCTACCCAACAAATTATAATAGGTGTATAAGGGCTAAAAAGACCATAAATATATATATATATATATATATTTAAAAAACCGTTGTAATTAGCTACATATGATAACAATGGTTTGATCTCAAAAAAACAATGCATTGGCAACAAAAAACAGTTGAATTACAGCATATAATATGTACTTTAAATAGAAATACGTGACTATTTTCAGGCCAAGCCCTAACAAATTGCATTGTCAATGGATCAAAAACTCATCCAAATCAGGAACATTTAAAGATAGGAGGCATAATCTACAGTCTAGTTTCCTAATAGTCTCCTAATATAAGGGGTCTCAAAAGACAACCATTGTAACATAGACAAATCAATGCCTTTGGATATCCGTATTAAAACCAGGAAAAAAAGAAAAAAAAAACTATAAATACAAGCATAATCACCTCTATTCTAACTCTCACCATTATAATCACCTCAATTATCTATCAATCCAATATGAACTCCAAAATCTTAGTTAACTACCATAAAGACATTAAATGTGCAAACTGCAAAAACTGCTCATCTTGTGCTTGTAAGAAGAAATGTGATTCTTGCACCACTTGCAAAAAGTGAGTTAATTGCTAAGAGCAAGAGGAAAGCTTTATGTTATTACTTCTTTAGTTTTGTTGGCCTTGTTGGCCTTGTTTTCCATTCAATTTTATAGCTAAATAGTGGGTTTTTATGTCAGTTTTGACTAACTTTTGATTTAACTTTACAATATACACTATTAGCATCACTTCTCCTGTATGTAGACCAATGCCTCCCCACAAAATGCGGACCTCGGTTGTGTTCCGGATATTTAAAGTCTCAAGCAGATGAGAATGATTGTATAAAAGCAAACCATTTGTCGTTTCTGAAAAAAAGAATAAAAAAACGACATAAAAAAACAACAAATAAGAGAACAAAAGAAATGTCAAATACAATCGATAAATCATATCTTGAACAAAGTGGATGGAAAAGTGATCTTTTCAAAGGAAAAGTAGTTTTTGTCACTGGAGGAACCGGAGGGATTTGTAGAGTTCAAGCAGAAGCATTAGTAGCATTAGGAGCTAATGCAGCTTTAATTGGAAGAAATGAATCTAAAGCTGCCAATGCGGCTAAAGAAGTAGCTGAATTAAGACCAGATGCCAAAATTATTGGTTTAGGAGGAGTTGATGTTAGAGATGTTAAATCAATAGCTAAAGCAGTGGAAGAAACAGTTAAACAATTAGGTAAAATTGATATTGTTATTGCTGGAGCCGCCGGGAACTTTTTAGCTGATTTTAATCATTTATCATCTAATGGATTCAAAACAGTTATTGATATAGATCTTTTAGGAGCTTATAACACAGCCAAAGCTACATTTAGTGAATTAAGAAAGTCTAAAGGATCCTATATCTTTATTTCTGCCACCTTGCACTACTACGGGGTACCATTTCAATCTCATGCCGGTGCCGCCAAGGCGGGGATCGACGCATTATCACAAGCTTTGGCGGTAGAGCTTGGTCCCATTGGTATCAGATCTAATTGTATTGCTCCTGGTGCCATTAAAGGTACTGAAGGTATGGATAGATTAGCTGGTGGTGGTAATGATATGGCAGCTAAAATCCCCTTACAGAGATTAGGTGAAACTAGAGACATTGCTAATTCTACAGTGTATTTGTGTTCACCAGCAGCTTCCTATATTTCAGGAACTGTGCAAGTTGTTGATGGAGCTTTCTGGCACTTGGGCTCACCAATGGCCCAACAAATATATCCTGATGTTCTTATAAACCAGAACATGGATGAACATTCCAAATTGTAGGGGGAAAGTTTCCCAATAAGAGAGTTTGTAGCTCTGGATTCCTTTTGTACTAGTTTCTATATATAAAAATCACAAACCGAAAATTCACAAACAAAAAAAAAAAACCACAAATATTAAAATCCACAAACGCGAAGGTGAAATTCCTTAATCATGTTTCCAGGTTCAGGAAGACACTCTTATAACAGCCAGCCACAAGGATACGGAGGGTATGGACAGTATCCTCCACAACAGTATCCTCCTCAGCAGTATCAACAATACCCCCCACAACAATATCAACAGTATCCCCCTCAACATTACCCGCCACAACAACTGAGAGGATACTCGTCACCATCCCAAATCCAGGCACCTCCTTCAGGACCACAAAGATTCTCCAACCAAATGGACGCCAGTTTCCAGTACTCTAACTGTACCGGTAGAAGAAAGGCATTGTTGATAGGAATCAATTACTTTGGCTCCAGTAATGAATTGAAAGGATGTGTTAATGACGTCAAGAACATGAGTCGGTTTCTTATCGAACGGTTTGGATACACTTACAATGATATGGTGATTTTAAGTGATGATCAAAGTCAATACAACAAAATGCCTACTACACAAAATATCATTAGATCCATGCAATGGCTTGTTGCCGGTGCACAACCTAATGATTCCTTAGTGTTCCATTACTCAGGTCATGGGGGGTTGACCAAAGATTTAGATGGAGATGAAGATGATGGTTACGATGAAGTGATATATCCTTTAGATTTTAAACAAAATGGGTTCATTGTGGATGATACCATGCACGACCTAATGGTGAAACCATTGCCGCCAGGATGTAGATTGACTGCGCTTTTTGACTCGTGTCATTCAGGTACCGCTCTTGATTTACCCTATATGTATTCTACAAAAGGGGTAGTAAAAGAACCCAATTTAGTCAAAGACGTAGGAGGAGACGCTTTAGGAGCTTTCCTTCAGTACGAAAGAGGTAATTTAGGCGGTGCTCTTCTGGCTATAGGAGGAATTGCTAAGAAAGTTTATAAACTGTCACAAGTGGATAATGATAAAGTCAAACAAATGAAGGCATCACCAGCTGATGTCATTAGTATCTCTGGAAGTAAAGACGACCAAACATCAGCCGACGCGCGGATTAATGGTGTGGCTACTGGAGCCATGAGTTATTCCTTCATTACTGCTTTAACCAAGAACCCCAATCAGTCGTTTCTTTCGCTTTTAAACGATATGAGGGATATTTTAGATGATAATTATAGTCAAAAGCCTCAATTGAGTACTTCTCATCCTACGGATATGAACTTGAGGTTTATAATGTAGGGAGGTTTATAATGTAGGGAGGTTTATAATGTAGGGAGGTTGTGAATGTATGTGAGTAGTGTTTATGGCGGGGCCTGGCGAGACTTGGTACCACCGCTCGTGCCACTTCGCACCAATTTTAACTTTAAACTTTCTCTTTCTTCTCTTTCTTCTCACTTCTCTCCTTCTCATTCTCACTTCTTCTCACTTCTTCTCACTTCTCACATATCTCTCTGTAACAAAACACTTCTCCTCCTCCTTATTATGTCTGACAAGTTTGGCAGACACCAATCAACAAGATGGGTTAGAGCTTCAGTTCCTTCATACGGCGATGAATGGAACGACGCTTATGATTACGGCAGTGCTAGCGATTCAGGTTCTGAGAAAAACCATAGTCCTGATTTGAATGTCGTGGCAGAAAAGTTTGTTGGTTCTGAAAGAGCCAATGAAAGTTTGGTTTTGTCTATTGATAATTTGAAGAGACAAGAGTCTGATGATGAAAATGACGAAGAGGGTAATGAAGAAAATGATGAAGTGGATGGTAATGATTCCAAGTCTCGTGATTCGTTTAACATGAAGTCTCATGATTCGTTTAACCTGAAGTCTCACGATTCCCAAGACTCTTATTCCCATTCTCATTCTGGTTCTGGAAATATCAAAACTCAGGTCATTTCAGCACCTTCAAACTCTCTGTTTCATCCCCCTAGATCTGCTAATACTGAAACTCCTTTGTCTGAAACCAGTTTTGCTTCTGATGCTGATTCTATTCAGAACGAACCTGCTAACATCAATGTTGTAGGTAATACCCATAATCCCAAGTCTGATCTGCTTGGTTACAACAGCATTATAGAAGAATACCCCAGTGAAGGTGAAAATGTTAAGGAGAGTGAAGCAGTGAGTGCAGAAGTGAATGATACCAATAAAGGAGTCAATGAAGGAGTCAATGACAATATCAATAAAAACTCCAATGACAATACAACCAAAAACCAATCTAATCCCTTGGTTTTGTCTATTGATAAAAAAGAATTCCAAAACCAATCTTCGGATTCTGAATCGGTTCAATCAAAACCCAAAAAATTTGTTTCTGATTCCGATTCTGACGATGACGATGATGACGATCCTGTACCTTACTACGAAAAACAAATGTATAACGAAGATGACGCTTCTGAATTCGGTGATGATAATAACGACCAAGGTAATCATTCCAGAAAGCTGGATGCTCTAGATTCTTTGATTCATGATTTACAAAGTGCTTCTTTTTCTAATGATAACAAGGATTTATTACCTAATGTGGATTCCGGTAGAGATGTTTCATTGCCTGATTTTGATTATTACAATTATGGTGATTATGATGATGATTTTGTTGATGATACTCAAGATCAACCGGTTACTCCCATTGCTCCACTTTCAACTACAGAAGAAAAAAATTATCATGAAAAATATGTTAATGAATTGAGTGGTCGTCCTTCTATAAGGAAACCTCCTACTTCTTTAGGTCCTTCAGGTGATAAAGAAAAAGAATCTATTCCTCAAATTATAACTGATGAGAAACAACCTTCAACTTTACCACAACCAAATATTCCACCACCTTCAGCTTCTTCTTCTAATTATGATACTATAGACAGTGCTTTAAGTGAAAAGAAATTCGATTTTTCCCAAAGTGGTACTCCACAAAATGAAAAACCTCCAATAGATACTAAAACTACTGAATCCAGTTCTATACAAGAAGAACCTAGTCTTAATAGAGTTGCATCTACTGGCTCCATTTCTACAGGAAAACATTCTTTGGATGTTAATTCTCAAAGAGATTTACCTGAACCTCCTACAGTAGATCGGGATTTAGGTAGAAGGGATTCCACAATGAGTACTAATACGTTTTCTATGGGTGGTTGGAAACCCAACACTAATAACTTCCGTGACCAATTTATTAATGATAATGATAATGAATCTAGTTTTAACTTTGATGCATCTGATTCTAATTCTGGATATCAGAAGTTCACTAAACTAAGACATACTTCAACTGCTTCAGATACTATGTCGTTTGCTAGTTCAGTATCGATTCCAGAGACTGTAGATGTACCTCTTCCTAGTATTCATGAAGATCCTGATGATGGTGGAAATGCTAATGATGATACTTTCACTAGTGATAATGATGGTCCTAGTTCAGGATTAGGAATATCTAATCATAACTTTACTAGTGATTCTGTTCTTCAAGATCATAAACATGAAAACCATTTTCAAGAAGAACCACAATCTTCACTGTCCAGTGTTCATAAAAGAAGTGGATCCATTCAATCTCAACGGTATTCGAGTTTATTACCACCAGTTCCGGCTGATGACAACAAACTGAGTGTTGCTGGTAGCAGAGATGTATCAGGAGCCACTAAAAATACAGTTATTTCTGATTCATCTAATAAAACTGCTGATACCAGTAAAACTACTGATACCAGTAAAACGACTGATACCAGTAAAACTACTGACACAGGTAATACCAAAGACAGTTCTGATAGTGATACTCAATCAGCAGGACTTTCATCTTCAATCCAATCAAGTTATAAAGATGCTCCTTCTACAACAATGTCATCCAAGAGATTAGCCAGTGGTGAATCTGTTGATAGTCAAGGAACTAAAAGAACGTTTGTTCCTTCAGCTTATCCAGTGTCTAATTGGAATACTATAATGAAACCTTCTCAACCAGTAGATCGAATTAGACTTCTTAAAGAAGCACTTGAAAAGGAAATTCAATACAATACTGGGTTACAAAATTGGTTAGATGAAACTCTTGGAAAGTCTAATAATGCTTCTAATATTCATATTGGAAGAATAGCTTCTCAAGCTTATCAAAATGCTCCTCATAATGATTTAAGAAGACATCAATCTATTAGAAGTAGAGTTTCTAGTGTTAGAGATAAGGTAGAAACTTCAGGGTTACAAGCATCTACATTTGGGAAGAAGTTTTTAAATCGGGGTAAGAAATTGATGAAGCCAACAACTTGAATGTATTTTAGAGAAATAAATGCGATAGTATTAGGATTTATAAGAGAAATCTTTGAAGCTCTACAATGTGAAGTATTAAATATATTTGAAATATGAGATTTGAAATATGAGTCATGAAACATGAAACATGAAACATTTGAAACATATCATTTAAAACTAAAGCATAAAATATTTATAACACAAAACATAAATCATAAATCATTTCATCTTTGAAATAAAACCTCCAAAACCTTCAAAACCTCAAATCTCAAATCTCATTTCTCCAATCTCCATTCTCTCCATTCTCAATCTCTTATCACATGCGCGAAGCTATCACTTTGCAACTTTATCATCATCTTTCTGTTACTTATGGCCAGAAGAACACAAAAGTATCTTTTACCCATAGTAACGTTTGTATTTAATTATACTCCCAGCTTCATATGGGTGATAATCGAGTTTATTTTAGACTTGGTTGTGTTTTGGGTGAAAAAAATCTATAATTTTTACAATAGTAAAGATCCACTAAAAGAGTATTTGAAACATTTAAATAATGTCCTGAGTTATAAAGAATGGACACGAGCAATAAGTCAAATTGATAAGTTAACCAATTTAGATTTGTGGAGACAAAACTTTATCTCGAAACATTATGATTATATCTTAATCGATGAACGGATAAAGTTACTCAGAACAGCAAGAATCAATCAGGATTCACAGTTAATTATGTCATTATTACGAGGAGGTTTAATTAGAAACTTTGGCGGAATAGCTCAGAAAAGATTATATATGAAATCATATGCTGGAACCAAGTTTAAAATCGAAGAATATATCACTGAAGTATTGAACTGTTTAAGTTATTTGAATGAAACCATTAATGCTTCTTCCGATTCTATGAATCCTGAATATATTCTGAATAGTAGACAATTGACGTTGGACTTTTTCCATGATGCTAGACAATCTTTTGGATGTACGGCTTTGATTTTACAAGGAGGATCATTATTTGGATTGTGTCATTTAGGTGTGGTAAAGGCATTGTACTTTAAGGGTCTTCTTCCCAGGATTATTGGTGGAAGTGCTGTAGGAGCAGCAGTAGCTTCTTTGGTATGTTGTTCAACTAATGAAGAATTGATACCTATATTAATATCTATTGCTAATGTCATGGGTAACGTTGATCGATTAAATCATGATGTTGATGAGAGGTATGGAAATGTTATTGAAAATGTGGTTAAAAAGGGGTATTCTCAAGATATCTTATTATTCCTTAAGTTTGTTAGAGATAGTATAGGGGATTTGACTTTTGAAGAGGCTTATTTAAAAACAGAAAAAGTTTTAAATATTGCTGTTCATCCTACAAACCAATCAATTCCTTCATTACTAAATTATATAACTTCTCCTAATGCCATTATTTGGACAGCTATTTATGCTTCCATTGGTACTGGTGTATTATCGGATAATGTTCAATTATATGTTAAAGATTTTAATGATAATATTGTCCCCAGAAACCCAGGATTAGATGTGAAATTCCTTAAACCTCAAGATGTTAGTTATCAACAACATTACTTCCCATCGAAAACAAGACATGATTCCAAGATTAACGTGGGGGATTACAATTCATATAATAATACCAAGGCTAAATCAGCATTTACTCGACTCACAGAATTATTTAATGTTAACCATTTTGTTATTAGTCTCGCTAGACCTTATTTAGCACCGTTAATATCTAATGATTTAAAACATTATAATGAATATGGAAGAACAAAATATAGAAGAGTTCCTTCAAACAATGAAGAATATAATGATTCCAATGATTTAAATCAATCATCAAGATTAAATGGTTCAGAAGCTTACACAAAGGATGCCGGTTATACTTTGATAAAGCATATTAAAAATATCATTGGTATGGAAATTCAACATCGTTTGGAAGTTATGGATAAATTAGGAATATTATCTGATACCATTAAAAGATTTTGTATCGATGAAAAACCATCTTATCCTCAATCATTAGCTAATATTAGAGAAATTACAATTGTACCTGAATTAAGATATTTATTAAGAGATTTCGGAAGAGTTTTCGATGTTCATAAAACTATGGAGAATATTCCCTATTGGATTTTGGTTGGAGAAAGATCTGTTTGGCCATTATTCCCATTATTATGGACTAGATGTTCTATTGAATTTGCATTAGATGATTTATATAATATACATAGGAAAAAGTTTTAAAAAGTTTAATAATAATTTAAATTTATCGGAAATATAATTTAATATTAGATTCTTTAGATATGTGATAAATGTATTCCCGTTCAGCAATAACTAATCCTGATTGATAAGGAATTCCACCTCTAGAAATGGTAAGGATTCCGGTAATATCATTAGCTCTTCCTGTAGTTAAAGGTTCCAAATAAATGTTTAGATTACATCTTTGATGTAATTTAGCTAAGAAATTTGTGGTTTTATAAGTTGGATCAAGAACATCTCCCACATTAAGATCAACATTTTGTGGTTGTCTATGAGAACTAATGATTATTAAATGACGACATAATCTATTCAATCTTACCATATGATTTAAAAGTTCAATACTGGAAGTTTTAGTTGCTGATAAAAGATATTCGGGATTTTCAATTATGATGGTTTTTTTATTGGAGGAGGTTTCAGCTTCAATTGTTTTCATGATTGAATCAAACAACTTTTTAACTTGATTAGATGCATTGATAGGATCAGTGATTTGTTTGGTGAATAAATCAGTAAAACAATCTATAAAATGAAAGTTTTTATCTTTTTCAAGATCTAATCCACATTTTTTAATGGCTTTAACATAAAATTCCTTATTATTAGAAAATGATATAACATACACATCGGAGCGTTTAGGAGTTTTCCTCAATTCTTTATTAACTAAAACTGCTGTTCCATATAATGAGTTTTCAACAATAGTATTTGTAAACCATGACGCTTGTGTTTCATCCACATATGAAACCATTGTTAATGACGATTCATCTGAATCCAATAACTTATTGGAGACAATACTATTATCTCTATATATTATGAGATCTTGCTGTTGATTAGTTGCCATAATGGAGAGAAAGAAAATGTCAGTCCTTCGCGATGCCTTTAATGATTAATGGTTGAAGGGAATGAACCTGTGAAAACCTGTGACAGGAGAAAAAATTATGGTTTAAAGTAGATGTTTTTCTCTTTCTTAGAGTCTGATATAAATAACTATAGAATTTCAGATAGTTTATAGAACATATTCAGAGCAGAATTCGTGGTTAAAAAACTCATGGTTAAAGAATTCTTATTATGCTTCGTATAAACACTTTGACGTAAAACAAGATATGTAGTGTCCGTGATAGTTTAGTGGCTAGAATTACCGCTTGTCGCGTGGTAGACCGGGGTTCAATTCCCCGTCGCGGAGCTTTATTTTTGGACTTTTGGTGCTTGAATAGTTGTTTTTGGTTATTGTACGTCTTAATTTGGGTAATGAAATAACTGAAAAAGATTATTTTTTGTATAATGATAATGAAAATTTACCAGAATTTACTAAACTATGGGAAGTTACGGTTGCGCGGCTTAAAATTTTGCAGCCTTTAAACGGTTTGATAAAGGAGTTGATGGTGTAATGCTTTTACGTAGTGTAACATTATTAACGACCTGGCTGACATTCTATAGAAAACATTAACGTTTCCAATGAAATAAAGTAAAAAAAAAAGTACTACCACCAACAAAAAGAAATGCGTACTCCCGGAATCGAACCGGGGGCCCAACTATGGCAAAGTTGGATTTTACCACTAAACCAAGTACGCGCTTTCGTTGAAGTAAATGTAGAATAAATAAACGTTAGTAGAATGGGAAAGGTTATACCTGAGCCTTCACTTAACTCAACCAACTAACCCATATTTGCTCAGAAATGCATAATAAATATTGACTATATACATATTTAACTAATTATTGTACAAGAAATCATGAAGATAATGGGCCATCATCACTGTTAGAATCTAAATAAGCATCAATTTGCTTGAGTGACATCTGATAAAGAAGAAGCATGATTGAACTTTGTATACCAGTCCAAATAAACCGAGGAGTAACACCAGAAAACATACCAATAATACCTTCATTTTTATAAATCGAAGCCAAAGCTTTGGCCGTGGAAAAATTGGTTTTATGACTACTACTGGATTCAGTAGCCGTTTGAATTCTGGTTTTAACCACATCTAATGGAGTAGTTAATACCCCAGCAAGACCACCAGCACTAGCACCAGTAACCAATTCTTGAGAAATGTATAAATCATCAGACCCATTATAAGAAATAGCCAATTGTCTAAATCTTTCATAAAAGGCAAATTGTAAAGCACTAAAAGGAAGGTCTCTTAATAAAGTTTCTTTATAACCAAAGACAAAAGTACTTGGACCTTCAACTCGATATATAGTGTTTATAGCATCAATTAAACCTCTATAATTATAACCACATTCTTTAGTAAAAGGATTATTATATTTACCTTGTAATTGAAGTCTAGTCTTTAAAACTTCAGATGGAACATAAAATACACTAGAAGCCATATCACCAAGAACACCAGAAATAAAGTAAGAAAATGTTTCATTTAAATGGAAATCATTAATCAATTTTCTTTTGGTAAATTCATAAGTTCCAAAGAAAGCTGCTGTTGATGGAAGAGACCCCCAAATAGCTGGTGTATATCCTCCATAAAGACCCCGGAAAAACCCCTCTTCTTTTAATATCATTCTATAAGCCGGAATCATGTTTTTATACTTCAAATTGTTAGCAAATCCTTGTTGTCTAGTCTTGACTGTATCCAAAGAATGCATGGATGAATCACCAACCATACCACCAAATCCTCCAGCCAACATGCAATTTATAATTGGAGAATGACTGGATTCGTCCGATAGTATACCGTCATTATTTTGGGATGATCCCGATCTAGGTCCACCAGCGCTTAATCCACCATCAGAATCATGATGTCCTGGATAACCGAGGGGAACTGTAGGTGTAGTATAAGATACAGTATCAGCCATTTATTCGATTCGAAAGAAAACCCCAAGGTTTCACTATAAATAGCTTTATCAATAGCTCTATCAATAGCTCTATCAAATAAAAATTCTATCAAATGCCACAACTCTAACAAATACGTTTTTAACGAAAGCAGGGACAATTTTAACGCTGTGAAAAAAAAAGAATAGAAAAAACAATCTAAAACAAGAAAATGAATGGAAAAAAAGAATAATATCTTTCAAAAAAAAAAAGAAACAGATTGTTTTATATTTCTATCCCGAAACAAAAAACCTTTCTCCACTATGAAAATCTCTTTACAGACCGGTTTTCTGTTCCTCTTTTGTGAACTTTAATGTGTTCGTCTGACAAAAGTTTTATAGGAAAACGATTATTTGACAATCAGAGATGCGAAGGTTTTTTAGGCACGGCGCGACTCATAAAGTCAATTTTTCAATCTTATGATAAGGAACAGAATACACAGAATAGGATGTATAGCGGGGTTAGGATTGAATAAAACGGGGTCATTTGGAGTTAGAAACTATAGAGTATTAGCATTGGAATCGTCATGTGATGATTCATGTGTGGCGTTGTTAGAAAAGTGTCGTAATGAGGCACCAAAGATCATTGATCATTTAAAGATGACTTTAGATTCTAAGGTCTCTGGAGGTGTTATACCGACTCGGGCACATGAATTCCACCAGAATAATATTGGAGGGTTGGTCCAACAAATGGTGGCAAAACATGAACTAAATGATAATGTTCCTGACGTGGTTTGTTGTACTAGAGGACCAGGAATGGTAGGATCATTATCAGCCAGTCTTCAGTTAGCTAAGGGACTTTCTATTGCTTGGAATAAACCTTTTATTGGCGTCCATCATATGTTAGGACATATACTCACGGCAAAGCTTCCGGATAAGGAAAAACCTTGGCTTAATCCACCACAGTTTCCTTTTTTAAGTCTACTTTGTAGTGGAGGACATACTATGTTAGTACACCTGAAGTCCCTTAAACAGCATGATATTATAATAGATACTATGGACATTGCTGTTGGCGATGCTATAGATAAGTGTTCCCGAGAATTAGGACTTTCTGGGAACCTATTAGGGAAAGAATTGGAAGGGTTTATAAATGATATTCCTGAGGATCAAAAACGTGAATTTGAAAAAGTATCAACCAATGATAAAAATAATAGATTTAACTTTCTACTTAAACTTCCTTTACGTGGACCAAGTGATGATAAGATTCCTAATGATTTAAAATTCACATTTTCTTCTTTTTTAAGTACCATTCAATTCTATAAGAGTAAAAGATATGGGGATCTTGATAAAGTTACCACACAATTCCTTGCCTATAAGATTCAACACACCATTTTCATGCACATAATTGATAGAGTTAATATTGCCTTGATGAAACATGGAATCATTGACACTAATGGTGTTAAAGGGGATGCAAAGTTTAAAGGAGTTCAAGATTTGGTGTTTTCTGGAGGTGTGGCTTCAAATAGAACTTTCAGATCTCTATTAGAGACTCATTTGAAGGTAAATCATATTAACAATTCTCCTGATTCCAAGTTCAATTTCCATTTTCCTGATCCTTCTCTTTGTACTGATAATGCCATTATGATTGGAATAGCTGGTATTGATATTCTAGAACAATCGAAAAAGATATCAGATTTGAATGTTTTGCCGGTAAGAAAATGGCCATTGAATGATATATTTAATGTTGACGGATGGGTTGATTTAACGGATTCGGAGGTAGAGAAGACTGTGAGTGATTAGAGAAAATGAATGGTAAGAGAGGACTGTGAATAGGACGAGATAATAAACTGTAAATAGTTTCTATTAGAGAAGATAATCTGTAAATAGTTCATATCAGAGAAGATAATCTGCAAATAGTTTCTCCTAAAGAAGATAACCTGCAAATAACCCATATTACAATGGATACACAAAATACCTTCCTATTATATATTAATATACATATATCTACAATTCAGTCTTGACTCTTCTTCTCTTGGGCTTAGGATTTGTCTCATTAAGTTCATCATCTTGACTACTATCACCATAATCAGTCTCACTAGCATCATTATGTTCTTCATCATTATGTTCTTCATTGTTCTGCTCATCATTACTCAGTTCTTCGTTATCACTGTCATCAAAAACATTGACATCATCACCATCATCTCTATGATCCAAAAACGGTTCTGTGATGTTATATTTTCGTATAAGATTCTCCCAGGTACTATAATCAAATGAAGCAATATGATGGACTGTGTCTCCAGTAGGTGGATTAGCAGATGCTGCTTGGAACTGTTGGACATCAGTAAGCTCTATCATCGGCGTTCCTTGTTCATCTTTATATAGTTTAACTCTAGCATCTCTTAATAAGAAACTAGTGAAGAACAAATTCTCCACTGATTGTGAAAATGACTTTGGATTAATAAAGAATTTAAAGAAATTGATTGCGTTTCCTTCACTTTTCTTACTGAAAGAACCATAAACACTCCTTACCAAGTTAGCCGTATTATTAGTTTCTGCTTCTGCAATATCACTAGCTTCTACTTGATGAGCAGTCTTAGCCACGGAGTTGTTAGTATCATCAACAGCTCGTCTCCTAGTGATTACAGTTTTCTCCAGTTCAAAAGGACCATTAAGAAATTGCATAGGTAATGGTCTCCCAGTGACTTTGTACATAAAGGATCCCAATTTGGGCCAATCAAAGGAGTTGAACACTTCTTCTTGAGCATTTGGAGATCTTCTATCACCACCATTTTCATTAAAATCTTCATTAAAATCTTCATCCTCTTCATTTTCTCCTCCAGAAACAACACCTCCATTAAGATACCTCTTCATATGGGACAAAAAATCACCTTGTTGTAAAGCCATTCCCACATCTCCCATCTTCAAGTTCCTAGCATTTATAGCCGCTAAATTCGCCATATTCATCAACGATTCTGCATCTGCTAGTTGCACTTTAGTCACTTTCACTTTCCCTGCTCGTAGAATTTCATACACCGACTTTAACTCCTCCAAATATACTATCACTTTGTTAGACGCTTCTCCCTTATAAGCCTTCCCTAACTCATCTTCTATGTCCTTCCGAATCTGTTCGTATCGTTCTAGAAGTTCTTCGTGATTCACTTTTCCCACGCTTGGATTTCTCTGACCAATAGAATCATTTCCTTCCACTGTAGGCGCCATAATGAGGAATCACAAATGTGGTTAGTTTTGAATTTTGTTATCAACACTTTATGTATCTCTGCGCGTCTTCAAACCTTAATGACTATAGAAGTTATACATCTCTAAAACTGAGGATAATACCAAAAGTGGAAACAATTGAAACGTGTTGTCATGACAGAAAATAGTAACACAATCAAGAAACTCGATAAGTCGGTAGTTAATAAGATTGCAGCCGGAGAAATCATTATTCAACCGGCTAATGCCTTAAAAGAGATGCTAGAGAACTCCATAGACGCGGGAGCTAATATGGTGGAAATCTTGGTTAAAGATGGAGGAATGAAGTTGTTACAAGTAGCTGATAATGGAAAGGGAATTGATAGGTCGGATTTGAAACTACTATGTGAACGGTTTGCTACGTCGAAATTGGCTACATTTGATGACTTACAAGGTATAGCTACTTATGGCTTTAGAGGTGAAGCCTTAGCTAGTATTTCACATATATCACGATTATCTGTTGTGACTAAAACGAAACAGAGTCCTTTGGCTCATAAGGCGTTTTATCTTGATGGAAATTTGGTCGGCTCCAACTTCAAAGGTAAAGAGGCAGAGCCTAAGCCTATAGCTGGAAGAGATGGAACTCAGATTATGGTTGAAGATTTATTCTATAATGTTCCTTCAAGAATGAAATCGTTACGTTCAAAGAGTGAAGAGTATATTAAGATATTGGATGTGGTGGGGAAATATGCTATCCATAGTGCATCAGTGGGATTTAGTTTGAAAAAGTTTGGTGATTCTAACTTTGCCTTGGTTACTAGACCCAATTTACCTTTGACTGAGAGAATAAGACTTGTATTTGGTTCTGAGGTTGCTAATGAGTTACTTCAGTTTGATATTAGTGGTAATTCTGAGGATGGTGATAATATAACTAAAAAATCATTTTCTGAAAAAATTGGTTTAGTTAATGTAACTGGTGCTATTACTAATTTCAATTATAACTATAGAAAGAAGATGCAAGCGATTTTTTTTATTAATAATAGATTAGTGACTTGTGATCCTTTGAAAAGAGCTTTAAGTTCTGTTTATCATACTTTCCTACCCAAAGGTCATCAACCGTTTATTTATTTAAGTTTAGAACTTGATCCTGGAATTTTGGATGTCAACATTCATCCTACGAAACGTGAAGTTAGATTTCTTCATGAAGAGGAGATTATTTCCATGATTAGTTCCAAAGTTCATAGTCTATTATCTAGTATAGATACGTCCAGAAAGTTCAAGATTCAAGGGGCATTATCTGGAAAAGTAGAAAAGAGAACCAATGATGATATAGACTATTCACAATCAGTCAAGAAACAGAGAAATGAAAGTAGGTTGGTAAGAATAGATCCCAGTCAGTCAAAATTAGGTGAATATCTTATGCCTCAGACCAAGAAAGATTATAGACAAAAAACAACTGGAAAACTTCAAGGGTTTTCTCAAGTAGATAGTATTGAAGTAGATTCTATTGATTCTTTGAATGTGGATCAAAATACATCAGTTACTGAAGAGAGAGAAGATGAAGAGATGGATAGTACATTAAATACGTCTTATTTGAAGGAGGGGGAAGAGGAATTAGAGTCAGAGGAGGAGGCAGAGCAGGAGTTAGAGGAAGAAGTGGAAGAAAATGAAGACATTTCAGAAAAGGAAGTGGTTTCAGAAAAGGAAGTGGTTTCAGAAGAGGAAGAAGTTTCACAACATGAAGAAGTTTCACAACATGAAGAAGTTTCAACACATGAAGAAGTTTCACAACATGAAGAAGTTTCACAACATGAAGAAGTTTCACAACATGAAGAAGTTTCACAACATGAAGAAGTTTCACAACATGAAGAAGTTTCAGAAAATGAGCCAGAGAACTCTATAGAACAAAATCCACAAGATCAAGAAGATCCACAAGATCCACAAGATCCACAAACTCTACAAGATCCAAAAGAGTCTTACAGTGAAACGGAGTCAAAAGAACTCCAAAATAAACTCGATAACCCTGAACCTGTCACTGTTGAAGAAAGATCACCCAAACCTTCTTTAGAAAGGTTTAGTCATAAAGTAACTGAAGAAACCCATAGCTCAGAAGACAATAACTCAGACCATGAATCAGACCATGAATCAGACCATGAATCAGACCATGAATCAGACCATGAATCAAACCAAGAATCAAACCAAGAATCACAAGAAACACAGAAAGAAACCCAAGATCAGAAAATACCTTCCACAAAACACAACTTGCAAAAGTTCTATAATCAACAATCTCAATTGCATCAATGCCATCATCATGATCATGAACATTCACCGCCAGTTGTAAATATAACTGACAATCCACCAGAGATAAAAGAATCCAATACAGAACATAATGGAGACTTAAATTCAACATTTGATATTGAGGTAACTGATAGAAAAAGAATAGACGTGTCTTTGGATAGTATAAACGAGTTAAAACAAGAACTCAAACAAAACGTGGACAAGGACTTAACTACTGTTATCAAAGATAGCTCATTTGTGGGGATTGTAGATGAAAGTAAAAGATTGTGTTGTTTCCAATATGATGTACAACTATTTCTCTGTGACTATGCAAGTATTTTGAATCAATTTTATTATCAAATGGCACTAATCAATTTTTGCAACTATGGAGAACTAGAAATAGATGAACCAGTATCATTGTCGACGTTATTAGATCCCTTATATGAAGAAACCAATGACTTAAACTCCAAAGAAGAAACCATACAAAACATAGTCAACATGAAAGAAATGTATCAAGAATATTTCCAAATCAACATTACTCAGCACAATGGAGAATACTACTTAAACACGTTACCCATGATCTTAAGAAGTCTTCAACCTGTCATGGATAAGATCCCTTTCTTCCTATACAGACTTGGGAACGCGGTAAACTATGAAGCCGAAAAAGAGTGTCTTCAAGGCATTATGCAACAAATTGCATTACTATATATCCCAGAAATCATAGATCCTTCTTCCAATCAAGAACTAGAACCTCCTGATATTGACAATGAAACTACATTAAACAAAAGAGACAAAATCAATGGTTTACTAGAAAACTTCATTTTCCCTCAACTCAGACAAAAGTTCCTAGTAACCAAGAATTTATCTGACAGCATTATTCAAATAGCTGATTTACCCGGTCTTTATAAAATCTTTGAGAGATGTTGATTGAGAGATGTTGATTGTAGTTTTGAGCATGAACAATTTTTCACAAGCTTTACATTTCATATGGGGAACCCAGAAAAACTGCGACTCCGAGGAAAAAAAGTATTAAATATTCAAGTGTTTAAATATTGTTGGTACTAACTCGAACTCGATATATCAGGGGAAGTTGAAGATTATTAGTACAAGATGTTTATTCAAGAATCGACTAATGATGACATGTTGAAGACGTTGAATTTGGCATGTTTTCCTAAGCAAGTGTTAGAATTCCAAGAATCTCAAGACTTGTTTGAACAATTGGTGTTTATCGATTATCAATTACAATTGTTAATTCAGAATGAATTTGATGGCTCTGAATTGGTTCCTGCAGTGGTGTATACTGGGAGTGGTGAAAAGGGAGCTGCTAATGATAAATTGTCTCAATTGATTGGGTACGCTGAGTCAATCACTAACAATTATAATGATGTTAATAAAGATTATCAAGACAAATTGTATTGTACAATTATTTTGGCACATTTGTATTATTTAAATTCACAAGATGAATTATTAAATCAGGTGTTGAAATCGATTTCTGTTAATAATGAATATTCCAATTCGTCTAAATTGACCACCAATCAAAATGATTTCTTAAATTATTTAATTTGTCGATATAATGTTTTAATTGGAATTACTGATGGAGAAAATTCTTATAAACTATGGATTGATTATTTAACATTTAAAGAAAGACCATTCAATAAGTCTGATGTTGCTGCCAATTATTGGTTGGATATTATGTTTAAGTACTTGAGTTTACATATAAGTGATAATGGAACAAGACAATTGTCTTTCACTGATGATGTAATGAATTTGAAATTTAAAGATAATAAAACATCATTAATAAGATATTGTAATTTTTTGATCAATTTCAGATTTGATATCAATATTAATAAGATTATTGATAAATCATTTAAACAAGATTATTCAAAGTTTTTAAACAAGGAAATTAACGTCAATATTAAGACAACCAATAAGAATTTCCCCAATGCTTCCAACTCTGATCCTGAAATTGATGATTATGTTAGTAATTTGTATTCGACATTAGGGAAAAAATCTTTCAAACTTATTAGTGGTAATGTATCTAAAAAGTTTTTAATAAGTTTAATGGAGAGAAGTTATCAAAGTGAGACAATTTTAGCATCTTTCATTAAGGTCTTGATGGATTTAGAAGAGTATGATGAAGCATTTGCTGCATTGAAAACTTATATCGGTTATGTGGAGAAGAATGAAGAACAAAATGATGGAAACATCAAGGATATTTTATCTATAATTGATGTGCTTTCTACTTGTTTAATCAAATTTAATCCTTTGAATTCAGTCAAAAAAGATATATTCAAATTCACCAAAGAAGATTTAATACTCACTACTTTACAACAATTCAGTAAAAAATTATTAAGATATTTGGCAGTATTGGAGAAATGTTGTAATTTGAATTATGATGCCGATTTTAATAATCAATTTAAATCAAATGATTTATCCTTTTTGTATCACAAATATAATATTAATATCCTTTTAAGTGATAGAAGTGAATTAATTGAACTAATTTCAAGTTCATGGTATGCACTTGGATACTTGAGATATCATTTATTAGTTTTCCAAACCCCAACTACAGAATTAATTCGAAGAAATAAGGAAGATTTGATTGTTTACTACAAAAATGCGTTAATTGTTAATTCTACAGGCAATTTAAATATTTTGCTTAGTTATGCCTTGACTTTATCATATTTTAGTCATTTACAATCGAGTTTTAAATTATGTAAATTCATTTTGAAAAAATACCCAGAATCATTTCAAACCTGGAACTTACTTGCATTAGTATCATCTACAGTTGAAATTCAAAATGAAGATGAACATAAGTTAAAAGAACTGGAAAAATTCATCAATAATGGTTTAAACATCGCCGGGATCTTTATAATCAAATGTAAAAATGATGAAATTGATATCCCAATTAATATTAAATATGAAATCATGCAATTAAAACTTACTCAATTAGCAATTTGGGAAATGATTCATGGAGCTAATTATATATTGAATTATTTAAGTGAAGTATTTATATTATACTATGAATTATTCAATGTTAAATATGAAGGACAAATTCAATCTAGTGAAAAAGATACATTGGTTGATAATAAATGGTCTCATAGACCAACATTTATTGATCCTAAAAGTACCAAAAAAGTGGTTAATGATAAAACTGAAAAGAAAGAATTAGCTAAAGATAATATTAAAAGAATCAGTAAATTAAAATCTACTGGTAGTAAACTTAATGGAACGAGTCATCAACATTCTCATACTACCGATTCATTAACAACAAATGAAAAGAAATTATTACAAGGAGTTTGGTTATGGGCCAGTAAAATATATTATAAAGCTGAATTATATGATGAAAGTGAACAATGTATTATTGAAGCAGAAAATGTTTATAAACCTAATGTTAAAACTTTTATTCAATTAGGATATTTAACTTCAAGACATCAAAAGTTTTTATCCTTACAAGAATTTGAAAAATCATTAGAAAAATTAGAAGAAATGAATCGTTTCAATAGACTTGATTACTTACTGAATTTATTAGGATTAGCAAAATTATTTTTAGTTGATGATCAATTAAAAAATTCCTTATTTATATCAGTTAAAGATTTTAATAGTGGATTAATTAGATTGAAAAATCATTTAGAAAAGTTCTTAAACTGTTGGCCTTTAGGATACAATTGTATCGAAATTTGGTACTATTTGAGTTTAGTCTATGAAAAAATTGATGATAAAGTCTTATTAGAATTTTCATTAAACAAATGCATTGAATTACAAAATTATTCTCCAGCTAGAAATTTTTGCAACTGTGATGAAAATTTAGTTCACTATTAATTGCGAATGCGGGAAAATAGTTTATTTAATATATAAAAGAAAAAAAAAAAATTGAGAAAAAAAAAAAAGTTGTATAGGTTTTGTAATATAACAAAAGTTTTTATTTGATTATTAATAAATATGGCCGAAGTAATTCCTAAAGAAGTCATGTACTGTGGTATTTGCACATTTCCACCAGAATTCTGTGAATTTGGATTATCATTTGCAAGATGTAAATCATGGCTACAAGAGAATAATGTTGAATTATTCAATCAATTATATAGTGATGAAGCATTAGCTAATGCCACATCAACATTATCAATTGAAAAGGAAGAAAAAATATCCAAAGATTTACAAAAGAAACAACAGAAAGAAGAAGCAAGAGTAGAGAGAGAATTACAAAAGAAATTATCATCAAAAGTTGTCATCAAAAGAATTGAACGGAATAGAAGAAAACATATTATTTCCATTAGTGGATTAGATGTATTTGATCTAGAATTAAAAAAATTATCTAAAACTTTGGCCTCTAAATTTGCTACAGGATGTTCTATTGTTAAGAATGCTGAAAAGAGAGAAGAAATTCTTGTTCAAGGAGATGTTTCTGATGAAGCTAAAGAAATCATTGAAAAAGTATTACAAGATAAAGGATTAAATGAAGTAAAGGTTGAACAAATTGACGATAAAAAAATCACGAAGAAAAAAGCTGCTGGTACTCCTGGTGCTCCCAGTGCTTAGTTTTTATATACCTGTCGACGGAATATACATTTACAATTACAATAATAAATATAATACAAAATACAACGGAGCAAATAATAAGAAAGAAAGAAAAAAAAAATCTAGGAAAAAAAATTATAGTATATATGACATTTTAGATTTTTTTTTTTTAGTTCTTTTTGTTCTTTTTTTTTGTTTTTATGTTTTTGTTATTTTTTATGTTTTTGTTCACTCTATTGTTCCGATTGATAACCTATCCTATGACAACAATTTTGAAATACTAGGGACTTTTTTCTCTTTTTCATTATCTGATTCGTTAACATTTAATAACTTTATTGGAGGTAATTTGACCTCATCAGGAGATTCTGATTTAACCTTGGTTTGGGCATTTACAAGACTGGAAGTAGAAGAAGAAGTAGGGATTTTTGGCACCCCCAAAGATTGGTCGTCAAGTTGGGATAATGTGTTAAAAGAAGCTTGTCTTGGTAACCTTGGACTAGCAGATTCACTACCAGAAGTATTAGTCGAGCCAGGGGTAGTACTAGCATGAGCAGCAGGTTCAGAAGTTGGTACACCAGGAGATTTACTTCCAGGAGAAACTTTAATTGCAGGAGCAATAGCTGAAGCAGGAGCTGAACTTGATGCTGATACTGAAGTAGAACCAGAAGCTGAGGTAGTGTCAGAAGAAGGCCCTGAAACCAGTTCTTGGGTTGGACGTCTTGAAGGAGCAGATATGGATGATGATCTCACAGGTAGGTTTGAAGATGAAGAGCTAGAAACACTTGTTCTTGGTTGAGGAAGAATGTTTGGAACCGGTAAAGGATCAGAAGGATGAGGAGGGGTTTGTTGAGGAGCAGGATGAACCACAGTTTGAGGAATTGGAGGCTGAGGTTGTTGAGGTTGTTGAGGTTGTTGAGGAGGAGGAGGAGGAGGAGGTTGACCTGGTTGACCTGGTTGACCTGGTTGATAATAAGGAACTGGCATTGGAACCACAGAAGGAACTGGCATTGAAGCGCCAGCGACATTTGGATAAACCATATTTCCTGGATATGTCTGTACAGGAACATAAGGACCATAAGGAGACAGAATAATAGTTCCTGGGGGTTGTTGAGGCTGTGGGTTAGGGGAATGGCCCTGGATACTGGAAGTGGTTGAATTGGGAGTATGTTGACTAGAAACAGGAGCGGAATTATGAGGAGATGGCTGACCAGATAACATATTAGGACTGATATTAGGAGAAGTAGCCGTCATATGACCACCAGTGGGATGAGATGCCGCCACTATAGGTTGCAAATTACCAGGACTAGGATTCGGTATTGGGGCTGAAGGATTTGGAACTGGGCCCGTAGTAGATGATACAGGATTGGTAATAGGTTGATCATCATCACCAGGTCTATCGCCGCGGACATTCTGATTATATTGAGCCATTCTAAGGGCATTTCTGGCAGTAGGATCTAAGTTCAAATATGCACAATGTAATTTCCCCTTTAAACAATTTAAACACAGAGGTAAATTCTCATCACATTTAATTCTTCTCTTTTTACAAGTTCCACAACCTAAATGACTATTTCTATGACGTCTTCTGGTATTCTTTTTCTTTTGATTTATTTGGAAATTGGGGTTGGAAGCCGTTTGTAATGCCTTTTTAAATGATTTATCATCATTGTTATCAAATTTATTAGATGAGTTCATGAAATCATAAATCGGTCTTTTATTCACTAATTTGGGGGTTTAAAGGATTGAATGTGAGGTCAAGGATTGAATATGAGGTCAAGGATCTATGATGGGGAGGGGCTTAATAATTATAATTAAGGTTGAATATTAACGTATATTAACGTTTCGCTTTAGTTGATAAGGCGATTTTTGTATTCACTGTATGATTTTGTTACCAACAAATGTTGAAAAATAAAAGGAATAAAGAAAAGAAAAAAAAAAAAAATCAATTAAGTTTTACAAATATTGTTTATGTGCAAGTTGAATCGGTAGAAATTTTCCTTGTTTTTTTTTTTTTTTTTTTTTTTTTTTTTTTTTTTTTTTTTTTTTTTTTTTTTTTTTTTTTTTTTTTTTTTTTTTTTTTTTTTTTTTTTTAATTTTTTTTTTTTTTTTTTTTTTTCCTCTCAGAAACAATACTTGCTATAAATATATTTCTACACAATAGACGATACTTCAAACCAAAAGCTCTAAGGGAATGTTTTTTTTGTCAAGACATGATCAAACAATAGAAGTTTAGGATAAAGTTATAACAAATATATCTATATATATACATACACACACTATGATGATAAAGTCATCAGTTCAACCAACAAACACCATGCCATAAGAGTCCCCTGAGGATACTAAGTTCCTGGTACCTTAATCGTATATTGAAATTCGACAATTTCAGTGACAAAAAACCTGTAGTGAGAGTGCGAAAGAGTTGGACGAAGGAAAGACGATGAAGCCTCAACAACGATGGGAACAATATGATAGGGGCATTGATTTCCTCTTCATACAGGCGAGCAAAATAAAATTGATTACTATTGGACAGGATTGTTGTCGTACCAAATAAGGAAGGTTAGGGTATTGTCTACTAAAACGGGTTAAAAGCATAGGTCGTATTAGCATAGCCTGATTAGGTAAGTTGCATTGTTCACCGAATTAATTTCAGGAACCGTAATGGAATACGACTTTTGTAGTGGGGCGTGGAGGTTGTGAAAACTGGTTTTCTTTGCTGGCTACAACTACCTGTGGCGAGGCTGTAAAATTGGGAACAAATTTCACTACTCTCTTAACCCTCCCATTCACCCCCTTACAATTGTTACTATAATTAAATCAACCTTTTGACAGTTCCTAATCTGGCATTGTTGGTTAGCCTTTTACGTGCTCATTGGTTTGCTATGTAATTTTCTTTTTCTGGTCGTGATTTCTGCACCTCGGGAAGTGTCCTTTACACAACCAGTTCATATTTTATGCCATTATCACTACAACATTCTAGCGACTCGGGTTAAGGTTTTCTCATGCATATATATTTTCAATATGGCTTACGGTTATGTTTAACTTGTGATGGGTTGTTGTTGAATGTGTTGATGTTAGGTTGGTGACGTATTGGTCCTTTAATAAGTATACGAAGTTTATTTGATGATTCACCTGTGTAAACCGGATCCCGGAAAATATATTACGACTCGAAATCTTTGCAAATATTGTAACATGAAATCGGATGCTAAAGCTCTTTTTTTTTTTCATTATTTTTAACTTTGATTCTTATTCGATTTCGTAAAACTACGACGATCTTGGCATCTATAAGAGAAAATTTACACCTTTAGCTCACGGCGATTCTTCAATACATTTTATATAGACACAGTTGTCCTGCTCAACTTCTTATCATTTTAGTTTCTTACACTACTAAATTACTCACTTAGTCCATCATCTCTTTATTTTTGGAAACTTCTTCCTAGCAACATCTTCAAACCATATAGATTTGCAAAGTTATTTTTTTTTTGTTTGAAAAATTGCCGTTCCATATCTAAAATTATGTGCGAAACTTAGTTATGCGAAGTCCTTTTATGTCCTTTTGCCCATGGATGAAGAAGACATATATAGTCAACTTACTATTAACCCTAAATACAGTAAGGACACTACAACGGTAATTTTAAATCATTTCAATAATCTTAATGTCCAATCTTCTAATAATAATCTTTTTTTATTATACTTATACTCCATAAAGTATGATCAAATCAATTTCTTTATCCATCATAATCCATCATTGATCAATGAATTCGATAAGATTTATAAGGATTTAACCAAAAGAGCCAAGCGATTATCAAAACAAGCAAAATCATCTACCGGTAAACAATCAGCTTCTCTTTCTCCTTCTCCTTCTTGTTCTTCTCCTTCTCCTTCTTCTTATCATTATAATTCTCAGCCGTTTCCCCATTATCCCTATAGATTAAAAACCACTGAAAAATCCATCAAAATCCCTGTAAAAATTAAAAAGCTATTTGAAAATTAATCCAAATTTTTAACAACAATTCTTTGCAATAAGTTATTTTTAAATCCTTGATCATAAATATTATCAATGACTTCAACGCTTTTAATGGGAACAGCATTGACTTGATCAAATTGATAAATACTAGTTTCATCCTTTAAACTAATCAAATGATTATCGACTTTTTCAAGATATTGTCCTTGATAATAGTATAAATTTCCTAATGATACCAAGTATTCTATTTCCCCCCATTTGTCAAGTTCATTAGTACTAACTCCCAAATAAATATATCGTAAATGAAATGCAAAGAATATCCCAGTAATCATGGAAAATATCCCACAAAGAAGAATAAATACTAATGTGATTTTATATTCTTGATAATATTCGTGATGTCTATCAAATCCAAGTTTATAACTAGGCATGGATTTGTTACAAATATATCCTCCATAAATAAGTAAATTCAAATTACTTAATAAGAACCCTATGAAATATTTATAATTATAGTATCCAACACAATTATTTATCCAAATACAATGATGATCAAATAGTATCACACATTTATTACACGTGGAACAATGCTTAGATCTTGCTGGTTTCAAAAGTTTACACGTTGAACAATAATTGTCATTAAAAAATATAATTTCATCATTGATGAAATATTCATTACTCTCATTTGCATTATAATCAGTTAATTTCCCAGGATTGGAAAATGTAGCTAATATAGTAAACCCATACACCATAAAAATTGTAAATATAATATAAATTCGATGTATGAATGACCTCTTTATATCATCATATAATATACTCCAAGTTCTATGGAAAAACTCATAAAGACAAAACGTTACCACTACCACGTAAAATAATGGTATTAACCAATTTAACCACCATGAATTAACTGTGATCCATTCATTGGAAGTATTGTTAAAATGCAATAATCTTCGTATAATCTCTCTTCTTACACTACCTATCCAAGTATTTCGAACTTTTGGTAGATTACCAAATATAAGCACCCCACATAGTGCTATGGGTATCACTATATAAATCATTTAACCACTATGAAGTGAGAATGCGTTAACGAGAACAAAAAAAAAAAAACTCTATTATTTTGAACGCTCTTTATCAAATAAAACAGAGAAAACAAACAGAGTAATAGGTTATTAACACAATACCAATTCTAAAATGACATTACAAGAAATGCTTACACAGGAGTTAGATACGTTTAATGAGTTGTTGGTTACTATACCTTTTACCGATGGAGAAATGGACAGATATTTCTTGAACATTTATAAACTCAACTACAAAGAATTGAGTAAGTACTTAGGAACTAATGGGTTTCCCATTGATAGTAATAAATTGTTAAAACTAAGTATAAGTTTAGGAAATTTGCTTAAATCCTTACAATTAGATGAAGAAATGTATGTTCAACAACAACAACAACAAAATCAATTGAATAATAAATTAAATAATTTAAAAGGACCAGGGACCTCCAATTATTCAAATCCTTCAAATACCACTAGTACCACAAGTATTGATCCCTTTGGAAGTCCCAAACATTTTATAAATTCTTTTCCTACAACTAATCAACCATTATATCAAATTAAATTTTTAAAGAATCTTTTGATTATCCTTAAAAATTTTGATATTGGTAATTCTTCAGGAAGAGCTAATAAATTGGATTCTAGTTCCACATTAAATCAATATAATTCACCTATTAAATTGAATAGTAAACAATTACTCATTGAAAAATTAGAAATTAATATCAGTTTGGATTGTTTATTTATTTATAAAACTTTATTACAATTGCTAATTAGAATTTATATTATTTTAAGAGATCATATTGATAATCTTGATAATCTAGAAAATGGTGGTGGTGGATTTAGTAGGGATTCAACAAGTGGTGAAATCAGTTCTATATTTTCCAGTAATTCCAATAACTCCAATGATTCCTACATCACTAATGAAGAATACTTTAAAATTTTAAACCAAATTTTGGGGAAAATATCTACGGGTTTAATTGAACCTTTATTAAAATATCTCCTTCAATTCTTACATGGTAATATATCCAATGAATTCAATTCTTTAATAAATTCCTTATAACTGGTTTATGAGTTTATTTTATACCATATCATTTTACTTACCCTTCTCCCTAATACTTTCCCGATCAACGGGAATATTACCATATTAATCAATCCTTCTATCTGTTTAATACTTTCTTCCCATTGTTCTTCTGCCGTCAACTCACTAGACTCACTAAATTCACTTGATAAATCGCTATCCATGGTTCCTGGCAAAGGGTGAGTGGTTGAATTATTATTATTATTAGTTTTTTTTTTTTTTTTTGTAAGTATTTTCGCGATCAAAATTGGTGAAAATTTTCATGTTAAGGTTCCTAACAAAACTTACAAGGAAATCAACCATGGAAGAATTCAATGTTGTTAAAGAAGGAGCAGCAGAAATACTTTGTCCTAAAGAGGATAAAGTGTTTTATAATAACATTCAACAATTTAATCGAGATTTGTCTGTTATGGTAATAAAAAGTTGGGATGAATTATACGGGTCATCGATGGCAGCCAAAAAACGAGAAATTACTGGTGATCGGAAGAATTATATCAATATTTTGGAAGCATTGTCTGCTACGGGATTAAGAGCTTGTAGATACGGTAAAGAAGTCGATAATGTTAATAAAGTGGTAGCCAACGATTTATTACCTGAAGCCGTGAAATTGATTAATAGTAGTATTAATCATAATAATTTATCTCATTGCGTTCAAGGCAATTTACTGGATGCCAATAAGTATATGTCAAGTACTAATACCAAATTTCATGTCGTGGATTTGGATCCTTATGGAACAGCTATACCGTTTATCGATGGGGCTATTAAATGTCTCAGAGATGGAGGAATTATGATGATTACATGTACTGATGCTGGAGTTTTAGCAGGATCAGGATACCCAGAAAAATGTTTTTCACTCTATGGGGGAAATAATTTTGGTAATACATTCATAGGTAGTGAATCCAATCATGAAGTTGGAATTAGATTAGCATTACAAAAAGTTGCTAGTATTGCTGCTCAATATAAGAAAACCATTGAACCATTATTATGTTTATCCATTGATTATTATTTTAGATTATTTATCAAGGTTAATACTAGTGCAGCATCAGTTAAAGATTTAGCCAGTAATACGTTATTAACTTATCATTGTATTGGATGTGGGAATAAAACCAATCAATATTTAGGAAGAAAAGTTCCTCATAAATCCGGGTTTAAATATCAGACGCCAAAATCGGTTATAAATCGGGATAATTGTGAATTTTGTCAATCAAATATTAATATTGCTGGACCTATGTATGGAGGAGAAATCCATAATCATCAATTCATCAATAAAATACTTGAAGTTAATGAAAAATCAAGTAATGATATTTATAAGACTAGAGAAAGAATAAAAGGTATGTTAACTTTAGCCAAAAATGAATTATCAGAACCATTTTATTTTAATCTTAATCAAATTTCATCATTTTTTAAATCACCACCAATATCGATTAATGAATTTAATAATGCATTAGGAAATTTAGGTTATAAGATTTCATTAACACATGCTAAAAAAAATTGTATTAAAACCGATGCACCATGGGAAGTAATTTTAATGATTAATAAATGTTGGTTAATTAAAAATAATTTACAATTAGTTAAAGATTTTGATGATGGGAAACTTGGTAAAACTGATAAGAATATTGAAAAGATAAAATTAATTAAAGAAAATAATAGTAATAATATTAATTTAAATGAAAATATGATTGGGTATAAGATTCTTAACAGTTTACAACAAATGGATTTACAACTTGAAGTAGATTTTGATAAAGAAAATGATGAGAGTATTAAAGTGAAAAAATTAAGAAATTTAAAAATGGTTAGGTATCAAGAGAATCCATCGAAAAACTGGGGGCCAAAAGCAAAGCCTAGAGATTGAATGTCCTGAACAAAGCGAAGGGCATTGGTTAATAATAGTATAGAATAAAGTATAGTAATAGTAATAGTAATAGTAGTAATAATGGTAACAGTAATAATAATGATAGAAATGATAGTAAAAGAAATAATAGAAATAATAGTAAAAGTAATAATAGAAATAATAGTAAAAGTTATAATAGCAATAATAGTAAAAGTAATAATAGAAATAATAGTAAAACTTATAATAGTAATAATAGAAATAATAATAGTCATACTAATATTCTGACCAGATTAAATAGTGTAGTTCTTATATTAAATTAATAATTAGCAAGCTAAAAGTACATAGTGTTCTATAAGGTCAAAAATAACATAAAAAAAAGAATATAATCATATTATTATCCTATTCTTTCAAACTTATAATAATAAAGCAACACCAGCGGCAGCAGCAGCTCCAACTACACCGGCACCAACAACTTGGTTAGTGTTACCAGCATCTTCAGAAGAAGAAGAACCGTTAGAAGAGTTAGCAGCTTGAACAGCAGTTAAAGCGGTGAAAGCGAGGACAACAGATTTGAATTGCATTTTTGGGTATTAAGAATAAATTGAAAATATATTATAGAAAAAAAAAAAAAAAAGTCATTTTTCAGGGAGATTTTTCTATATTTATAGAGATTCCTGACTGAGGCACGGGCGGTCATACTCGTGTATCCTATTTTTAATTTTGTGTTAATAAAGAACCCTTTTCCCATTTGGGAATAAGTCTCCGAAAATATCAGTCCAATTTTTTTTTTTTTTTTTTCTTTTCTTCTCCTTTTGACTGGGGAAACCGAAAGCAACTTTGGAGAAACCATACATGACTCGGTGTGCATGAATGTTATCAGTGCATAATATCTACAATACAACTTGAAACAGTCAACTTAATCACATAACAACTATGAATATTAAACAAGATGGATTAACACCTTCGTAGAATACGATTTGAGAGCCTTGGACTCGACTAATCGTAAGTTAAAGTGCAAATTCTGTTATGCCGCCCCAAGACGCGTATTTTGAATAAACTAAGCCTTGAGAACAATGGCAGCGTTGGAACAGAGAATAAAACACGAAAGTTTTTTAGTGAGAAATAGTTTATTTCACAATGAAAAATTACACGAAAATGGGTCCAGCGTTCAAGTGGAATTTTAACCATGTGGAGTGGGGCAGCAAACTTGGTCTCCTTTGCTAATATCGTAATGTATTGTAGACGATAATATTGTTAGTGTGAGCAAGCATGAGGCAATTTGGATTTGTTGACTACGACGATTAGACATTTTACACGATAAATTGATATCGCATTGTTCTATTTGTTTAATAAGAGATTGTTTTTCTTTACTAAGAGAACGTTAATAATAGTTCCCCTTTTTTTGACCCCCCCCAATTTCTTTATGCAATGATTTAGCAAAATAGGCATTATTGACGGATTCAATGCAGGATTTCTTGTCTTTACAGTGGTATTGCTTTTACTGTTATTGCAATTTTACTGTTATTACGGTTTTTCTATTATTAGGTTGCAAATATCGGCATTATGCCCCACGACACGTCTTGAGAAAAAAAAAAAAAGTAAAAAAGAACAACCAAAAACTCACCATATAATCATCTCTCTTGAACTAACACTAATGAAAAATCACCTTCTCAATTACAAAAATGAAGTCTTGACTCAATTGTGTGTTTTATGTGGAGCTAATGTTCCTACTAAAAAAGTTGATAAAGTTCTGTCGTTGGTGAAAACTATATCATTTTATAATAGTCTTCCTCGAACTATTAATCTTCTTGCAATTGATTTGGGCATTAAGAACTTCTCCTATTGTAAGATGAATCATTATAACATTAACGAAAAACCCAAGATCGGGTTGGATCATTGGAATACTTTAAACCTAATGGATAAATATGCTCTTGATGATGTAACGTCACAATCCTTGGGTCAATTGAGTTATCATCTAATGCATGAACTTTGTGTTGATAATCCTGATATCATTCTCATTGAGAATCAAAGAACTCGTTCTAATCATAATTCTTCTACTTTACCTAATGTGTTAAACAATTTCAAATTGGAAAACATGCTATATTCTACTTATTACACGTTTAAACATATAAATGCTTTAAATGGTGAAATCATCACCATGAACTCCAATAAAATGATGAACTTTGTTCTTAATCGTTTTTTATCTCCACAAAATAAGTTTAACAATAAAAACCTAAGAATTAAGTTATTGATGCATTGGATAAATCATAAAAATGGTCCTGTGGATTTTGATTTACCTAATGATCTTACTAGTAAAACTTTGATTCATCACTATAATTCCAGTAATCCTTATCCCATTCATAAATTAGATGATTTGTTTGATTCATTACTCTATTGCCTTAATTTCATCTTAATTTACAAGAATAACCTATCCCTTTTGCATTGTTTGAACCAGGGTTCTGATGTCCTGGAATTAATATTTCATATAAACCGTCAATATTTTGATACTTTGTCTGAATTTATTCATTCACAAGATTTGATTCTACATGAATCTTTTCTGGATCATGTTTAGCATATTTGCATTGATAGAGTAAACGTTTATTTTTTATTTTTTTTTTTTTTTTTATTACAATGTATTTATAAATATAAATGCTACTTTTGTTCCGATATTTGGAACATCATTTCATCATTATCGTTATGTTTGATATCAGTTTTACTTTTAGAATCAGTATCAGTGTCATCGTCGTCGTCATCATCATCATCATCATCCTCTTCATCATCCTCTTCATCATCGTCATCATCTTCATCATCATCATCCTCATCCTCTTCTTCGTCAATCACCTTATCCTCTTCAAGGTTCTTGATACTATTAATTCTTCTTCTTAAAATATCCACAATGTCTGACCACTCTCTCATTCCTCCCATTCCTATATCTCCACATATCAATACCTTCTCCACCGGCTTCAAGATTTCCATCCCGAAACCATACTCATTTGACTCCAATAATTGAAGTTGTTTCTTGGTCAAAGGATGTGTATACATAAACGTATTCATAGCTGGAGCTACTAATATAGGTTTCTTAACAATTGGAGGAGGAGTTGTTCCTGAGTTGGAAGATGTAGAAGAAGCAGGGAAAGACGATGACCAACCCCACGATCTAATAATTGATGTCAATAAGTTATCCGATATCCCGTTAGTTATCTTAGCTAAAGTATTTGCTGATAATGGGGCCAAAAGCATAATATCAGCCCATTTTCTTAATTCATTATGTAAAATTAATTTTTCATAAGGATTTTTCTTTTTATTATGGAAATAATCCATTTGTTCACTAAAATTAGCCCATTCATCTTCATCTCTCCAAATTTTAACATCATTATGAATTTTTAATCCTTTCAAAAAATGATTAGCACTTTTAGTAATAACTAATTGAATATTAATTTTTGATTTACCAAAGATTTGAAATAATTTATCTATGATTAAAGGAATTTTAATTGTGGCCACTGAACCAGTACATCCAATCAATACATGGATTTTACCATCATCTCCTCTACTTAAATATTGTTGAAAAGGAACTGGAGGTCCAACTGGAGATTCTATAATAGTCTTGTTGGATTGTTTTTTTAAGGAGTTTTTCCTGGATATATTTACTGGAGTAGGACTAGTAGCTTTTTCCAGAAAAGGTGGTGGTGATGGACTAAAATAACTGGTATCCTTTTTTTTCTGATCAAAGGAATAAATCGACTTAAAATTAGGTGGATATTCACTACTAGGAGAATTAACCCTAGAAGAATTATTACTGGAAGTAATAAATGCATGAGTAGTGGAAAGAGCTGGTTGTGAAGGAATGGGATTTTTAGGAGTGTTTGACGTTAAAAAGGAAAGAAAATCTGAATTCACTGTTGAATTATTTCTACTGGAGTGTGTTGAACTGTCTTGGGATTTTGGTTGAGAAGACTGTGGATATTGTTGCAGTTGTTGCAGTTGTTGTTGTTGATGTGATTGTTGTTGTTGATGTGATTGTTGTTGTTGATGTGACTGTTGTTGATGTTGTTGTGAATGCTGCTGCTGCATTTGAGGGTTCTGATTTTGTTGAGATGGAAGTTGATGCAGCGGTGGTGCAACTACCTGTCCACTATTACCCGATTGTAAAGAAGTTTTTCGTTGATTTGGCTGAGCAAGATTAACATTTGATGGTTGTGATGATATAGTAAACCGTCTTACTTTATCCTGATCACTATCACTAAAGGAAACTGATTGTGATTGTTTCATCGACATAGCTCCTGGAAACTTCTGAGGTTGAGGTTGTTGCAATAATGGTGGTTTCTCTGAGGGGGTTTCTAACTTATCTGATTTCTCTAATTTCTCTGATTTCTCTGAGGGTTTTTCTAACTTCTCTGGATTAGACTTCTCTAACTTCTCCTGCTTTAACCCTTCTTCAACCCGTTGTTTATCATGTCCCAAATCTCTATCCTCACCTCTCATGGCTTATAAATACTTTACTAAACAAAATTTGCTATAAATCTCACAACTTTTTAACCCTGAAATGTGTCAAGTAGTTGTTAGATTCAAGAATGAACAAGAAAATCAAATTTTTATGTGATCGATGTCGCAGTTATGTGTGTGTCGTTGGCAAGAACACATCAGACAAAATAGTGAGTGAATAGTCAACGATTGAGAAAACTAACGTGTAATATACAACAAAAGCATGAATATCCGTCAACAAATAGCTCAATTTCTTACTTTAGCCTATGTGTTTACAGGAGCGTATATGGCATGGAAGACATTGGGGGTTGTGACGAATTCTCACTCACCAATAGTGGTGGTTTTGACAGGATCTATGGAACCGGCGTTTCAAAGAGGTGATGTTTTATTTTTATGGAATAGAGAATCTAGAAACAATGTAGGGGACGTGGTGGTTTATGAAACCAGTCAAAGAGAAATCCCAATTGTTCATCGGGTATTGAGAGAGCATCATAATGAGAAGAAACAGTTTTTATTAACTAAGGGAGATAATAATCCTGTGGATGATTTGAGTCTTTATGGGAGAAAACAACAGTATTTGAATAAGGAGACTGATTTGGTGGGTACTGTTAAGGCGTATGTGCCTAAGGTGGGGTATATAACTATATTGTTGACGGAGAATAACTATGTTAAGTACAGTATATTGGGGCTTATGATGGTATCTTCTTTACTTCAAGGTGAATAGGTCTATTAGATTTTAATATAGATATGAAAGTATGAAAGTGGCTAGGAGTGATTTTCTAAAGAGCTTGACTTAAGCTAGGTGAATTGGGTATACTTATGTTAGAAAAATATAACATCACGACGTTAAAAAAAACTACGACCTCGGTGAGGATCGAACTCACGATCTTGAGATTAACAGTCTCACGCCTTAACCAGCTTGGCCACGAAGTCATGTTCTGGAAAAGATTCACTTAAGTAGTGGCCTAGTCAAGCTGGAAGGTTGAAGGGTATATGATATCTTGACATGAACTTGTTAATAAGGGAAAGTGTTTTATAATATTTATACAATTAGATTTCCTCTACTTAGGATATTGAATATGTCTATATTTCTGCTTTATTTCACACCTTATCTTGTATAGACTTATGATTGATTCATGTCCAACCGCGATAAGCCTTTTGCAGCCTATTAATAGTTGTATGGTTTCTTACAACTATAATTTGTGGAAACGGTATTCTTGTTAAACATTAGATTTCATATAATTAGTTTAATATAAACCTTATGAACAACTTTTTAATCGACTTTTTGATCAATAAGTTGTTCGTCTATTAGAGAACAAATCTATTCCATTTCATCCATTTTTCACCTTAAACAACGCGAAAACATCAAACTTGCAAAATCTACGATGTTTAATCTATTTGGTCAAAAGGCAATTGTTACCGGAGGATCAAAAGGATTGGGATTAACATTATCAAAACAACTTGCTCAACTTGGATCTTCAGTTACATTAATTGCAAGAAATGAATCATTATTAAAAGAGAAAATACAAGGATTACCAATACTAAAGTCATGTCAAACTCATCAATATGTTCCTATGGATTTAAGTCATGAAGATTATAACAAGTTGACACCTTATTTTAATGAATGTTCAATGTTAATAAATTGTGCAGGTGTAACAAATCATAATCTTTTATCAAAGATCTCCAATGAAGAAATAATCTCCACTATTAACTTAAATCTCATTACTCCAATAATGCTTTCAAAATTGATTATGAAACCAATGATGTTGACTGCTTCCCGGTTGAAAAAAAATCCCTTGACGGATTCCATTAAAATACCCATAATTGTGAATATAAGTTCGGTCTTAGGTTTATCAGAGTATACGGTACCAGGAACATCAGTCTATTCTGCATCTAAAGCAGGTCTAAATGGATTTACTCATTCGTTATCAAAGGAACTTCGAGGTAAAATAAGAGTTAATTCTATACTTCCAAGTCTAATTAGTGATACAGATATGGGGCAAAATGCTAATGTGTCTATTGATTGTATTTCTAAAGAAACTGTCGTACAAGAAATTATAAAAGTCATTGAAGATGAGTCCATTAATGGTGAATCAATTGTTGTAAGATAAACTTCATTCTATATTAGGATAAATATTGTCAATATTCTGACAATAGTTATCGGCTAATTTAAGATAATTATTAATATCTAACCAGTCAATAAAGTCATTCAGTTCGTCATTATGTTCGACATATAAATGAATCAAAATATCACAAATTTCGTCATCGTCATAATCCATTATGTTATCAGATACAATATCCAAGTAAAAATTCTTTAATAGTATAATAGATTGATGTAAACAGTGAAACTTTTTGTTTTTGTTTTTGGTAGAAATATAACTGGTTAATCGAATTAATCCATTGAATAACTGTTCATTACCAGGATAGCTGCTATTAAAAGTTTGATTAGGTTTAAACGATAACCACACTTTAATGAAACCAATTATTCGATCATATAAATCAATAAATACACTAGATTTTACCGAATGAATCAACTCAGTAAGAATCTGAATCAACAAATAGTTGATTTTA
Source organism: Yamadazyma triangularis (assembly GCA_030573955.1). Taxonomy (NCBI): domain Eukaryota; kingdom Fungi; phylum Ascomycota; class Pichiomycetes; order Serinales; family Debaryomycetaceae; genus Yamadazyma; species Yamadazyma triangularis. The sequence goes on from JAJMEC010000004.1 coordinate 66,389, forward strand.
TAATTATAATAATTTCTTGTGATTAAATCATAAATGTCATTTTCTATTAAGGAGAACTTATCACCAGGATAAGTACTTAATTTATCATCAATCACTAGCGTATCAATTAACAAATGTTCATAGTGATTAGTATCGAATTGGGAATGAAATCCTATTGACGAAATAAAGTGGTCCCAATACCCTATTTTATATAATTGCCAAAACTCATTACTGGGACGATTAAACTCCACAGGAACTGTAGAACCTTCAAAGTAAACATTATGAGAGAAACGCCAATACTCACTGAATAACTTAGTCAGCAAATACCTGGATTTATTATTGACAACCAGATATTCATAGAGCCAATGGATTAATATAGGAAGTAACATATACAATATGTGTTGCAGGTTAAAGATTAGTAGATGGATAATATACCCCAACAAAAGGTCTTTGGTATACTGACCATACAACATACGAGGTTCCAATTCAAACCAATTATCAATATCAGGTAACATTTCATTGACATATCGTTTAATATCATCAGGTAAAGTATTGGAATCAAATAATATCGATTGGTTAAGTTTATGGTGTGAAGTTCTTGCTGTCAACACCATGGTTTTCCCCACTGAATGACAACATTGTTGGCGAAGACTTACAACTCCTTGTGGTTGATTATCGTCAATTGTAGCTATTATAGCCTTGAATATATGAAAGATCTCTCGATATGACTGGTAGAGTTCCAGACTTATATAAGGTTTTAGGGCGTTTAATCGTTCCGAAGCTGATCCTGGTTTAACCAACAGCACATTTACACCACAAATATTGTCAAATCCATAAGAACCATCTGAGTTTAGCCCAATATCAAGTTTATATAATGCCGGGTTTTTGTTATACAAGTCAGTTAAGCCATGGATTTTCGACAATAAAGGCCTCACAATCCTCTTACATCGACTCGGCGGCCATTTTGTGTTCCATTCTTTTGTTCCATCCTTCATTTGTCGTAGTATTCATCCGGATTTGGCTTATAGTGTAAGGAATGTTTTTACATAGATTTTTATATTTTGCGGTCAATTCGCAGTTTAAAGGTCGTGAACAATAACTGGAAAAAGGCATTGCTGATACTTTGATTCATCTACAATGAAAGTTCATGTGGGAAAATTAGCAGTGTTACTATTGGGAGCAATTGAAGTGAAGAGTGACAAAGTAATTGGGGTTTCTCCTGAAAAACAGGCGTTATATGAGCCTAAAATAGATGGTTCTGGAAGGAAGACTTGGGCGTGTATTAGTGATCCTTCAATAGTGCTTTCCTACGATCAGATAAATGACGATTATTGTGATTGTCCTGATGGATCTGATGAACCAGGGACTAATGCGTGCCCATTCAATAGAGACGTGATGTTTTACTGTGAAAATAAGGGACATATCCCTCACTATATAGAGAACTTCAAGCTTAATGATGGCAGATGTGATTATGATTTATGTTGTGATGGAAGTGATGAATACTTAACTGGGAAATGTGAAAACAAGTGTGGTGAAGTACATAAGCAATTTTTGGCTCATAAGGAACGGATATTGGCTGAAATAGAGCAATCGTCATCAATAAAGTCCAAATTAGTTCAACGAGCAAAGACGTTAAGAGAATCATTAAAGGATAAATTGGCCCTTGCAAAGATTAAACATGGAGAGAAATCCCAGGAATTGAAGGGTCTTCAGAGTCAACTTGAAAAAGCTAAAGTCCTTATTAAAGAAAACCCTGTGGTTGTTAAAGGATTTGATCAATTGACTCCTCATTCTAAAAAGATCTCCAATAAACTTAAAGAGTATACTCGTCATAAACGGCCATTATCGGAAAGAAACGTCGAATTTATGGACTTCTTAGATGGAGTGCTGAATGGAGTAAGAGACTTTTTAGCCATTGATAATGTTTTTGTTCTCTATAAGGATTATTTGTCTCAGAAACCTTCAGCTACATTATCTGACGATGAGAAGAATATTTTACAAATATTTGAACAATTTCTTGATGAATCAATGTCTACAAATTCAATTTCATGGTTTTCAAAACTTTCTTCTTTGAATGAATTACTTCACAGACAGTATTCAAAATTACTTGATGTTATTTTTGACAATAATCCTTTTGATTCTGATGTTTCTCAAACGGAATTGATAAAAACCATCAAGGATAAAATAGATAAAGTCGAAAAGACTATAAAAGTTCATTCTCAGGACATACTGACTTTAGAAAAAGATTTGGCCTTAGACTATGGTCCTCAAGATATCATGAGAGCAGCAAGAGGTAGTTGGATTAACAGAAATCTTGGTGAATATGAATATAAAATTGGGGTATTGGATTCTGTGTGGCAAGATCAAATATTGATTGGAAGATTCAGAGAATACAAAGATAATAAGATTTATTACGATAGAGGTCATAAATGTTGGGAAGGTCCTCATAGACTGGCAGTTATTCATATGGAATGTGGTACTGAAAGTGGTCTTATTTCTGTTAGTGAACCCCAAAAATGTGAATATCATATTAAAGTTCAATCTCCAATTGCTTGTAAAGATACTACTGAAGAAGATCTATACAAATCATTCAAGATAAATTACCAAGAGTTGTGAGGTTTATCTTGATATTCTTTTTTACTTCAATATATATTGATAAATGCTAATGATCTAATCAAAAGTGATCTTTTTACCAGTGAATTTAACATTCTTTAATCTTTCTTCTTCAAGTTTCTTAGCTTGCCATGAAGGATGATCTGTCTTTTGTTTCTTAGGTTCTGGTTCATCACTTTCTGCTCTTACTTTTCTTTCACCTAAAGGTTTGGTATTAGAACCACTAGGGGCATTTTCTTCAACCCATTTGGCTTTTAATTGTCTCTTTCTAACTCTCTCTTCATATTCTTGTTGTCTTTGTTCTCTTTCGGATTGTAATTCTTGTTGTTCTTTTTGTTTATGCTTAGCACTTTTACCATACTTTTGCTCCCAAATCTTTTGTCTAGCTCTTTGTCCTCTTCTGTTCTTTCTTTGACTGGTTGCTTGACGAACAACTTTATCATTATCAGCTTCAAAATTGTCTTCTTCGTCATCAGATCCTCCTGAAAAGTATCCTGTTGTTAAAGAAGGAAGATTATACTTTGATGTACTTTCTGATTCTAATTCTGAATCTTCAGAAGCGTTGTCAAAGAAATCATCTTTCTTTTCTTTTTTTGTGGATTTATGAGTGGATGTTTCATCAGATTGATCGTTTTCAGAGTCTTGAGAAGACTCTTCATCAGAAGGTTCTTCATCAGTTATTTCGTTGTAGTTGACATTAGAATCAAGATGGTCTTCATTTTCATCTTCAGAATCTCCTACAAGATTATCATAGACAGCAAACTTTTCTATATCATTTTCGTCTCTGTTGTCGACCTCTGATTCAGAGTCATTAGAGTCACTTTCATCATCATCATCATCATCATCATCATCATCTTCACTTTCATCATCACCATCACCACTACCTTCACCTTCCTTTCCAACAGACTTCCCAATACTCTTTTGTCTTTCTTGTTTCTCCTTTTCAGACAAATTACCCCTTATCATCACCATGGACCAATTTATTTGATTCAATATAGGTTTAACGGCTTTGGAATTCCATAAATTAGATACCCAATTATTAATGTCTTTATTATCTTGACAATGATCAATGAAAAATTTAGATGGATTAGACTTATGTGACTTATTCTTAATAATTTCAATAACAGTGGATGATATATAACTTGGAGGATCAGTTCTAGATACTTTATCAACAAGTATAGCCAGTTGAATACATTTGACAAGTTTAGACGTAATTAGATCTTCAATTATACTATTATCACTCACAAATTCAATCAACGGTTTAGATGCTTTATTCAGTTTAGACCATTTATTTAAATCGGTTTTAATTATCTTCTTCAAAGCAGCATTAAGTTTCTTATATGAACCATGATACTTATTTTGGAAAGTATCTTTCTTCATAGCTATGATTTCAGCTTTTGCTTCTTCTTCACTATTAGGGAGATGTTTCAAAACTTTTTGATTATTTTTAGCCTCTAATAGTTTCTTAGTCCTAGTAAATCGTGGAAGATGATTATAGAATTTCACTTCCATAAGATCTATTTTCCATAGAGCATTTTGTTTAGAAGAAGTCATTATGATTATAAATGTCGATTTGCGATGAGCATCTCATTTTGATATAAATGCTCAATTTTTCACTATAATCAATAATGACATCAGTTAAAGGAGACAACAAAAAGAGGAAAGTGGAAAAGAAATCCCAGGAAAATAAATGTGGTTATTTTATTGCCCAGAAACAAAGAACATGTGGAATGTTAAAAAAGGAAGGGTTTACTTATTGTTCGGAACATATGATTCATTCTGATTCTAAACGAGTACCATGTCCTTTAGATAATAAGCATACAGTATGGGAACATAATTTGAAAGCCCATTTGAAGAAATGTAATGCTAAGCCGAAAGAGGAACATCCAGTATGGTATGATTTGGATAGAAATGTCAAATTAATTCTGTGTGAGACCAATGATAAGGAAACTGATAATAAAACCAATGATCAGGAGATCAATGACGATGATGATAACAAGCTTACTGACACTGAATTGTTCGATAAATACATTCCTATTTTAGAAAAAGTCTATGGTGACTTTGAGCCACTTTCTTATTGCATTTCTGAACATAAAGGATTGAATAATAGACTATCAGAGCTAGAGAATCAAAAGCATGCTATACAACAATCGACATTGATTGGTAATCTTAAATCCAGAGGACTATTAAGACATGACCAGTTTTATGTTGAATTTGGATGTGGAAAGGCGGAATTATCCCGGTACTTGAATTTGTGTATGTTAGAAGACTGCAAACAAGAGAACAAGTATCAATTTGACAAGTATGGGTTTGGACTTATAGATCGTGGAGTTAATAGAATGAAGAATGATTCCAAGATTATAAAGGAAACACAAGAGTTCAACAAAGAGTTACAAGTGGAAATACCAATACCCAAGATTCAAAGAACTAGAATAGATATTAAAGATTTAGATCTTTCACTGTTCATTGAACAATATGGGAATATAAATAGCATGGTTGCCATTTCCAAACACTTGTGTGGAGTAGCCACAGATCTCACATTAAAACTGATAATGAATTCAGATTTAGTAACTACAGGGAAGTTTGGAGGAGTTCTTATTGCTATGTGTTGCAGACATATTTGTCAATATGAACAATTATTACCTCAATCCCGAGATTTTTTAGCCGCCAAGGGGTTTAGTACTAAAACCTCATTCAATGTGTTGAAAAAAGCATGTTCTTGGGCCATCTGTGGGACTGGTAAAGTAGAAAAGCTGCTTGAAAACATTGATACAAAGAGAAGAGAACAAGGAATAGCCGCCAGAAGACTTATTGATGAGTCTAGACTATATGCAATAAAGGTTAATATGCCTGATTATGATAGTGAGATCTTTTGGTATAGTAAAGAGGAAGTTACTTTAGAGAATGTAGGGTTGTGTATAAGGAAGAAGGAAGAGAGATGAATTAGCAAGAGAAATGACTTAGGAGAGATGATTTAGGAGAGATGACTTAGGAGAGATGACTTGGAAGCACGGGGTTCCTTCAAGATACGAAAAACGTCTTAAAAAAAAAGCCAAATACAAAGAAAAACCACAGGAATATATTAATGAATTAAATAATCATAATTAACACAAATCATGTATATTAACCAATCTAAATCTTAGTTTCCTTACAACCGTGTTTCCAGATAGCTACAAAAGGAGTAACACCATCTTCACGGTAGTTTAATAACACAATCATAGCATCAGGGTCCATGGATTCACCAGTAAAGAATTCCCAGTCTTTGAAAGTACTAACAACTTTTTTAACGTAAGAAGTAGCACCTTTTTCAAAAGTTTCCACTTGATCAGGATTGTGTTCAGCTAAGTGAGCCTTGACTGTTTTCATGTAACCTTTAATGTATGATAAGAAAGATTTCTTATCAAAAGCGGTTTCCTTTAAACCAAAAGAATGGATAACATTGTTAACAGTTTGTTCACCATCATCAACATCATCAGCAGCATCTTCAGCTGAAGGATTAGCACCAATGTCAATATCGGCACCAGAACCGACTTTGATCATAGCACAATCAGCTTCTAAGACAACATCATCAACTTCGTTGATAGGATAAGCACTAGATAACAATTCGTCACCGGTAATAATGTCGGTATAAATAATCATTTTTGTAATTAAATGTGATGGAGAAGAGAAAATTTTTTTTTTTCATCAATTTTTATAGGAAAAATTTTCTGTTGTTTGTGCAGGACATGATGCGGGAACCTTGGGTTATATGCAGGTAATTGATTTGATAGAGAGAATGATTATTACTATATTATAGAATAGTACTAATGGTTGTAGTATTAACATAGTATCATATATTATAGTATTAACATAGTATCACAGTATCATAGTATTATATTACAGTATCAACTACTATCGTAATATTATCATAGAAATAGTATTGTCTTATCATAGTATTATCGTATTATAGTATTATAGTATTATAGTATTATAGTATTATAGTATTATAGTATTATAGTATTATAGTATTATAGTATTATAGTATTATAGTATTATAGTATTAACATAATATTAACATAATATTAACATAGTATAACAGTATTAACATAGTATAACATAGTATAATAGTATTACATAGTATAACATACTATAACAGTATTAACATAGTATAACAGTATTAACACATTAACACATTAACTTATTATCAAAACATTATCATAATATTACCTTAATACTATCATATCATCATAGTATTAACACCATCTATCGTTTTATCGTCTCATCTATCATTTCATCTATCATAGTATTACATAAAGTATCACCCCCTTCACTGTTCAAAGTCTTCATTAAATGCCTTTCTTAACCATTCCATTAACCTATCGTAAACTACATGGTTCCCATTATGATAACTGATACTATGATCACTATCCGGGAATACCATGAAATCAAAGTTTTCCACTTCCGCCAAATTGAAATCATCAATTAGTTTAAGTGAATTTTGGAAATGAACATTATCATCACCTGATCCATGCATCATTAAAAACCGTTTTACCCCATGGAAATTATCTACATTACTTATAGATGCAGTAATATATCCCTGAGGATTCTCTTGCGGTGTTCTCATATACCGTTCTGTATACACACTGTCATAGAACTTCCATTTAGTCACTGGTGCTACTGAACATCCATAAGAAAATACATGAGAAACATCAGTTTCTAATGTTTTCAATGTCAAAAACCCTCCGTAAGACCATCCCCAAATGGCTATTCTACTACTATCAACGTAAGGCTTAGCTGCCCATATTTTGGCAGCATGAATTTGGTCCATGGGTTCATAATGTCCCAATTGATCCCGAACCATAAACTTGAATTTGGACCCATAACTATTGGCATGATTATATCCTGTTCCTCTACCATCTACAGTGACAACAATACAGTTTAATTGTGACGCCACAACAGAACTAAAGCCTACGGCAAATGACTTCTTCACTGTTTGAGATCCTGGTCCTCCATACACAAAGAACAACACCGGATACTTCATTTTGGGGTTGAAATCTAATGGTAATGTCTCCATAGCATTGACGATGTTTTCGTTGTCACCGTTACCAAGATCCAATTGGAAATATGTAGTTCTAGGCACAGCATAAGTATCTAAAGCTTGTGACAATTCTGTATTGGATTCCAATATCTTTATAGTTTCTCCATTGTAAAGATCAAGCAACTTTTGATTGGGGACTCCAGGTCCAGAGTAGGTTAATAACAAGTATCTGGAACCAGAAGAAAAAGAACCACGGTAATACCCATCCAAAGCATTATCGGTAATGTTGGCAATTGAAGGAACCTTAGAATGGGTTAAAGCTTGTAATAAATTAACAGAATAAATGTGTCTTTCAACAGAAGATTTCATTGTGGAAACAAAAAATAAGTCTGTGGTCTGATAGTTGTATGATAAAGTTTCACTTTCGACTTCCCAATTACCTTTAGTAAGCACTATTCCTTCAGGATTAGTTGGTGGTGAGAAATACGCCAAATGATTATATCCATCAAGAACTACAGTATCGATATAACCATCATGTTGTATTCCTAAAGAATGATTTTTGGGAATGTAAACAGTATCAAAAGCAACTTCAAACCAAGAATTTTGAGCTGTGGCTGATCTAATCAACGACGTGGAATAATCTTCATCACTATCAACTAAATAATACTCCAAAACATCACTAGCTCTATTACTAATTCTAACAAGCAAATACTTTGAAGATACCCAAGTTATTTCAGTGACAAGCTTTTCACTAATGGCTTTAGATGATATATCAATGGCTACAGGACTAACAGCTCCTAATTCATACACAAATACATCCACAGTGGGGTTTGGGTAGCCTGGCTTAGGATACTTCAATTCCAATAACTTGGGATAATCATCATAACCATCTTGAACAAAATACGGAATAGTAAACTTAGGAACTAAAGTATCATTGAACTTTAAAAACCCAATCTTATCACCATCAGGAGTCCACCAAAGAGTAGTATCACCTTCATAGACCTCCTCTTCATAAACCCAATCAGGACGACCATAAAAGATATCATCATCACCGTCATAAGTGACTTGGGTTATTGAAGAATCAACAAGTGACTTGATAAATACATTGTTGTTCAAAACAAAAGCAACATGATCAGACGTTGGTGACCAAACACATGTGGATATCATATCATCAGGAGTAAATAATGGAGTAATTGTATATGTTTTTATGTCCAAGATCCAATACACACCTAAAGTGGAGTGACGATAACCTTTAGTGGTGTTTGTCTTTAACAAAGCCATATTCAAATCAGGAGAAGCACTTAACTTATCAATGAAGTATTCATTGTTTTCATAGTAAAAGTATGAACTATTAAACAAGATATAATGATAATCTTTTTCAACAATGGATTTGATAGTATAATCAAAATCATGATTATCTTTAGTTTCCTTTACCACATAAGTTCCCTTATCATTATAGAAGGAGTTAGGTTCTTTAATCCACTGTAATTCGGTAAATTCCGGAACAAATAACCCTTGTCTTTGATGGGAAATATTCAAGGGGATTTTGCCTCCTTGACTTAAAGGTAATTCTTCTCCTTTAGGAAAAGGCCGGGCATATTCTGAAACCAATAGTGGGGCTTCATAGTATGGTTGTTGATGAAAGTGATGAGAAGATATAAGGTCAATAATGGATGATACTAAAAGAGTAGAACCATAAATAAGAACAGTGAGAACAGTAGATAAGAACAAGAATGTTCTCAAAGGTCTTTTTTGTTTAGAACCTTTGAAAGGATCTTCTTTTAGTTCATTCATTAAGAAGATAAAGGAGATGAAAACATTGAGTGCCGCATAAAGGAAGTGACAGAAGTGCGGGTGAGGAATTGCAGGTTGGAGATAGGTTAGACATTAGAGATTACAGGTTAGACATTAGATAGGGATTACACATTACAGTAACAAGTTAAAGAAGTAACACATTATAGTAACAGGTTACAGTAACATATTACACATTGCAGTAACATATTACAGTAACATATTACAGTAACACATTACAGTAACTCATCACACTACTCTACTCTATTATATTTTCATTACCATTTATAATACAAACCAGAAACTATATACAATTAGTTGGATTTTTCTATGGATTGTTGGGTGGAATTATTATGACTTGTATCGTAACCCAATCGATTATCATCTTGGGAATGAGGAGTAGTGACTGATTCACTTAACAATTGTGATGAGAATTCAATGATAATTCTTCTCAAATTAGGTCTCTTCATAGGTTTTGCTAAGAAACCTGACATTCCACTATTAAGACATTCTTTAACATTACTTTCTTCAGCAAATGCTGTTAATGCTATGATTGGTTTATCATATTGTAAGTTGGTTCTTATTAATTTAGTAGCTGATAATCCATCTATCTTTGGCATTTGAACATCCATAAAGATTAAATCAAACATTTCATTCTTATCAATAGATTCTTGAACAAATTCCACGGCTTCAACTCCATTACACGCCATGACAATATTTTCAAACCCTTCTAACTTTAACATCCGTTTTATAACTTCTTGATTCACCATATTATCTTCAGCAACCAAGATTTTCATATGATTCAATTCCTTTAACAAAAAGCTAGGTGCTTCTAATTTATCACTACCACTAGATGAATTGGCTGTACCTGTAGAACCTCTGGTAACTAAATGTGGTGGGGCTTCATATGTAGGACGTTTGGAAGTAGTTCCCATACCACCATTATCAGATCCACTATGGCCTTCATCTGAGGTATTACTTCTATCAGCGGCATCAATGGTGAATGTTGGAGGTGGTTTAACATTATTATCATTATTGGGATCTGTGGAGTTTTCCAGGGTATCCATATCTTTTGGTGAATAATTCACTCCTTCAGGACTGGATTGGGCATCTGGTTGAATGAATGAATTGCTCCGTGGTGGCATAGGTAAATGATTAGGTTTATTGGTGGGGTTATTATGACCACTTGATGAGCCAACACCTTTAGATTCATTACTAACATCTCCCATATCATTACCATTATCATTACCATTACCATTGTCACTATCACTAACATCATGACTACCTTCATTTATAACTTGATCCCCATAAGTATTAAAAGCAACTTTGCGGTTGACTTTAGACTTTGGATTAAATTCATCTTCACAAAATCCATCTAAGTCTTCATCAGGAATTAATATTTCTCCTACTTGAGGAAGTGGAACAGTAAAGATAAATGTTGATCCTGCACCAATGGTGGATTTAAGGGTTAATGTTCCCTTCATCATCTTAGCCAATTGTCTACAAATAGATAACCCTAATCCAGTACCACCATAACTTCTTGATAATGTTTGATCACCTTGAATAAATGGTTCAAATACTTTTTCTTGTAATGCTGGTTCGATACCGGGTCCAGTATCACTGACTTCGATTTGAATTACCCACGATTTGGATTTATACAAGTTTCTAATCTTATAAGCTTTATCATTCTTGACCAATTCATGGGAATTGATACTTGATCCAAGACTAGATACACTAGGTCTTTTAGTGGTATCAGTGGCGGAGTTGGTGAGGTTGGAATCATTGATATCTCTCATGTTGGGTGGTGGTAATAATTCTTTGATATCATCAGCTTCTTCATTACCATCAGGAGTGATGATATTATCAGATTTCGAGTTATTTTTAACTGAAGTGATGCCATCGATATTAGATTTATTGTTGGTATTATCATTATCATTATCATCAGCACCATCATTATGTTGTGACCCTTCAGCTTCTTGTGAGGAATCAAATGTTTCTTGAACTTCAGGATGTGAAGGAAGTTGTGGTAAAGGTTTTTGATTATTGAATTGAGATTGAAATACTACATTCTCATATTCATTAGTGGATAATGTCAAGACACTAACATTATCATTATCATTATCATTATCATTTGAATTTCGTCCAAGTTCATCACCAGAAAATTTTATAGAAGCATCTTGAGGTTTTTGAGGTGGAAGTTTATCATAAGGATTATTATTTTGAGTTAATGGTTCACCATTAGTGTCATTTTTAGATGAATTAGTCACATAAACATGATCGAAATCATCAGCTTGAGATCTTTCAAAATCATATTCACCCAACAATTTAAAGTTGACACCAACACGTCCATCAACGGGGGTGAATTTTAAAGAATTAGATACCAAGTTCATAACAACTTGAATGAGTCGATTGGAATCTCCATATAAAATTAACTTTCTGATAACATTAGGTTTAACAAGAATTTTGAAATTTACTCGTTGATCATTAGCCAATTTACTGAAAATTGATTGTACTTGATATACCACTTCTAAAACTTGGAAAGAAGATTTTTCTAATTTGGATCTATTCAATGTATTTTTGGAATAAGTTAATAATTCAGTTAAAATATGCAATAATAATTCTCCTGATCTATGAATTAATTTAAGAGAATCTTTAATCCGGGCTTTACTATGTTCATCCATTGCTATACTGGTCATACCAAGAATACCATTTAATGGCGTTCTTAATTCATGTGATATATTAGCAATGAAAACGGTTTTGGCTTCATTAGCAGCTTCGGCTTCAATCTTGGAAGCTTCTAATTCTTTGGTTCTAGATTTAACCCGGTCTTCTAAATGGATATATTGTTTTTCTAATTCTTCTCTCATGATATTGAATGCTTCGGTTAATTCAGTCAATTCATCCTTAAAAAATGATTTGGTATGCTGTATATGCGACGGTAAACGAATGCCTGTAGAATAGACAGAGTTAGAACCACCTGTTCCAGCAGATAGAACACTTTGTCGTTTAGGTTTATAATCATTAGTTTTACGAGGATTCATTCTTCGTATTAAAGTTGAATAATAAGGAGGAGGAGGTGATGGAGTGGAAGAAGGATTAGGTGATTCTTGGGATAATTTTTGATCAATATTAGATTTTTCTGATACTAAATCTAAATTTTTATCTTTTCTTCGTTTAGAATTGGTAATGGCTTCAGTAGCATTTTTTAATTTAGTAATGGGACGAATGAATAAAACCGCCAATGGGAAAGTAGTTAAAACCATGAACACTCCAATCCCTATAGAAACACCAATGATTATAGTTTGAAGTTTGGTCACAGGTTCATTAAAAGTAGATTTTTTCTGTTCAATAATGACTGACCAATAATTGGATTCATCTAGTATAACTTTAGAATAACCAATAGCCACAGATTCACCATCAACATTTTTACAATTAACCGAAGAACCATAACCATTATATAAAGCATCTTTAACAGCAGAAGAATCATTGATACTATAAACCCGATTACTGTTAATATTAGAACTATCAACCGGGAAAACTGCTTGAAAGCCTATAAGACTATCTTGATTATTAGTCTTAACATCAATGGAAGCACCTGATTTGAACACCGGCTCTATAGCCAAAACATTATAATCTTTAGTTGATTGACTCATTGGTGTAACAGAAGAACTATCATTAACAGCGGCTTGAATATTAGAAGCACTGGATAGAACGGTTAAATAACCAGCGACTGAAGGAGTAGTTAGAATAATGGAAGTATTAGCAAATATGGGATAAGTTATACCGATGAAATAAGCAGAATCGGCATCGGAAGAATTAGATACAGGACCAGTATAATATACAGAAGAAACGTCATTAGAAGACACATGGGCCAAAGTAGAAGGAACAGTGACATTTGGACCTAAAGGATATAAATAATCCAGTGCCGGAGTAGAAATAGTAGTAACATTATTAAAACTTTCCGCCACCATATCTAAATCCAAATTATATAACCGAGCCGAAGCAAAACTTTCAGAACTGGTTAAAAATTGATCTAAAGATACTTGAGCATCTTGAAAGATGGATTCGGAATTATTACCGGCTTTAAAGGAAGTCAAAGGTTGAGTTATAGCATCTCTAGTAGTTAACCAATAAACCTGATAAAAAATATAATTAACGGCTTGACTAACTTGACTATTCTTTAATTGAGATATAACTTCAAGTCTTTCAGCTCTTAAATCACTCAAGTTATCAGAAAAGTAAACCCCACATACTATAGCTAGAATGAGCAAAGAAAATAAGGAGGCAAAAGCCACCAATAGAATTAATTGGGTTCTAATACCAATTTTCATACGTCTCATAGCGAAGGTGAGTATAGCAATGTCATGTAACAGAAGGGAGGAGTCAACAGAAAGTGGAAGTCAATAGAAGGTTAAACAACACAAGATTAGGAAATAACCACTCTTTATTACTGCAGATATAAAGTCAACAGTGACAAGTTTAACAATATGTTATTGTTTGGAATGTGTCTTTGATGACGATGAAGAAAACAAAACAAAACAAAATAGAAAAGACACAAAACAAAACAAAACAAAATAAATGACAAAACTAATGACAAAAGTAATCACAGAACTTATCACACAACTAACCACAAAAACAAACCCTGTTACTTGACTTATTAGAAAATATAGACAGTTGCAACTGAAGAATAAAAGATGAAAATTGAAAACAAAAAGGAACAATAGTTCTCAAAAATCGAGACCACAAAGAGCGAGAAAAAGAAATGAGATAAAAATTTTCTCCATAGAAAGGAGGGGGAGGGTGAGAGAAGTAGAGAGAGAAAGGAGAAGGAAGAGAAGAGAAAGATATAGACAACAAGTAGAGAAGATGTAGAGAAGAGACAGTAGCACAAACACAACTACAACCACAACCACAAACACAAACACAACCACATACAAAACACATACAAAACACAACACAATCTCAACCATAATCTCAATTACATCTCACAACCGTTATGAGTGCATGTAAAGCCATCGGCGAATCGAATCATCAATCAACGGCACTGGCTCAAATTTTGTAGTAAAAGTTTTTCGTGAAACTTTGACAAAAATCTTGACAAAAACCTTCACTAATATTATTACTCTTCTCACACTTCTCTTTTCATTATCCTCTTCCTATCACTCCCACCACCCATGGCTTAGCTAAGGGTGCTATTGTTAACCCTCACCTACTAAATATAGTTAAGTAATTGAAAATATTATGATTTCGTAAACCTGGGCTGTGTACAGGATGCGGCATCCACTACACATTCTATGCAGTGCCGTTCTGTGGTTAACCTGATGATGTTAGTGAAGTAGTTTCAAGTAGACACTACTTTGTGATATGTAATGTTTATAATATATGAATGTTGTTCTATATAAAAGTTGTGTTACTTTATGTTTGTGTCACTGTTTATTTGTGATATATATAATATTTGTGTTATTTTTAGTTTTTCATGTTTTACCATTTTTCAATCTTTTCTCTTTCTCTCTCTTTCTCTCTTTCTCCCTCTCTCTCCTTTGTTTTTCCCGCGACTTCATCACATCATAAAAACGTCAACTTCATTCCATTACTTATTCCATTATCCACTTTTTCCTTCTACTTCCCCCTTCTTTTGCATTCCATTTCTAATGCCATGTTACTTGCAAATTTTCTATATTTAGTGACCGTTGCTGTCACTGTCGCCGCAGATTCCAGTTCCTATACCCATTTTATCTCCAACTCCTTTGCATCTGATATATCATTAACCACACTGGCATCACATACTTCCAGTTCCCCTTCGAGTTCTTCAACTTTAGACGAAGCTACTGCGTCTTCTGTGGTCACAGAGAACTCTGATGATATCTCCTTATTCAAGTTTATTTTCACTAAAAATAGCATTTATTATGATACCCCTGTTACCATTCATGATCAAAGTATGGATCTTCGTTTAGATATGGTCCAAAATAATGTATGGGTTATAAACGGTGATGAAATTATGGATTGTGAACATATAAACACTTGGTGGTCTTCGGAAGAGAGTAAATTTGGTACTGATGCTTCTAGTTTACCGGCTTCTGTCACTACTCAGCCAGAATATACTGTTACCATGTGTGCTGATGCCGGGGCTTTGACTACTGATGATTTATCTTCTGATGCTCTTGTGGCTCCTGCCGATATATATCAAGATTATGAAGATATTCATATTCCTTATGTTAATGCTATTAATGCATCTGGTGACATCATAGCTTCTAATATCTCCCTCTATACGGCTCACAATGATGTGATTAATTTGACTGATTTCACATTTTATGATATTGATTCTTCCAATGTGTATGTTGGTGGCTTTGGTGTTGCTGGTAACAACTTTTCTGATCAAGGGATCTTGGGTTTCCTTGAACGTAATGATATAATATATTCCAATTCTTATTCATTATATTTCAATACTTTTTCTGATACTGATGTTGCCTTTGGTCAATTATTACCTGGAGTAGTCAACTCCAAGTATTATGTTGGAGATCTTTATCAATTTGATATGTTGGAAAAGTCTGGTTCTCGATATGGTCCTGAACTGCCAACTTTAAATCAACTTATGGATAATATGATTATCCCTTCCATTGTTTTAAATGATTTGACTGCTCAAAATCAAAGAAACGGTGACAAATTGAGTCTTTTCAATCCAGGAACTTCCGGGATTCCTATAATCTTTGATTCTAGAACCGTGTTTAATATGTTTCCTCTTGATATCATTGTTCTGATTGCTATGCAAACTAATGCTTTTTATAGTAATGAAGTCAATAGGTGGATTGTTGATTGTGAAACAATCAGAGGCACTGATGCCAGTTTAGTGTTCACATTTGGTGAATTAGATATCACCATTCCTATAGATGATGTGTTGATGAATGCCACTTATTACGACAAACAATTGACCTTCAGTAGTGGTAGAAACGGGTGTTATTTAAACTTTTTACCCACAACTAACGATTACAGTGTATTGGGATTATCGTTCTTGAAATCGGCATATATAGCCGTAGACAATGAGGGTGGTAAAATCGGCCTTGCTCAAGCTAATTCCAAAGTTCAAGTAAAACAATCAGATTATTCGGGTGTAGAAAATAGTGATGGTGATAGAGATGACGATGAAGGAGTTATAGATGATTTTGTCGCTTCATCAGATTCAATATCTATAGATTCCATTGGTTATATTACTCCAGGAACTATTCCTTTTGCTACTACGGCTGAAGATCAATCTTCTTTAACCCTCACCTTGTCACCAACGGATGGTGTTCCTGATACCTTAACCGTACCGGCAAGATTTTCAGGTATAATAATAACGTCAGGTGAAGTTATAATGACCCAATCCATGAATGGTCCTATCTCCAATGTTTTACCTGTATTTGCCACAGAAGGAGCTCAAAGTAGTGATGGCTCCACATCATCAGAATCCAATTCTGGGAACTCAATAACATTAAATCACCAAGGCACTTCCAACAAAAGTATTTACATGATCCTATTGTTAGCATTACCATTATTGTTATTTGTATTATGAGAGTTTGTATTATGAAAGTTTGTATAGAAAAATATTACAGTTACTTTATTTCTCTATGATTTTGTATATAACAAATGATATCACTTCTATAAACTCAACTATTTTTTGAGGGTGTCATGGGATTCAACTCCATATCGGAATCATTTACTTGGACATAACCAGTTTTACTCTGAAGGTATCGGAAATAGTTGTACCAAAGAATATCCATAAACGTGATGATTAATCCTATGATATTGAGCATACTGAGACGATCACCAAATATTAATGCACTCACAATGATGGTTAATACTTCTTTGAATATTCCAGCTACTGATAATGTAGTAACCTGAGATATTGATAAAAGTTTGAATTCACATAGTGTCATCATAAACGCTAGAATCCCAGGGAGAATCATGAGTCCTATAGTACCCCAAATACCCTTTATTTCCCAGATATTAGACAGGATAAAGTTGTGACCTCCTTCGACTATCAACCCTATAGTCAATAGTATAGCACACATGGTTGGTGATAAGTAAAAGATGGTAGCAATAGAGTTGGGAGTATAAGCATTATTCTTCAAAAGAATCTGAGTAAATGACCATCTCAATCCTGACATCATAGAAGCCATAACCACTAACAATACTCCTAAAGAGCTATAATCATTGTCAACATCATTACCGGAAGGAGATTCGGGTCTTTTCACCATCATAATCACAGAAATGGTCATAATGGCCACTATCAACACCAATCGCCAATGAAACTTCTCCAATTTAAACAACAAACCAAACATTAATACAAACACCAATGATGATGTTTTAACCATGGTGTATAAACTAAGAGACACAAAGATCATAGACACATTAGATAACCCAATATCACCACTAGAAGCAATTGAACAGGGAAAGATTTGTTTAAGATAAACCATGTAATTCAAAGATAATGATTTGAAAAACGACAGTTTTTTATTACTGATTTTAGGTCGAAGTTCTGGATTAATATATAACACTCCAGTACTAAGAATAAACAAACAGAATTGATGAAATGATGTCACTATTATGGGAAATTGAAAGTTCAATCCACTACCAAACATCCACTTATTGTACACCGAGATGGATGTGGAGAAAAAATACCACCCCGTTATATATAAAACCGTCTTTGCTGTCTTGTTGTCTCTTTCATTGGCGCCAGTAATCTGTATGGCATCAGCATAAGCTGTACCTCTTCCAGTTTCTTCTGTACTCATATTATCATTGAAAGGTGTTGTGATGTTTTAGCTGGTGTTACTATTAATTTGCCCGTATTTAATGATATCTTTCACTAACAAAAAAAACCAACAATTCTGATGAATATAACTATCGTTTACTACGAGTGAAACGATTATCTCAATTATTCGCATTGTTTTTGTCGCATAACTTGAAGAATCTCAGCATTTATTTTTTCTCTTGAACGAATCAAGAAACCTTTTGAAATTGGGTTTTTTTTAGTGTTTTTTTGTGATTAAAAAGGAAAAAGAAAAAAAAAAGATCATTTGAAATTATCATAATGTCAGTGAAGAATAAGGATCCCAATTCATTGCTTAATTTGCAAAAGAATTTCTTGATTAATCAGATCAAAGCAATACAGTTACCAGGAAGCTTGTATACTTTGGTGATTGATGATAAAACAGAAGCCGTGTTATATCAGGTTCTTCGAAAAGATCAGTTATTGAGAATAGTGACATCAGTGGAGAAATTGGATGCTAAAAGAAAGACTCAGTCATTTTTGGAAGCCATCTACTTCGTGGAACCTACAGTATACACTATGAATTGTATTGTAGCTGATGTTTTAACTCATCGATATAAAAAGGGATATGGATTATTTTTACCAATATTGCCTCAAGATACTGCAGTATATCAATTTTATAATTCGTCCAAGTTTTTAAACAATCCTAAAGTCCAGAATTATTTTGATTTTGGTGAAAATATTACCTTTATTCCATCATATTTCCATCCTGTGGAATCCCGAGTATTTCTTACTGATAATAAGACACAAAATTCCATGCCTATATATTATAATGACAACTGTATGGACTTAGTATTGCCTCAGATTAGAAAAGTCGCCAAAAGTTTGGTTAATCTAGTGGTTGTTACTGGAGAATATCCCTTGATTAGGTTTTACAGTCCTCAAAACCCTCATGGGTATAAAGCGGCTAGATTAAGTGAATTAATAGCTGATGAATTTCAACGTCAAATTGATGATTATGCCAGAACAAATCAAGATTTCCCTCCCATGGATAATCCGGATAAACCTCGATCTATTCTTTTAATTATGGATAGAACTATTGACTTGTATGCACCAATCTTACACGAGTTTACATATCAAGCCATGGCATTGGATATTGTTCCTAGTTTAGAACGGGAAAATGTTTATCGTTACAAATCAGAAAGTGAAAAAGGTGACATGGTAGATGTAACATCAACATTAAATAATGAAGACGATGAAGATTGGATTAATTTAAGACATTTGCATATTATTGAAAGTAGTGAATTGATAATGAATAAAATCAATGATTTGATTAAAAATAATCCTTTAATGGTAGATAGATCAAAAGCTACTACTTCTAGTGATTTAATGCATGTTGTAGCCAATTTAAAAGGATTTGATGAAGAACGGAAACAAATCACTTTACATAAGACTTTAATTGATGAATGTCTTGATATTAATGGTGATCGGAAATTGGCAGAATTTGCTGCAGATTTCGAACAAACCTGTTGTGCCGAAGGAGTTACATTTGAAGGGGTAAGAAGTAAAGAATTGCATTATGATTTAATTGTATTATTAGCCAGAGAAGATTTACATGTTAATGATAAAATGAGATTGGTATTAATTTATGGACTCTATAGAGGAGGATTAGTGGAATCTGATTTTGTAAAATTAGTTAAATTTATTGGGGTTAAAGATAATCAAATCATTTCTTTAATATCAAGATGTTTTTATAATTTACATAAGTTGGGATTTCCTATAGTTAAAACCAATACTAAAGATGGTAAAATTAAAAAGAAAATGTTTCATACCATTAATAATGATGGGACTTATAATACGTCGAGATTTGGACCTGGGGTTAAATCCCTCCTTCAGTACTTAATTAAGTATCAACTTGATGAAGATTGGTTTCCTTATTTCAGAGATAAACCTTTAGATGAAGATACTCCTACTAATATGGATATTAATAATCATACTCATACTCAACAAAGTTCATTAAGAAACCCTCGTATTAAGGCGTCTTGGGCTCAATCATCAAATAGATCTAATGCCAGTAATAAACCAAAACAAAGAATATTTTGTTTTGTTGCTGGTGGAATAACATATTCTGAAATCAGATCGGTTTATGAACTTTCTCATAGTTTGAATAAAGATTTTTATTTAGGTTCAGATTCCATTCTTAAACCTCGAGACTTTCTTATTGGATTACAATCAATAGATAAAGTAAAACAATTGGATGATTTAGGGTTATCATTGTATGAAGAACTAAGTACCAGTAAAGAACCTCCTTTATATTTGTTTGAAGGTATGGAAAAAAGACAACCACAGCATCAACCATACGGATCAG
Organism: Yamadazyma triangularis; assembly: GCA_030573955.1. Lineage (NCBI taxonomy): Eukaryota > Fungi > Ascomycota > Pichiomycetes > Serinales > Debaryomycetaceae > Yamadazyma > Yamadazyma triangularis. The sequence goes on from JAJMEC010000004.1 coordinate 86,906, forward strand.
GAAATCCCGGAAACTTCCCTGCTCAAAATCAAAACCACACCCCAACACCAAATTATGACTTCAACAACTTTAATTCAAACTCCAATCCTTCCAATTCTAATGTTCCAAGTCATTATCAAAAAAGAACCACTAATGGAACAGTGGAAGAACCAAAAAAGGAGAAGAAAACATCCAAACTCAAGAAATTCTTTAAGTAACATTTTCGCTAGCAGTGAACAGGTTTTAGAAGGAATAAACGATATCTACACATCTCTACACAAACATCTCTACACAAAACTCTACACAAAACTCTACACAAAACTCTACACAAAACTCTACCTTCTCTTATTCACTCTTTTTGCAGCTTTTAGTGCGGCACTGATTATTAATTGTCATTGGGCTGTGTGCAGGTTAAAGGTGTAGTATATACAGGAGCTTACCTCCGTATTTCATCCCCGTATTAATACTGTGACATATTAATAATCTGTAATGATGATAAAATTACAAAACCACTCAATTGCGATTACTAATAGTGTCACAAAGACCATTGCCACAAAGATCAGTATCACAAAGACCATGATATTTCTTGGTAATCGTCACCTTTCTCTCCCTCTCTTTCCGTCACTCTCCCTCTCTCATATCTTCTCTGTTCTCGTAACCCGCACTATTATATATAAAGTGCATTTTTTCAGTGCAGATAAAAAAGAGGCAAAACTTCCTTTTAAGCGCTAATGGAGTATCTACATTACTTTGAGTTACATCAGCTTCCTTTCTTATATAGCAAAGAGAAGTCTGATCCAACATCTTATAAGGTGACTTCTGAACTAGCAGGTTTCAGTTATTATCAGTGTAGTGATAGAGATGGCTGGAGTCTATTGTCAGCTCAATATAATGACTTATCACCTTGTTTAGTTCAGGGGCTTTTATTAGGAGTGGTGGCGTTATTTGCTATAATTGGTGGTCTGCATCAAATATATGCTTTGAGAAAGATTAAGGTTAATGTGGGTAACCGGATATCGCTGTTGTTTTATGTCAAATTGGCTCTTGTGGCATTACAAATTGTGTTTCAAGGGTTTGGCGTTGTCAATTATACTTATTTAGACGTGATAAAGTCTGCTCAAATAGTTAATGTGTTTGGATTGTTCTTTATATTGTGTTTGCATTATTTGGAGCAGTTTAAAACCACTATTCCTAATGGTGTATTATTGTTTTATTGGTTATTCTTTATTGTGGGTTCATGTTTAAAGGTGATTAATTTAAGTCTTCGTGATAGAATGAATACCAATTTTGGTATTGTTTCCCTTTTGATGCTTGTTAACGCTGTGTTAGTTTTGGCTTTAGAATACTTTGTTCCAGTAAGAACTAAAGCTAACTATAAAGAACTCTATAGACTGTCTCCTTATGATCGGGCCAATATTTTCCAAAGACTTACATTTGCTTGGATGGCTGATTTAATGAAAAAGGGTTACTACAAGTTCTTAAATGAGGCTGATTTACCTGCTTTACCTCAAGAATTGAGATCAACTACTACTGCTGATGTGTTCTATAAAAATTGGCATAATCAAAAATCTAGTCGTCCATCAATTCTTGTTGCTCTTGTCAAGGCTTTTGGTTTGAGGTTTTTATTGGGTGGATTTTTCAAGGCTTTCCAAGACTGTTTAGCCTTTTTACAACCCCAATTATTAAGACTTTTGATTCAATTTGTTAACGATTATTCTGAAGCTAGAAGTCAAGGTGATCCAATCCCTATAACCAGAGGGTTTATGATTTCCGGAGGTATGTTTGTTATTTCAGTGACTCAAACTGCTTTCTTACACCAATACTTTCAAATCGCCTTTGATTTAGGAATGAAAATTAGATCTTGTTTAACTGGGGTTATTTATAATAAGGCTTTGGTATTATCAAATGATGCTAAACAACAATCTAACACTGGTGATATTGTTAACTTAATGTCTGTTGATAGTCAAAGATTACAAGATTTAGTTCAATATGTTCAAATTGCTTGGTCTGGTCCTTTCCAAATTATCTTATGTTTAGTTTCCTTGTATAACTTATTGGGTAATGCTATGTGGGCTGGTGTGGCCATCATGATTATTATGATCCCTCTTAATGCTGTACTTGCTAGATACCAAAAGAAGTTACAAAAAGCTCAAATGAAGAATAAGGATTCTAGATCTAGAATCACTTCGGAAATTTTAAATAACATAAAGTCTTTGAAATTATACGGTTGGGAACATCCATACTTGTCTAAATTGAATTATGTGAGAAATGAAAAAGAATTGAAGACCTTACAAAGAATAGGAATTTTCAATGCTCTTACTTCCATGACTTGGAATTTTTCTCCAATATTAGTCAGTTGTTCAACTTTTGCTCTTTTCATTGTTATTGAAAAAGATAAAACTTTAACTACCGATATTGTTTTCCCCGCTTTAGCTTTATTCAATTTATTAAGTTTCCCATTGGCTGTGGTTCCTATGGTTATTTCTAATACTATTGAAGCTCAGGTTTCAATTGAAAGATTACACAAATACTTACATGGTCAAGAATTACAAAAAGATGCCATTACTCATTTACCCAGTGCTGAAAATCTTGGAGATGAAGCAGTTTCTATTAAAAATGGTACTTTCTTATGGTCTAAGCCACTGTCAGATGACTCAGCTAATAAATTAGCGTTATCAAGTATCAATTTAACATCTAAAAAGGGTCAATTAGATTGTATTGTTGGTAAAGTTGGTAGTGGTAAATCTTCTATTATTCAAGCTATTTTAGGTGACTTGTATAAATTAGATGGTAATGTTACTGTTCATGGTAGAGTTGCTTACGTCGCTCAAGTTCCTTGGATAACTAATGCTACCATTAAAGAAAATATCATATTTGGTCACAAGTACGATCCCGAATTTTATCAACATGTCATCAAAGCTTGTGCTTTGACTGTTGATTTGGGTATCTTTTCTGATGGTGATCAAACTTTGGTGGGAGAAAAGGGTATTTCCTTATCCGGTGGTCAAAAGGCAAGATTGTCATTAGCTAGAGCTGTATATTCAAGATCAGACATCTATTTAATCGATGATGCTTTAAGTGCTGTTGATGAGCATGTCGGTAAACATTTGATTGATCATGTTTTGGGTCCAAATGGGTTATTAAAATCTAAATGTAAGATTTTGGCTACCAATAATATTGGTGTTTTAAGTATGGCCGACAATTTGCACATGGTCTCCAATGGATCTATCATTGAACAAGGTATTTATGACACTATCATGAAGGAAAAGAACAGTCGTTTATATCAATTAGTGAAGGAATTTGGTAAAGAAAAAGAAGTCAAACCTGAAAAAACTGAAGGTGAAGATATTGAGGAAGAAGAATCAGGAAACAAGATTGATTATTCCCAATTAGATTCTGAAGATGATTTGGATGTGAAGAGTTTAAGAAGAGCTTCTATTGTTACTTTGAATGAAGACTTGGCTGAAACCTTAGACCAAAAAGAGGATGAAGAAGGTGACGAAAAGAGAAAGGAACATATGGAACAAGGTAAAGTCAAATGGGATGTGTACATTCAGTACGCTAAAGCATGTAATCCAGCTAAAGTTTTGTTATGGTTACTTTCTATTGGTACAGGAGCTGTTGTATCTGTTTGTGGTAATATCTGGTTGAAACACTGGGCTGAAGTGAACAGTGGATATGGTTATAATCCTAATGTTGGATTTTACTTGGGTATCTATTTATTATTAGGATTTGGAGCATCCTTATTTGTGTTGATTCAAAGTTGTATTGTTTGGATTTATTGTACCATTCATGGTTCAAGTAAATTACATCGTGATATGGCTAATAGTGTATTGAAGGCACCAATGTCCTTCTTTGAAACCACTCCTCTTGGAAGAATCTTGAACCGTTTCACCAATGATGTGTATAAAGTTGACGAATCATTGGTTAGAGTGTTCAGTATGTTTTTTGGTAACATGTTTAAAGTCAGTTTATCGATTTTCGTTATTTGTTTTTCTACTTGGCCATTCATTTTCTTAATTGTTCCATTATTAGCCTTATACATTTATTATCAACAATACTATATGAGAACCTCAAGAGAATTAAGAAGATTGGATTCGGTTTCCAGATCTCCTATATTTGCAAATTTCCAAGAATCTTTGAATGGGGTTTCTACTATTAGAGCATATGGTCATGAAGAAAGATTTAAGTTTTTGAATGAATTAAGAGTTGATAAGAATATGAAAGCTTATCATCCAGCTATCAATGCCAATAGATGGTTAGCAGTGAGATTAGAATTTTTAGGATCCATTGTCATTTTAGGAGCCGCTGGATTTGCTATTATAACATTAAAATCTGGTACTCTTAGTGCTGGTTTAGTTGGTTTATCTGTTTCTTATGCTTTACAAATCACGCAATCATTGAATTGGATTGTTAGAATGACAGTTGAAGTAGAAACAAATATTGTTTCTGTGGAAAGAATTTTAGAATATTCTACTTTAACTCCAGAAGCACCAAGTGTAATTGAAGATAAAAGACCTGATCCTAACTGGCCAAGTAAGGGACAAATTGAATTTAATAATTATTCTACTAGATATAGACCAGAATTAGATTTGGTATTGAAGAATATCAGTTTATCCATTAATGCAAAGGAAAAAATTGGAATTGTCGGTAGAACTGGTGCTGGTAAATCATCTTTAACATTGGCATTATTCCGACTTATTGAAGCTGCTGGTGGTAATATCACTATTGATGATATTAATACTAGTGAAATTGGTTTACAAGATTTGAGACAAAGTTTATCCATTATTCCTCAGGATTCTCAAGTGTTTGAAGGTACTATTAGAAGTAACTTGGATCCTTTTGAAACCTATAGCGAAGACATGTTATGGAAAGCATTGGAATTATCACATTTAAAAGATCATGTTATGCTGATGTTTAAGGACTATCAAGAAAATAAAGGTAAAAACAATGATGACAGTACAAAACAAGGAGAAGAAGAAGAAGAAGAAATCACTAATCCATTGGATGTTAAGTTATCTGAAGGAGGTTCCAATTTGTCAGTTGGACAAAGACAATTGATGTGTTTAGCTAGGGCTTTGTTAATTCCATCCCATATTTTGGTGTTGGATGAAGCCACTGCTGCTGTAGATGTGGAAACTGATAAGGTGTTACAAGAGACTATTCGTAAAGAATTTGCTGATAGAACTATTTTAACCATTGCCCATAGAATCAATACCATTTTAGATAGTGATAAAATTGTGGTGTTAGAAAAAGGTGAAGTATTGGAATTTGACAAACCAAGTGAATTACTTAAGAATAAGGATTCATTATTTTACGCTTTATGTAAACAAGGTGGGTTTGTTAACTAAAAGAAAAAATGATTATTAGAGTTATATATTCATTGTAAGTATATGTTATTTTTGTGATTGTATTAGTGTTCGCTTCTCTTTCTTAATCCATTCATATTGAATAAAGGATAGAACTCGTTAGTCGAGTTAACAGTACAGGTATTGCTATTGCTTATCTTATCGGATACTTCAGACATGTTATCAGCAGCAACTAACTGACCGTCTTTTATATCAAAGAATTGTAATAACTTGTTGTCTTCATTGTAAGATATACCTGTTAGCTTTTCACCACCAAAGGCAATATCCACCAAAGAATCAGGTAAATCAACAACATGTTTATAGGAAAACTTTCCTTGGTCAAGTTTCAATACTAACAAAGCCTTAATGTTTTCAAATAACACCACAATCATATCATCAATAGATATTATTCTCACTACAGTGATCTCTTTGGGAGAGGTTTCAGTTAAGAATCTTTTTGGTGGTAAATGAGAATCAGTTAAGTAAGGTTGAATGTATTCTCTCACTGAGATAGAATCAATGAGTTTATCATTATACCAATCCCAAGAAAAGATCTTATCATCACCACCTCCAGAGATTAATACATCAGGATTAGACGCTGGGGTAATCATAGACGATATAAACTCATCATGACCAAAAAGCCAGTGCTTTATGATATATGATTCAGGGTAATTGGAAACCCTAATGTGTTCATCTCTATCACTAGTCAATACATATTGTTTGTCATTATGTTGAGCCACAAGTACTTTGGTTAACATTGAAACGTGTCCAAGTATAGGAGATAAGTCTTTTTCCGGTAATGGAGGATTAGAATCTATTGGTACTTGGTACACATCACCAAACTTGTCTCCAACAACAACATTGGTGTTGTTATCAGCAACGGCTATCGAGGAAGGTCTTTTCATAAACGGTTGTCTCTTTACTAATGTCAAACAATTGTCAGCATTGAAATCAATAGAGAATATCACTATAGCTTTATCACTATTTGTGGCCCCAATTAAGTACTTGAAATCACTGGTAATATGCAATTCTATAATATAATTATAGATTGGAGGTGCTCCAGGACCTGGTGTAGGGATCTTTGGGATCTTAGCTTGTGATTCTTTATTGTCTTCAGATAACTTTTTAATCTTTTCTGCTTGTTGTTTCTTTAAAGTAGAACTAGCATCTACTTCATCTTCCCAGGCTCCAGCAACATCTCCTGTTTCTATACTAAATACCTGTAAATGATTTTTCACTGATACGAAGATATGACTATCACTGGCGACAATATTCTGGTATGGATGTAACATTATTGAAGCGATGAGATGAAAAAATTATACGCGCATTAACGTTTATTTAATCTATGGAGAATTTGCAGCCTGATGAGTTGATGTTATTGATGTTGTTGGTGCACTTTATATTTCATTATTTGATGTAATAAAAACCCTTACCTTTTAAATCCCCAACTCCAGGCCCTTTTCTCTGGCTTGGGTTTCTCTGGTCCGTCATCAAAATCCTCTTTATCAAAAGTCCTAGGAATGAACTTATTAGCTCTAGATTCTGTTCTTTCTTCTACATTATTGGCCTTCAACTTCAAGTTTAAGTTGTTGAAGAAACTCGACAATGTAGATTGATTATAAGAATCTACTTGAACATGTCTGGGGTTGATGAAGTTGAATATGAATTCGTCACAGGTCATGTCCCAGATATTGAAATTCTGGGTCTGTTGCCAGGCATCAACAAATTTGCTGTTAAAATGATTCAAATCTCCATTAGCAGAACTACTGTCCTCATTTATACTTGTATCGGGATCAGGAGAGTCAGTAAACCCTGGAGGATACTGGTTAAACTTTGTCACATACTGGTTAAATCTAACTGATGATAACAATGATAACAAATAGTCTTCAAATTGAAACCTTATGTAATCATCATTACCAACATAATTTTCATTATCAACAACTACATCATCATTAAGAGCATTATTTAACAAGTTACTTATGAAGTTTTTATCATAAGCTGTTAAATTTAATTCTGGTGGACAATTATTGGTTTGTGGATAGGTGACATCAAAAGTATCTAGATTAATCATTACTTCAACCCCTAATGATTTCAGTTGATTGACAAATAACAAATTAGAACATCCTATGATGAAACTCTTTGTTTCTGGAAAATTCAATTGATTAATTTGCTGTAATGGTAAATATGGATTCCAAAATGATCCTTTTGTATTGAATAATTTTAATGGTAATCCAAAGAAATTAAGCATAGAATCTCGATTTTCCGTATTTAAATGATGAGGTTTAACCAATTTATTTGACCCAGTAAATATCTCTTGATAATCACTTAATTGACACCCTGAATAAGTCAAGTTATTTATTAAGTTTGGAATCAAACTAATCAAATTATTTTGAAATTTAGTAAGTAATTCTAAATTGTTATTAGAATAAATTAAAATTTTCTTTTCTAATAACATGGCTTTAAATATACTTAAAAAATCATATTTCAACTTTATTATTGATTGTTTCAAATTCAAATTTATAAAAAATTCTTCATTATCATCATAAGATTCACTGTTTAAATTATCGAATAAATTATTAAAAATATCAAAATTAGATAAATTATCTTGTAAAAAATAGGATTTTGTTATTATAGATAATTTATCTTTAATCTTGGTAAAAATTGGTTTATCACGATTAATAATTACTAAAGATTTTTGAATAATTGAACGTTTAATATCTCTATTTCTCTTCAATTCTTCTTCTGGTAATTCATTAATATTTATCTGCCTTATACAGGCACATCCAAACAAAGTTTGTAAATCTCTAGGATCATCATTAAAGTTGATTAAGTCATTCAAATTATCATAAGATTTATTAGTTGAAAAATCAAAAACTAAATTAAAATTAGAAAACGTTTCTTCAAACAAATGGGACCCATCAGGTAATGATTGAAATGGTAAATTCTTGAACAAATCAGGACTAATCTCTGGAACATAATTTGATTTCCACCACTGGATTTCAGGACCTCTAATATGATGGAAATCAACCATACATATAGCGAATATCTTATCATTGATTTTAGAAGCTGGAGCATGGTTTAACTTTAGTTTTGGAGGAGAAGTCTCTATAATGGGGAGATTCTTTATTTGAATGGATTTCCTTCTGGGAGTTTGAGGATTGGATGTAGGACTGGTTATAGGAGGAACAGAATCATCAGAATTACGAGATGCTTTAAATTCTTTCGAACTTCTATACTCCTTAGAATTCCTTTCACTACCTCCGTCGGTTTCACCACTTATACTCAGTTTTTTATCTTCATCATTTCGTTTAGAAAGCCGTATTGGTTTCATCTTGAATTCTTCATTCTGATTGGAGTTTGATCTTGTTTTCTTGCTGGCTAAACGAATGGGCCTGGCATTAAACTCATCCTCGTTCCATGGATTACTATCGATTGGATCCATGATTTGTTGGTGTTAAATTCTTATCACAAGGAGAAAACAATCCTAACACAAACAATTATTAAACACTTCTCTGGTTATCACAAATGAACTGTATCAATTTACGATTCCCCCAGAGTACATACAAAGATGGATTCCCTTCTGCGCGCTATAATGAGAAATAACTGTTGATAAGGGTTGGATTATATAGTGGTTATATAGAGGAATGAAGGATTGTAATCAGGATTACAAACATCAGAAAGAGTAATGACATTAGGGGAAAAAATAATATGTAAGATTTTAGACAACATTATGTAATAAATAACACTAAAATTCCCTTGGTGACCATTTTCGGAGAACCCCGAGAGATAAATTCACACTCATAAAAATGAAATCAATTTTCCGTTTTCCAAAATCAATTTTCCGTTTTCCAAAATCAATCACTAAATTATGGCTTTACAAGAAAGTGGACAGTTTCCTAAAGGAGTTAACTTCTTATACGTTCCAATTAATATGGAAGAAGATGCATTGAGTTGCTCTAGACCAATACAATTATCTCTTGATAAGTTAGTATCCCAGGGGAACTTATTAGTGGTTTCAGTTCCAGGAGCATTTTCCCCATTATGTACTGAGGAACATTTACCAAACATCTTGACAAACTTGGATAAATTGGATAAACTCAATATCAAGAATGTGGTTATATACTCTATGAACGATGCGTTTGTGATGTCAGCTTGGGGGAAATTATTGATTGAAAAGTACAAAATTGATGCTAATAAAGTGATATTTGCATCTGATCCTAATGGACAATTTTCTCAAGCCAATGGATTATCCACTGATAGATCAAAGTTTGGTATGAGTATTAGAAGTGAACGGTTTGCTATGATAGTGGATGACTTTGTAGTTAAATACTTGAAAAAAGATGCAGCCGGCGTAGAGAATAGTGGGATTAAGGGAATATTGGCTGCTAAATTGTAGGGCTGCTAAATTGTAGAAAATCACTATTCATATATATGAAAATAAATGACACTTTTTTTTTTTGTAGTAGAAAATCCATCATTCATTCAACTATATAGCTAAATCAGAACCACCATTGAATTACAATGTATTAGCAGCGGAAATAGTGATATTTTGTTTTGGTTTACCAGAAGAACTTCCTTGGCCTTCAATGGTTTTAACAAGATCAAGACCTTCAACAACTTCACCAAAAACAACATGAGCACCATCTAACCATGGACATGGGACAGTGGTGATGAAAAATTGGGAACCATTGGTGTTAGGACCAGCATTGGCCATAGACAATAAACCAGGTTTAGTGTGTTTCACAGAAAAGTTTTCATCAGCAAACTTTTCACCATAAATGGATTTACCACCAGTACCATTACCTCTGGTGAAATCACCCCCTTGTAACATAAAATTTGGGATAACTCTGTGGAAACCAGATCCAGCATAACCAAAGCCTTTTTCTCCAGTACATAAAGCTCTAAAGTTTGCTGCGGTTTTAGGAACTACTTCATCATACAATTTGAAGACAATTCTACCAGCTGGAGCACCACCAATGGTGATATCAAAATAAGTGTTAGACATTTTTGAAGGAACAATTTGTTTTTTTTTACAAACGAAAAAGAAAAAATTGATTAATTTTCCATAGAGAGACAACTTGGCCTTTTATAGTTGTTGGCCAAATGTGGAGGGACACTACCCGGTGCACTACTTTTGCTGTGGTCCGCTAAACGGAACAATAGAAAATTATATTATATATATATATATATATATATCCCTATAAAGACATTATAATAGTAACGTCTAAAGTTCACCAGAGTTTTCAATGGAAATCTTTTCTTTGGTGGCACCGGTTTGGGAACCGTAGCTTTCAATTTCCTTAACAAGACTGTAACCTTCAACCACTTCACCAAATACAACGTGCTTACCATCTAACCAAGGACATGGAACAGTGGTAACAAAGAATTGAGATCCATTAGTGTTAGGACCAGCATTGGCCATGGATAATAAACCAGGTTTGTCATGTCTCTTGGAGAAGTTTTCATCAGCGAATTTTTCTCCGTAGATAGATTTACCACCAGTACCATTACCTCTAGTGAAATCACCACCTTGTAACATAAATTGAGGAATAACTCTGTGGAAGTGAGATCCAGCGAAACCGAATCCTTTTTCTCCAGTACATAAAGCTCTGAAGTTTTCAGTAGTCTTTGGGACTACGTCATTGTATAATTTGAAGGTAATTCTACCTTTACTAGCACCGCCAATGGCAATATCGAAGAAGACTTTAGACATATTTCAAGTGTTGAACAAGAAGAATATTTTTCACTGAGAGGCAAATTTCTAGAAGGTGGTGTTGGGAAGGACACGACGTTTCTCCGTTTTTCAATCTTTGTATTTTTTTCATTCATTTCTCTTCCATTTTTCTTATTTTTCTCATTCTTCTCATTCTCACATTCCTTCCCCTATTATTCCCCCCGCACGACCCCCTTAACTGCTAAATTGTCTATTACTCTATACACTTCTTTGTTTGGAAGGATCAAAAGGAAATAATAACCCGATAAATCCTAATATCCCAACACATGCTGCACATACATATATAGGGGCCGGAGTGGAAGTATTGGCAAAATAAGCAATCACTGGCACAATTAACCCTCCAGTACGATTAAACACAAAAGAAAGTCCTGATCCTGTAGCCCGACAGTATGAAGGTAACACTTCAGGAGTATAAGCGTATAAACAACCATAATAAATGTATATGGTAATGTAGGACATTGTGTTCATAGCGACATTTTGGCTTCTAGTTTTAACCGCGGTGAATGCCATTAAGAATGCCATAGTTGTCAATCCTCCAATGAATAATGTTCCTTTTCTTCCTATTCTAGGCACCAAAATAAGTAATCCTCCAATAATGGGTCCAAAGAACGACATGGCATTAGCAATTAAAGCATCTCTATAAACCCCTTCTGATGAAGATGCGGAAGTGTCAGCATCTCTGGCGGATAAGTATAATGGGAGAAATACCCCGTATAAAGGATAAGCAATACCAATTAACCCCCAGGAAATAAATAATAAAACTGTGTTATATGCCATCTTTTTGGTGTTAAACAATGATTTAGCATTGTGGAAACTAGCAATAAGAAAGCTGGTAATACTTGGGTCATCCCCTTGGAACTTATTCTTATCAACTCTTCCACAAGCTTTTAAATCTTCTAATTTCAAAGTAAAAGGTCTTTTATATCTTTCAGCTACTGATTTCAATAATTCATAAGCTTCTTCATCCCGGTTATTAATAACAAGGTATTTAGGAGTTTCATCCAATTTCAAAAATAACCGGATTAAAGCAAAAAACAAAACAATTGCTGAATCCACATACCAAACATATCTCCAACCTCGATTAAGATGAGAAGGACAATAATCGGCACTAGCACAATTCCATTTCTCAGGAATCATAAATGCATAAACCACAGCGTATCCAACGGTTTGACCTAATGACCACCAACAAGCAAATAAAGTGACAAGAAAAGTATAACTAGAAGGTAAAAACTCCAAAAAAACCGTGGCATCAATAGCTAAATTACCTCCTAAACAAAAGGAAGCAAAACATAAAAATATATTATAATAAGCAAAACTAGAAGATCCACCAACAAAAAAACCAAATATCGCTGATAATAATAATGAAATATTAAATGCTAATTTCCTACCAATGATATCAGCAGAAAGTCCCCAAAAGATACATCCAGCAACTAACCCCACATAAGTGACTTCAGTGGTGATAGGATAATCTTGTTTGAACTGTTTATTAATTCCAAGAAGCACAGTACCTTGAGCTAAACCAATCATAGAATCAGCAGCATAACCATAACCAGCAATGACAAAATACTTCATGTGAAACCAAGTAAATCCGATTTCATCCAAAGTATTGTTAATCAAATATATCTTATTGGTCATGGCTTTATCATCATCTTCAAGCCCCACCATATCCACAGGATTATGGTCAAGTGATACTGAGCTCACTGACTCTTCACTTTGTTGAGTGACTATACCTGAAGGTTTTTGATCTATCATTATAGAGTCCGGTTTCATAGATTAAAATTGGGTTTGATGAATTAAAATTGCGTTTGTTGAATTAAATTTGCGTTTGTTGAATTAAAATTGGGTTTGTTGAATTAAAATTGGGTTTGTTGAATTAAAATTGCGTTTGCTAGATTAAAATTCCCTTTCTTAGATCAAAAATCAGTGCCTTAACTAAAAACCCAATTCTTCAGATCAAAATTATATCCACTAGAAATTCACCCAATAAATACTAATCAGTTTCCGTTTATATTTCCCTAAAAAAACCCAAGATTTTCCCCTTATCACTAAAACTGATTAGATCTTTCTGATGTTAACGATAAAATTACCTATTCTGGTAACAAGTTGCGAGATAACAATCTAAAAACCTTATCACTGTTCCTATCAAAAAAGCCGGTTATGAAAATGCTATAATAAAAGAGTTAACAACTCCCCCAGTTTAACTTTAAATCAAGTTCTCTATATGAATTTCTAAGCCTCTGTGATTCGAACCGACGATGTTGCAAATCTTCATGTTTTAATTCCATTGAAAATCCCAGCCGTTTGGGTATGCCACGACCAGCCTCCTTCCAAAAGAAAAAAAGAATTATTATTATTATTATTATTATTATTATTCTCATTCCGGCCTAATTCCCGCCGGCACAACGTGGTTGAGTAATAAAACATGTGGGACCATCGACCTAGATACAGGTAGAATTTAACCTTATCCAAAGGTAAATATTACACTTTTCAACCCAGAAATGTCAATCATTTTAAGAATAAACACCGGAAAACACATTCCCTTTTTTTATCTTGTTATAATATAACCACGATAAACAGCTTTTGATTGTATAGGGTTCACTATACTGGTTTCCCTCGGAAAGTCAATGCAAAACGAAAAAATCTGGTTCCTTCACTCTTCCTAAATTAGAAATTGCCCACGATTTAACAATAGCGTCCTATTATTCTGTGCACGTTTAAACGTGGTGCGTTTACGAATTGGTAAAAGATTACAGAACCAGTAAAAGGTCAATGGTATTATTTAAAACATAAACGAAGTCAGAGTATATGTATATATATATATATAATCATATTCGTATATTCCTATTTACACAGAGTCATTTTAATTTATCAACTACAACTCCTTTTGGTTTATTCACTGTTTAATTCCTTCCTATGTTGAAGACTTCCTTTAGAGATGGCATGGTGTTGCAAACCATGGAGAAGGTTATGAATTACTTAATCATCCCCATATCTTTTCTGGCTATAGGGCTTATCACTTATATACAATGTCATCAGCTCCTTGGAATCAATAAATATGGTGAAGAATTATCATCATCTATGGTATCGAATTATGGTCGGGATTTGATTTCTAATGGGATAAATATGGTTTTTATTCTTCGGTTTTCTATTCTTGATGGTAGTTATTTATTTGTTGAAATACCCTTGGCGTTAGTATTATCGGTTCTTTGTGGTCATAGTATATATGACTTTTATTTGAACTTTGTCAATAGTATTCCTGATGCCTTATACTTGTTACAATATGCATGTCCTATTGTACTTAATATTTTAAATACCATGGAGGCTCCGTCGGTGAAAAGTTATTTAATATGGTTTAATAATAACTTACTCCCAATATTTTTATCTAATTCTTTTGTCTTGGTTAATCTTCAATTTCCCTTATTTGACAATTCTTGCATTCTATTTTATTATAGAATAGTCATAATATCATTAAAGTTTTATTGCCTTGTTACCTATATTCTTTATGAATTATTTAATATCAACGATGTCATGTTTGTCAAAAAACTTAATTTCAAAAACTATTTAATTCTTGTATCCATCGTCATATTATCCATATTTGATTTAGTTATAATTAGGGAATGTGTATAGACAATGTATTATATCTAGATTCTTGTCTTTAGCTTCTTGATTATCTTCACTTTCGTCACTACTAGAATCATCTGTTTCTGATTGTTCTGTCACTTCCTCTATATCACTATCACTATCTTCTCCTAAATCATAATACTGATTAATTAACTTATACTCTCTCTTTTGCTGCATTTCTTCATCACTAAACATGCTATGTTTGATCTTTTCTTGATCATAACTACTCATCCACGTAAGAACAATATGCTCGTGTTTTCTTGATTCTTGTTTATCGAAAACATTTAAATATTTGGTTTCTTTTTCCACCATTTTGGCTTCAATTTCATCATTAGTTTCGTCTTGTAGTGAATGATCTTCTTGAGTTTGTGAAATCCATCCTGGATTTATTGCTGGCTCCTGATAATTTAGTCCATAATAATAATCCGGAATTTTCACTTTTTTATCCAACGACGATTCCTTTTTGACCATCTTTGACTTTTGATCAACATAAAAATCTTTGGTGGCTACAGCAAACAAATTAAGATTCCGATACTTTGGACTTGAAAATAGAAATTCACAACCCCGTACCATTATTTCAGGAGTGATTTCTTCTACACCATATGTCATTAAATTAAGAATTACTTTCTTTACAACCTGCTTTACAAGTTCTTGAAGAAATACTTCAGCTTTAGTCTTCAATTCAACTTGTTTGTCAATACCTTCAGACAAATTTAATATCCTGGTAACTTCTTTGAACCCTTTTTCTTCGAATAAAGTCTCTGGAGCTATCTTTTTCAAATGAGTCTGAACATCATTCAATAACAACGATTCTCGATGCACAATTAATCGAGCTTGGATTTCTTCCATATGAACAAATTTGGGACTCATCTCATAAGCAAAAGGCATTTGTTGATATGATAATAATTTCAAATGGGGTTCTCTATAGTAATATTTGTGTCGAAGACCATGAAGTTTCATATCTTTATTCTTGATCTTACGTCTTAACTTGTATGCTTTTAGTTGTGATTTCAACACTTCATAATAATTATATATTTCCAACACCGTCTTTGTCTCTACTTCCTCTTGAATATTGTCGACTTGATGAATAGAATGCCGACTTAGACTGTTAAAGAAAGCATTCTTTTCTCTACTGGTCCATTCACTGCCTTGAAACCTATCATAGATATCTTTTCCCACAGCAGTCCGACACGCCATCCGACGATTAACCTTACTTTTCCTGAAGAACACTTTTGGTGGATTAAATGTTTCCTTCACATGTTGATCAAACAATGCTGCATAATTAGCATTCCCTCTGTACTGTCTTCGATGGTATGCAAATGTGTTTTTATTATCATTAGTGTTTGAATTATTGTGTGGTTTTCTGTTTCTGGTTTGTTTGCTCTGTACTATATCATCCTCAGTATTCGTAGCTTCAAATTCAGGTTCACGTTCACGTTCAGGTTCACGTTCACTATACACAATATCATCATTGGAATTGTGTTTACTCATATCATTAGAAATGATTTGATATCGCGAGATGACTAAAAATGCTAACATAACTAACAACACCACTAAGAGTCTACAATAGTCTATTTCGTATATATTACATAGATGGTACGGTACTTTAATAAGCTATGATTAATTTACAAGTATGGTCAAAAACATTGACCTATTTCAACGAGACGTTGTTCATGTTCCCCAGTAGAGTATTGAATTGACTGTCTTCATCTTCAGTGTCTACCCACTCACTTTCACTAGGATCTTCAGGCTTTTCGGGATTAGTTTGGAATATTTCTGGCATAAAAGGTTTGGGAATATCATCATTATAGTTTATTTCCACATAATCTTCTGGTACTAAACCATTAGCCCCAGTATGAGGGTCTTCGGCCACAAGCCAACCTTGACCATGTCTATAGGAGATCCAGATCTCTTGGCCCTCAACCAAACCAACTTCATTATCATTTTCTGGTTGGAAATCAAACAATGCCGTTGCTTTCCGACTTATCTCTCCATTATCTTCATCATAGCTACCGATATACTCGCCACCATTGCTAGAATTATAGTACATATCATTATCATAAACATTATCTTCATCTTCTCCATCGCCAAATTCTTCATCATCAAAAGTCCCTTCACTCTCCAGATATTCAACATCTACTTCATCCTGACTTGTGACTTCATATTTCCCGTCTCGTAATGGGTGTGTTTCAGGATATGCAAAGTCTTTAATTGATGTGTCAGAAGGAAATAAGTTCACGAATTGTTCGTTTTCATCACTATCCACCGACATTATGGATTGCTATATGAACCGTAGTGTATTAAATAATTTACTAGTCGTCTATTTCTTTTTCTAAGCTTCTTTGTAGACAATATGTGATTTGCTTTTGTAATTATGTGGTTAAAAACTATAAGGATAACTTCAATTTCATCTAACTTTATTTTCCATTGTTGTCTCGCGAACTAATGACTTGGAAAAAAATAAAAAAAAAAAAAAATTATTATTATTTCATTATAACCCTTTATTGTTCTCAAGTTTCAACTCTTATTTATCATGGATCCTTTGGAAGAACAAACTCAAGAACTAGAAGTCTTGGAGAGTATTTATCCTGATGAACTTGAAAAGTTAAGTGATAGCCAATTTAAAATCAGCATATCTTTAGATACTCCTTCATCACAAAAGCATAAACTAATCCTAGGAGTAAAGTATCCTCCAGAATACCCAGAAGTGGTTCCAGAATTGGAGATAGATATTGGAGAGTATGAAGATGGTGGTGCTGCTCTGGATAGCGACGAAGATGAAGAAACCAAAGAAACTAAGCGTAATATCAATATAAGTGAATCTATAAGGTTCAATAAAAGTGATGCTGATAAACTCCTTGCTAAACTTAAAGAAGAAGCCGATATGCAAGTAGGTATACCTTCGGTATTTGCATTGGCTACACAACTTAAGGATGAAGGAGAACAACTTTTCCTGGATAAATTAAATACTTTGGAAAAGAGACGAGAGGATCAATTGAAGAAACTTGAATTTGAATCATCTAAAAAGTTCATGGGGACCAAGATTACTAAAGAAAACTTTATCGAATGGAGAAACAATTTAAGAAAGGAGTTAAAACTCGACGAAACCTATGAAGCTCTTAATAAAATTACTCATAATGGTAAGTTGACTGGGAAAGAGATCTTTGAGAGAGGTTTGGCTCAAGAAGATGATATTGATGATTTAGGAGAACAAGTTAATCAAATTAAGGTGTAAATATTACTATATACTATATATTATATATAAACAGTAAAGAGAAAGATTTTATGTCTATTTAATCTCGTCTTAGAGGTCACTAATCCATTCCCATACTTTAATGATTTCTCCATAATGTTCAACTAATTTATAATTCACATTGGAATTATTCTCAACTCTCTTGGATATGGTATTCCATAAATTCAATTTTCTTTTCAAATTCGTTTCTTGTAATATCAAATCTCTTAATTGAATTGATCCAATGTATGAATTGTCTTCAGTAGTTGAGGTTCTCTTTTGATCTTTCAATTTTTGTAACACTTCATTATACACTTGATCAATGACTTTCAGTTCATTTATGTATCGATTATACTGAAGTTTCAATACCATCAATGTCACCATTACTACCATAAACAGTATAATATATTTCTTATAATGCATAATGGTAATTAAGGTTCTATTTTGTAATTGACATTTCAAATTGAGGTTGGATAGAGAGACTGATCGAAGAATCTTCTTCTCGTTGGCCTTAAGTCCAGAGTTGTCACTTGAACCGTTGGCAGAAACGATATCAGATAAACGTTTTGTCTATAATAAAAGTTAGTATAAGAATCATAAAAAATAAAACAAAAAAAAATTAGGTATCAAAGAAATAAAGAATGGTTTAAAATATCAATTATTTACCATTGATACCCATTAAGATATTAAACTTGCCTTACAATTATCTCGGGCTCCTTCTCCAATTCCACAATGGATCTTTCCCATAACTCATTAAACTCTTCTATAGTAATATAAGGAGCTTTTATAGATAATAATAATTCATATAACTCATCCAATTGTAATCCACTTTCATAATTATCAACGGGATTTTGACCACAATTAACCAAAGCGTTTTTAGATCTCAAGAGGTCTAAACAGAAATTAATCATTAATTCTAACTTTTCTGCTTTTTTGGTATCAGGAACACATTTTTTGGAACCGGTATTTAAGAAAGGAGCAATATCATAATACCAAGGTTTAAACTCTATGAAATCTTCAAAGCACCCTATTTGTAGGTTATCAAAACATCTTGCATGAGGAGGACAAGGTATACAAGCAGGCTTGAAGTTATCTAAATAACCACTTATCTTATTAACCATAGGATAATCAGGATTGTAAAATGTAGGCTCATCAATTTCTTGGGAACAATATCCAATTAAAAACGTTTGCTCTCTGTACCAATAGCCAAATAATCCTCCAATCATAAGTATGAACCAAATTATTATATAGAGAAAAGTCGGTAATAATGACTTTGGTTTTATGACTTCATGTTCATCGTTCTCTTCTTCTTCCTCTTCTTCATCTGAGTCTTCATTTGATTCCTCATCCTGTTGCTCAGTTAGAGAGGATTCCTTCGATGGAATAGAAGCTCTTCTTGGTTTTGGTGTCAATTTTGAAAAACTGTCACTAGTTAATTCATAGTTCTGAGGCAATCCTTGGAACTTAATTCCCAATTCTTCAGCTATCTCTTCATCAGTTTTCTTACGATTTTTGTCAAAGTCTTTAGTTTCTTCTTCCAAAGTCTTATTGGGTTCAGGTTCTGGTCGAAGAGGGGCTTTAGGTACATCAAGTTTTGGAGTAGCATTGGCCAATTGACTGAACCCTGCAGGAGCGTTTTGTTTATCTTTAGGTGTACTTTTTCTCGAGCTCTCGGGAGTGTCTTTAGGGGTATCTTTTTTTGGCGTTATTTTGTCCACCTTTATTTGTTGAGGGGTGTCTTTCTTTGGTGTATCTTTCTGTGGAGTATCTTTCTGTGGAGTATCTTTCTGTGGAGTATTCTTCTTCGGAGTATCTTTCTGTGGAGTATTCTTCTTCGGAGTGTCCTTCTTCGGAGTGTCCCCTTTGGTCTCTGCTATTGTTTCCTTCTTTGCTTCCTTCTTGGCTTCCTTCTTTGTACCCCTCTTTCCCTCTCTGGCCAATTCTTCATCAATTGAATTAACCGATTTCTTTGGAGAAACTATATTTTTCGACAAAAAATCATCATCCAATTTCTGATCATCATCAAACATATTTCCTTTGGCCTTTTTAGATGATTTGTCATCAGAAAAAGAATGTTTACGTTTACCAGACTTTGAATCAGGAGGCGATTGGAAGATATTATCAGAACTAAAAGGAGAAGTTTCTCTAGAAGGAGTAACAGAATCAGTTTCAGATTCCTTGGTCTTCGATTTACTCTTTTTCGATTTAGATTTACTCTTTTTACTATCAACAGTGTCATCAACTTTAACGTCAGGATTAACCTTTTGATCCACCTTGGCCTTCTTCTTTGTTTTCTTAGACTTCTTTCCTTCAGAAGTCATATCAATAAAATCATTGTCATCTACACTCTGTATATCACGTTTATATTGATCCAATAGAGATTTTCTCTTGGAATAAATCTCTTTATTAAACAAATCAATCAATTGGGGTTTCCTTAACGATGACTGATAATCAACATTATATTCCGATAAAATACCTCTCAATTGAGGTGCAGTGACTGACTTGGGATCAAAGTCTATATATAGTTAGTAACTACGCGTCTAAACATATTCCCTGTTGCAACTTACCATCCTCTAAATAAGCCTTATCATCCATGAGGTAATAATAAAATCAATGTAAACAAATGCGAAAAACAAAGAAAACCTCAAAAAATCGATGATACAGAATATACCATCACGGTCACCTGATCTGGCACATGATAGAGGTGCCCACATGACAGAGGTACCCACTTCCTTAATAGGAAAAGTCACGAATCCTATATAACTTGCATGGTTAATGCAAGATCCGGTATCGGACAGCTAAAGCAAGGGACAAAAGCCACCCCGTAAACAATTAAAAAAGGAAATAATTAATAAGATGTGATAGTAATTACGAATCCAGATTTACAACCATTTATGGTTCTACATTAAAGGTACCAGGAACTAACCCACAGAGCAAAGTAAGATAATAAAAAAAATTAATAATAATAATAATAAGAAGAAGAAGAAGAAGAAGAAGAAGCAGTACCTCCCCCTCTCTCCCCCTCTCTCCCCCTCTCTCCCCCTGATGACCCAAAGCAATAATACAATAATTGCCGAATTCTTTGATGTTACTTGATTAAATTTTGGGTCAGTATTGTCTTTAACAATACCAATAAATGCCAAAAACTCTATTAGGTGCGCCCAACTAAAGCCAATTTCATCTTAAAAAGGATACCCGGAAACCGCTTGGCGATTACCGAGAATCATTGACATCCTAAAACAGTAGCGACGGCACTAAAGATGACAACAGGAAAATGCAGGAATATGCAAAAAATCAAGTGGTAAGATCAAGACATTATGGTTGAAAATCCATTAACCACGCTCATTAGTGATACTAATGATACATGGATGATAGTTTAATTATCAGTGACGAGACTAAAGGGGATTAAATCAATAAGCAATGTTTATGCTCAACATTATCGGCTCAAACATGCGAGGAGAAAAATCTCATTAAAAGCTATTGACCGAACAATAGGACCCTCTGCGCTCTATAATACTTAAACTGGTTTTAAATTACAATTGTAAAGAAAAACAAAGTAAATTACGAACATTCTATAGTGAGAAAATCTCATAATTGTGTTAGTTCATTATGTGCCTGGACAGATAGGGAATCTTAATTACACATCAGGAGTTGATTTACGGTAAGAGAGCAACCTAACGTGGAATCAATAACAATAGAAAATAGGTGAAGAGAAAAAAAAAAAAAAAAAAAAAAAAAAAAAAAAAAAAAAAAAAAAAAAAAAAAAAAAAAAAAAAAAAAAAAAAAAAAAAAAAAAAAGGACCAGAAACAAGAAACAAGAAACAAGAAACACTAATACTAAAATCAATATTATCTAATTATCCATCATATCTTCGGCAATAGTATTATTACTTATACTAACAATCTAGATCTTCGTATAGTCAACATTTGTTGGCAACACCACCAGAAACTGCCATTAACCTAGGTTATATTCGCAACCCTCTCAAAAAAATACAGAAGTTAAAACCTTAATCTTTCTTTTTCCTATTAATATTTTTTTCTCTCCTTTCTTTTCTATATCATAGTGTATGTATGAACTAATTCTCAGTGTCCAATTAAACAATCGACTTGTCAATTTCATTTTGAACAATCCACTCCGGAGTTATTATTAAGAAATTTTTGTCTATTGTGCTTCGCTTATTTTGACTTCTGTCGCTTATACTTGAACTATTTTGTGAGCATTATCTCATTTTAGTTAAACTCTTGCCGATTTTTTCTTCTCAAGTTTCCCTTTTCTCAATATAATTTAAGCTTTGTCTAATCTAATTAAAATTTAATCTAATAACTAAACCTAAACTTTGACCCAAAAGAAATTTTTTTTGACAATCCCTTCTTGTTAGTTGCATATACGTAATCTTTTGTTCTTCTACTTCTTCTTTTTTTTTTTTTTTTTTTAACTTTTTTTTTTTTTTTTTTTTTTACTTATTTAGACCATATCCATCGATTTGACTTTTTGATTTGATTTTTTTTAACTGATTTTAAGCGATCACCCCAAATTCATCCCACTAAAGGTCCTTTTTGGTCTAATTTCAGTACTTTTTGTTGTATATAATTTCCAAATACTTCTAAGTAATCCCTCCCGAAATCTCCAAATTTGGTCTATATTCCTCCACGATCTTCATTGGCAAAAATTGCTATTTTTTTAAAGGGATTTCACTTTTAGACCATCTTGCATTACTGCTTCACTTGCACTTCACAAAAGATTTTTTTTATCCTTTTTTAGCTCATTTCAGATTTTATTCTGTTTTATTTTCTTTTATTTTATTTTAATTTTTTTTTTTTTTTTTTTTTTTTTTTTTTTTTTTTTTTCTTTTTTTTTTTTTTTTTTTTTTTTTTTTTTTTTTTTTTTTTTTTTTTTTTTTTTTTTTTTTTTTTTTTTTTTTTTTTTTTGTTTTATATTTCTTTCCTAAACCAATTTGTTTTCAATTATCATAAGTCATTAATCATTAATCATTTGTTCATATTCATTCAGTTTTTCCCCATTCCCCCATATTCAGGATATTCAAACCCCATCTCAAAAGTTCTTCCTATAGAACATCCTAGAGCAACCTAGAACAACCTTCACGTTTCCTTTGATCCTAAACCATACCAATACCTTTGAAGAATTCCATCCTGATATATAATATATTTACCGCTGTAACTGTTATGGCTCAATTACCTTCAGTGTCAGAAATACTTGTAAGCAAAGACGATTACTTAAAAAAGGAAGAAGATCTTTCTCAGGTATCTTTACCAATATCCCAATTACCTAAATTATCATTACCTGCATTCAATGGGAATCATCAAAATCATCATAAAAGACAATCTCAGGATTATTCCTTTGATAAACGAGTATCTGTTAGTTCGTCAGTAGATCCTTTATCAAGAAATCCTTCTCAATTTTCAGCAAAAGATGTCAGACCTAATGATAAAAGACCTTCTGATTCAACCCCAACTGCTTTTGAAAATCTCCCCGATAGACATGGTACTCGTTTAAGTGATTCCAATTTGGAGACAAAAGATTGTGGTCCCGATGTTGAACCTGAGGATAGAAAAGTCACTTATCATCAACCTTATCCCATAGATTATTTCCATTATTATCCTTATCAATACTATTATGGTCCGGTTTATGATCCGAATTATATGACTCAACCTCCTGTGCATCAAATGTCTCCTAATCATACTCCAACACAATTGCCTCATCCTTCACATGCTTTACCTCATACTAGACCTGGTCCAATCCCAATACCTGCTCCTCCTCCTCCTGCTGCTCCAGCTCCAACTGCTGCTCCAGCTCATTTTTCATCTCCTGCTATAGCTACTTCTGGGACTCCTGGTCCACCTGGTCCTGGTCCTCCACCTGGTCATCCCCATACTCATCCCCATACTCATCCACATGCTCATCCACATGCTCATCCACCTGGCCCAATGCAAATTCCAGTCACTACGCTACAAGATTCCATTCATCCAAACATCCATCCACCTCACATTTTACCTAATGGAATGGTTCCAACTTCATTACCAATTGTTCCTGGTTTAGCAAATGGTTCATTATCAGGACCTTTACCTCCAGGAGCAATTCCTGGTCCTCTTCCTCCAATGAATTGGAATATGGAAGAAAACCATGCTTTATTAAATAAGAGAAAGATTATTAAACGAAGAACAAGAACCGGTTGTTTAACCTGTAGAAAGAGGAGAATAAAATGTGATGAACGTAAACCTCATTGTTTTAACTGTGAGAGAAGTAGAAAAGTATGTTTGGGTTATGAAAACCTAAAGAGACGTGATGATGGAGATGAAAAAAATGAAAAAAATGATCATTCAAACCAAGACTTGGAAAATCACGATGATAATGATGATGAAGATCATTAATAATATAACATTTTTTTTCCTGTTTAAAAAACTTTTTTTTTTTTTTTTGTATTATTCTTATTAATGTGACTACGATGCTTAATTTTGTTTCCAGCTAACGATTTAGTTGATTTTCGTTCTTTATTCCTGTCTGTATATATGTAGGTATATATTAATTTTAAAGCAACTGATATGGATTATCAGCTTGCAGTATTTAATAATTTCTTAGTTCTAAATAATTCATATATATGATTATTAGTGATATCTTTGAATTCAAAAAAATGACTTTTAAATAATGCATACTTTAAAGTATTCATATCACTATACTTTCCGGTATCAATATTACCAATTAAAGTATTTCTGATGTTGAAATTATTATTTTCGGTTTCATTTCCAGTCCCTGAAATTACTGAAAATGGTAATAACTCTTGAAGATCTTTAAGTTGTTGGAATTCATTATCATCGGCATTATAACTACACATAAAATCAAATACTCGTAAATCATTTTGTCTAAGGGAAAAGTTAATTAACTGTTTTTGACGTTGTAATTCTTCTTGAGTTAACATATCTGCTTTACCAATAATAGGAATTACATTACACTTATCTTCAAGTGAATGTAATAATTCAATCTCCAATTGGGTTAATCCTTTCCCTATAGGATTTATAAATAAAAATATCAATTCAATTATATCATCAGAGAATTTTGGATTTCTATTAACTTTCAATTCTTCTTGTAATTTATTATCAAATTTGGTTTCTAAAAATTCAATGATTTCAGAACAATTATTTTTGTTATTTAAATTATATCCAAAATTTTTAGTAATGTTAATATTTAAATTGATTGGAAATTCCTTAAAAATATGAACTTGATGTTGATTAATTGAGAAATCTCCATCATCTATCTCTTGACTTCCTTGTTCTTCAATTACTGCTTCTTCACATAGACTATTAATAAATGATTTCTTCCCAATACCATTCTCACCAATAAGTAAAACATTGAAATTGATACTCTTCCTAGAAATTCTTCTAGCTCTAAGTTGAATTGGTGAAAGTAATGTAGGTGGCTAAATATGTATTAGTAGAATATCCCATAAAATAGTTAAATTTTAACTTACTCCAGAGTAACTCATTGTATTCAATCAAAAATTAAACAAGTTACAAAAGTAGTTGCAAAAATTGAAATGTGCAAAAATGCAAAAGTTGCGAAATTTTTATTGTGCGTTTAAATGCTGCAAAAGAAAGAAGAATATCATTTGTTATTAGTATATAATATAATATAATATAATATATACAATACATATCTATAAATGCATTATATTTTCATACGTCCATTTGCTCAATGGAATAATCCAATATATAACTTTGCTCAATCAAATTATCAAGTCTACTTAAATGTCTTTCATTATAAGGGATTAAGTTATCAACAAGTTTAAGTAAGCCACTTGTAGATAATTTTTCAATTGAAATAGATTTCAACATGATATTTAAAATACCTTGACTTATTTCGAAATTTTTGAAATTAATATTCCAATTTTGAATTTTTTTGAAAAGAATTGTTAATTGTTTTTCATTTAATATGGTTAAAATTTCCACCAATTGAGATTCATCATCAGTAATTAAATTCTTTATAATTTCAAATAATTTCATAGAATAATTCAATTCTAATGCTACCAAGAAGGCATTTTTATAATCCTTTTGATGGATTAAATTATTAAGTTTTTGATCATTTTCAACTCTTTCAACTTCTTGAGCTTCCTTTAATTTCTTTATTTCTTCGGAATTATCTTCCCATTGACTTATTTGTCCATTGGCATCACCACTAACAAATTCAAGTCCATCATGTTTAACATCAAGTGACCAAATTCTATTACTATGATTATCAATAGTCTTGATACATTCACTAGTTTTATTGTCCCATACTTTAATTAATCCATCGGCGCCAACAGATACTATTTGGGATCCCCGATTAATAAATTGAATCTTTTGAATAGAATTAGTATGTCCTTCAAATGTTTGATCTATTTGATAATTGATTAAATTCCATAATTTGATAGTTTTATCACCACTACACGTAATGATTTTTTTATCAAACTTACTGAATTTTATATCCCATAAACCTCTTCTATGTCCTTTCAAAATCCCAATAGTTTCTCCTGATTGTAAATCCCATATCTTACCAGTTTTATCGTATGATGCTGTTCCAATAAATTCATCATTGGGAGATAAATCTATGGCATTTATATCTTTTTCATGGGCCCTTCTAGTATAGTCACTAGTCTTTATAATTTGAGGTTCATTGGTATCATTAGGTTTAGGGACTTTCCACTTCTTTATGGTTAAATCAGTTGAACCCGTGATTAAAAACCGGGGGTAATCATTAATAGGAGTTCTAGGTAAACTCAAAGCAGTAACAGCACCAATGTGTCCAGTGAAGACTGCATAACATTTAAATGATTGAATTGAACCATCAAAGCGCCATAATCTGGCTTCATTATCTTTAGAACCCGTGGCTAACCAATTACCATCCACACTAACATCGATTACGTTCAACAAATCCTTATGACCTTCACAAATATTTAGTTCTAATGGTTTTTTAGGATCAACTATTCTTAAAGAAGGTGAATTGGTAGCCAATCCAATAAAATTGAATTCAGGTCCAACATACTTTAAATCGGCTATAATACCATGATTCCCAGCAATTCTATTTTTGATTTCGACACCGTCATCAGTTAAAATAATCTTAACTAATGTTTGATCACTAAGAATAACAAAGTATTCATTATTGATTAATGGAATAACATCAATTATTACCAATTCTTCTTCGGTTTTATAACTTGTAGTCTGATAGATTAAAGCTTCGGAGTTTAATTCATGGACTTTAAACAGATTATCAGAACCGGCAGTAAAGTAATATACTTTGTCAGACCGTTGTTGAGGAAGATTAATAAACTTGGCTACTTCAATTTGTTGATCCATAACAAATTGCTTTATAGGTTTGAAATTCTTATAGATAACTATAAGTTCATCTCTACCACCAGTCAAAAAGAATTCACCATCTTCATGGAAAGAAATCCCTCTTACTGCCGAAGTATGTTCTTTAAAAGTATGAATACATTTTCTCTTTATTAAATCCCATACTTTCACGGTTCCCATAGTATCACCAGAAGCAAGTCTCCAGTCCTTGGTGTTCAAATTACCATGGAAAACGAGCGAACTAATCGTGGTCCCATGACCTTTAAGTGAATGGGTAACATAATTATTTTCTATATCCCATATAGTTATTACACCATCAGTTCCACCAAAAGCAAATAATGATGATGTAGAATCACAAGTCGATATATATACAGGAGATGACATTTTAAAGCTTTTGATTAATTTTCCTTCATCAACGTCAAAAACACGAAGTTGCTGTGATTGTGAAATTATACCTAACTTGGTCCCATCGGGTGTTAATACCAAATTAGTAACTAATTCATCATCACCATCAATAGTATGGATTATCTCATTTGTTTCTAGATTCGTGATAACAATATCCTCAAAGTTTGCCGTGGCCAATATAGTTCCATCTTCCGAAACGCTGGCCGCATTACTTCCAATATAGAATGGATCTATATCCTTATTAACAAACTCGGTTTGTAAATCCATGATTGATTACAGACTTTGGTTGTTCAAAACTAAAAATGTCTACGATGCGATGAGGTTCTGGTGAAAAGTGGGGCCCGCACGACCGCACTAATGAAGTTGCAAAGGTAATAATATCTAAATCATAATATCTAACACTATATAACAGTCACACTATATAACAAACTATATAACAACCAAACTATATAACAACCACACATTCCATTAATATCAAATTATATTATATTTAAAATTTACAAGAAATTAAAAGTTTTCATACATGTCCAGGTAGAAATCTTTAGCAGCAGTAGCAAGATATTCTTCCAAATAATCTTCAAGGCCTAAATGTTTATCCCCAAATTTATCACCTAGTAAGATTTGTTTTATTCTAAACCACCAAAATACAACACTACTAATAAACAATGAACATTTCATAGTCAAAAGATGAAGGAATTGGATATTAAATGAAGTTTCATGGATTAAACTATTGACAGCTTCATTGGTGAGGGTATTGATTCTATTAATAGGACTTCCCATTGCCTTATTAGTAGTTTGAATGATTCTCATAGTTTTACCAAGAAAGATCAAATCTAAGGGGAATTTACTAGTATCACCAAGGAAGTTTTTCATTAACTCTTTAGAATTGACTTTCTTTCTTTCACTGTTAAGGTTAACTGGTTTCAATTGAATCAGGGTAGCAAAAGTATCAACAGAATTGATCCCCCATGATTCACCTATACGTTTAATACCCGATTGATCAAATGAGAATAAACATTCCCATAATTGAGCATATTCTGATTTGAATTTAGGATTCAATTCAACATAAGCACCATGATCTAAAATCACCAATTGTTGTTTACCATATTTATCAAGATTTACCAAAAGATTACCAGGATGAGGATCACTATGAACAAATCCATAAGTAAAGATTTGTTTGGCAAAAATATTAATAAATTGATGCATTATTACTCCTAAATCATATTTCTTATCAATTAATTTTTGTTTATCAATTAATGAAGTTCCATTAACCCATTCAGTAAATAAAACCTTTTCGGTACTAAATTCTCGGTAAGTCTTTGGAACATATATTCTTAACCGTTTAGCTGAAGAATCATTATCAATAAATTTAGCCAATTTTTCACTATTTTCTAATTCATGAAGAAATTTTGTTTCTAATGTCATTTGATTACAAATGTATTCTGAATAAAAGTCCATGGGCATATCGAATAAAAATTCATACATCTTAACCGTACCCCTATACACCATCAAATCACTCCCCATTTGTTGTTGCAAATAATCATGTTGAATCTTCACCGCAACATCATCACCATTTTTCAACCGGGCCTTATGGACTTGGGCAATGGAAGCTGTAGCCATAGGTTCATGGTCTATAGTATCAAAAATGTCATGCTCGTAATTTTCACCTAATTCTTTCTTTAACGTATTATCAGTAACTTCCCATGTATCACATGGTGCCTCATCGTATAAAAGTGATAATCTCTTTTGATAAGGAAGAGGGAATACTGTTCCTTGATTAGCTATAGCTTGCCCAAACTTTATATATAAACCCTTATTCTCCACCAATAACCGGTATAAAGATTCACTCCCCCACTCGTGTAAGTCATTATTGATATCACAAAACTTGTACTTAACTGCGATCTTTGTCAATGTATATATAGCTTTCCAAGATCGATAATACGTGGAAGAGTTATAATACTTATCATACACATAAAGGGTAACAACCCCTCCGGCGGCAAACGGCCATACTAATCTCTTGGGTTTCAAACCATTTCCCGTAGAATATCCTCTCAACCCAGGAGTCCGGGTAAAAGCCCAACCTCCTCTAACGCCTCTATACATTCTAGAAAGTGAAAACATGTTAAAGATTTAGATGGAGATGACTGTCTTATTATATATCTTTAGGTGACCCGATATTGCATACCCGAGCCGATACGACATCGTCACACCATAACGGCACGACATACTCTTCAAAACCACGACATTGAGTGCGAGTATCCAATGATTGAGAAAATGGAGAAAATATCATTAAAAGTTAAATCAAAACTATTATAATGTCTAGTCAACCAAGAAAAGTCGGTACCGTGAGAGGAGGAATGTTTGGATTTCTTTTAGGAGTCACAATGACTGGAGCAGCATCATATTATTATTTATTGGATCAATACAAATTGGCTAACAATGTTGTGGTTGCTGATGTGATTGCATTACAAAACTCGATCAAGAACTTGGAGAAACATGTTAGCTCCTTGGAGGGGAAGAAATGAGGTGAGAGATGATGTTGAGATGATGTTGAGATGATGTTGAGGTGATGTTGAATTGATTCTGATGTGAATTATATTCTATGTAGCTAAATATGTGCAAATTTTGTATATACATTGAAGTTTGATTGTTTTAAGTGTAGAATATTGATGTTTTAGGAAATGAAATTTATAGAATCCTTTAACAATTGGTAAAGTCCTTGTTTGTCAACAGAGTCACCAATCATACTGACTTCGATTTTTCTACCGCCTAAGTATCCACCTTCAATTAGGTTGAATTGAACTAATCTACCTCTATAATTGAAGTCTAATTGTCTTCTGTAACTGGTGGAAATGAATTGATAATCCACTGGTTGACCTCCAATTAATATTTCCATGTTTGGATGAATGTATAAGTTTTTTCTCTTACTGTTGAAATTGAGTACTGACTTGTTTAAGAATGTTTCTAACCCTGGTTGACTTCTGTATTTGGAGTACATTTTAGTAGTTGAGTCCAAAATAGCTTCAATAGATGTTTCTTCCATGTTAAAGTTTTCATCTAAAGACTCTTCAGGTTGGGTCAATACATCTCCTGTTATTTGGTGACTGACTTTCATATCAAATGGCCTTTCAGGCATGGACAAGTGATAATTATTTTCAGTTTCCACTGTCACAAGCTTCATACTATTCATTTCTGGTTTCAAGTACTTATTTAAATCAACCCAAAGTTCTATTGGTGGGAATTCAGTGGTATTATTTGGTTGAAACTTTAATTGAACACTGTATTTATGAGGATCACTAACTCTAAAGTGATTAATATCATTTACATCTAATTCTGGAATTTCAAATAACGGTAAATTAAACACTTTATCGTTAAGAAGTGGTACGTGGGAATTGAATAGATATTTGGATTTATCTAAGGATTTGGCAATTGGTATGAAAGAATTTTGGGTTTCTTTATTATCATTTTCGAAAAGTAAATGTCCAAATGTAACGACAAATAAAGGATCTTCATGATGACTTTTAGGTAATCCACTTGCATTATGTAATGTTGTTAGTGAATTAAACATGTTGTCGATGTCAACGTCAATTGGTTGATCTGGTGATGATTCAGTCTCAGTTTGATCATTTAATTTGGGACGATTCAAGAACGATTTGGCTCCATCAAAATCCAAATCAAAGTCAGTTACCAAGTTATTATATTTATCCAATTGTTGTTTAACCATTTGGTTGTTAATATCTGGATTTGTATGGGATAATCTAAATAAAGACTTTGATTTATCTATCCAAGTTAATGAATCTTCTTCTCTAATGGGGAAGTTAAAATGATCCGATGTCGATTGAGGTATGGAGATATAGTTTTGAATATGATCATTATGATCCAATAACCATAAAAGAAGCCGTCTTCCCTTCTTTATCTGATTCTCATTTAAAGATGTCAATCGATAAGTATCATTAGAAATGTGTTCAAAATGAATCCCCAATAAAGTACTCAATTTATTGGTATTGAATTCATTAAACTTAAGCATCAGTAAATGTTTAACAAATGACATATCCATTTCTTCACTATAGGAGTTTTTTAAAGTCGATTGTAGAATAATGTTGGCACTATTAATTTGATTCTCAGTACCAACAAATTTAATTCGTTTATCTTTTGATTGAAATTCAATCTTACACCCTATTTTAGTAAGATATTTGATTAAAAGCCCATCTGAGGATAATAACAAAAACAATTCTGTATTGGTTAAAGGTATTACACTCTCGATTAAGTAATCATCAACTGATACCACATTGGTAATTGTTATATTCCATAGATCTTTCATAATAAGTGTAGCTAATTTTAGTTTGGATTTTCTAGAAATACCAACTTGTTTCCCTGAATAATTTACATCTTCATAATAAGTCTTAATATAATTCCTAAGTTGGTCTCCTGTGAAAGATTCCGTTAATTGGTGTTTGATACTATCAAACTTGGCTTTGGATATCTTACTATCACCAACTCTCAAATTATTGATTAACTTGATATATGATGAAGTATTACTGAATTCAATATCTTCAATTAAACTGGAAGCATTAATAAGTGGATTGGAATTATTATTACTATTGATTTTATTACTCTTTTTCCTTCGTTTCAAATCATTCTTATGTTGATCAGACAAGTTGGATTTCTTAGGCTTTAATATTAGAATATCATTAGTCATTATTTTTGAATCATCTTTCAACTGATTTAGTATTACATCATCTATTAAAGGTCCCCGTAACAATCGACAACTTCTACTTAATGGTCTAAATCCGATACATCGTCTCAACCCCGTAGTTAACATTGATGATGGAAATTTTACAATGGCATCGCTTTGATGGAGATTGAGAATCGCATCTGCGAAGCCCGTGCCATGTCACATGTTACGCCTATCAGTAATTGATTCTATAACCAATTGATTACATAACCAATTAATGTTGTAGTTTCCCTATTTAAGTAGTACTAGGCTTAACAAGAATGACTGTTTCAATATATTGACTTCTACATAGTAACATATTCACGGCATCACCTAACTCAAACACCTGCCGCCTTCCTTTAACTCCATCTCTAACACTTTCCCCATTTCTATTGTCGGTCTCAGTATCTGTTTTTATTTCCTCATCACTGTTTGGCACCAGCTCGCTTAGATTAACTTTTTTTGTTATGCACGGTTGCTCGCTTTATATTACCTTGTGGTTTACTAGGGATGTGATGTTCATATATAGGTGATTGAGTTTCCTGAAGTTGGGATTTTCTTTATATATATTTATTTATTTGTTTTCTTATTTGTGTGTTAAACTTTGTTTCTGGTTTACAAAGTTATGTTATCAAGAGGAATTACTCATGTGAGGTTGTCTATGCCAGTTAAATCAGCACTGGCTGCAATTAGTTTATCTCACTATCATAGGGGATATAAACAGTTCCATTCTTCACCTAATAAACGAACTACATCATTAGGTAATGTGTCACATCAGACTCCTATGGTACCTGCATCTAATTCAACATCTAATTCAACATCTAATCCGGCATCTAATCCATCAACTAATCCATCAACTACAGCCTTATCTGCTCCTGATAACACGGCTTACCTTGAAGATTTTAAATTATCAGAATTATTTTCTTATTTTTGTATTGGAGTAGTTACTTTAAATAAACCAATGTTGAATTTAGCCATAAAAATGTTTCCTTATATGCCAATGTGGATCATTAAACCTTTGGTGTATAAGATCTACTGTGGTGGTGAAACTATGCAAGACTTGTTTGCTACTGGGAACCGGTTATCCACTAGAGGCATTCAAAATATGATGTTATCATTGACTATTGAAGCTGCTGAAGGGGTTACTAATACTATAGATCCAAATTATATCATATCTGAAACTAACAAGTCAATTAATGAGTTTTTAATTCCTTCAACCATTGAGAAAATCAATGCTAATGTTGAGAATATTAATTCTATTCCTCCAGCTTATGTTGCTTTAAAACCCACTGGATTCTCTTCCAATGCTGCCGAGGTGTTAATGAATTATAATTCTCCTTCTCATGCTAAAGAATTTGATGTTTTAGTGGATAGAATCTCGGCTATTTGTGGTAATATTTGTGATGCTAATAATGAACTTTCTAAGAAGTATCCTCAAAGAATTGCTCCTATGGTTATTGGTGTTATTGACGCTGAAAAGCATGACTTACAAGATGGTGTCTATGAATTACAAAGAAGATTATATGCCAAATTTAATCAACCAAATAAACCTATTTCTGTTGTTGGAACTTTACAAATGTATTTATCAGAATCATCTCAATTATTAGCATTAGAAGAAAAATTAGCTAAGGAGAATAACTATAGATTAGGTTTAAAATTAGTAAGAGGTGCTTATATCCATTCTGAAAGAGAAAGAAAATCTATCATTCATCAAACTAAGGAAAACACTGATTTAAATTATAATCAAGGTATTACTTATTGTATAGAGAATATCTTGGCTAATAAGGGTAATGAATCTACTATTGGTCATTTAGTTGTTGCATCTCATAATGACCATTCATTGAATTTGGCTACTGATATATTAGGTAATTCCACTGGTTTGAATCATAATAAGAATAATATAGTTTTAGGTCAATTATTGGGTATGGCTGATAACATTACTTATAACTTAATTAAGAACAAAAAGGTAGGAAATGTTATCAAATATGTTCCTTGGGGGCCTCCATTAGAAACTAAAGCTTATTTATTAAGAAGATTAGAAGAAAATGGTGATGCAGTTAAGAATGATAATGGTTTAAACTTATTAAAGGCTGTATGTTCTGTTTTATTTAGAAGAATGTTTACGACTATATAATTATTATTATTTTTTTTTTATATATATATAAAGTAATGAATAATGGTTAATAATTAAATTGTTATCTTTGTAGCCTCCCATATATGACTACTTATACAACATTGAACCACCCATTCCCAAGTAATTAGTTTCATTGGTAAACTAGATTGTGGTTTTCTCCGTTTTATAGTATTACTATTATCATAAATCATCAACTTATGATTGTGGTTGTGTTTTACATACTTTATTACTTCTGTAGTAGAATTGAAAATCAGAAATTTCTTCACTCCAAAAGCATAGAATATAAATTCACAAACATGTAATTCTTTACTATTATGATCATTGTTTAATGCTATTATTGTATAATCACTTAAAAGATCTCCGTGAAGGTTAATTTGATCATTTAGATATAACTTTTGGTTATAATTGGTTAGAAATCTAAAGATATCCAAACTTTTAATTCCCTTGATCTTTGAAGAATGTCCAGCAGGAAGTAAATAAACTGGCCAATGGTTTAATGATACATTTTCCTTTTCAATATCATATATAAATGTGGAACTTAAAATGGGCCATCCTAATGATAATGCTTGTAGATATTTGGAGCTTCTTAAATGACTAGTAGAGATTAAAGCAGCAAATTTGAATTGGGAAAGGTTATTTTCTTTGTCTATCAAATGACAATTACCAGTATCATCATAAGTAAACAATTCCATGAATCCTTCATTCAATATTTCTCCACCATTTTCTGTTATTATATTCTCAGTTTTAATTCTTTCTTCTTCTTTAACTGCAGTGATGCTAAAAATGGTTCCAGAAAAGATATCGGATTTCTTACGTTTCACTGGTGATACTACTACATCCTGTGTAGTTCTATTACGAGTAGGTGTTCTTAAGTTTCCATTAACAATGGAAGTTAAACTATCATCATGACTGGAAGATAAATTAAGGGCATACTTTTGTTGATGATCAGTCCAATCATTAATTTCCATAAATAATTGACTTAAATTGACGACAAATTCATTATCAGCTTTCCCATTAGCTCTTGTTTGAGCTCTTTTCCTCTTTAAATAGATAGATGAATATCCTCTAATGCAAACAATACCATCATTATGTTTCTGATAACATAACCCAGTGATAGAGTAGGGAATATTGGAGCCTTTCTGTCGTATAACATCACCAATTCTTATGTCAAGAGGATAAAGATCAGTATTCTTGATATCATAAATTCCTTCTTCAAACATGATTTCCAGAGTATCTTTACTTACTGTTTTAACTATTCCTGGGTACATTTTAAACTTGAAATTGGCCCAAACACTTCGACGTGAAACTACACAAGAATCAGTCAAAACAGTATCAGTTTCGTCACGAACAATTTCACCCGTGGATTGAGAGAAATCTCCGTCTAATTCAGATTGGGATTGGGATTCTATCACAGTATATTTGTTAGATCTTCTTCTTTTCTGGGGAACAATGCTGATATCGTCTTCAAGGTGATCATAAGAAGGAGAAGGAGAAGGAGTTCTGGGTTGGAAACTGTCATTATTGTGGTGTAGAAGATTGTTCTGGTCATTTAAGTCACCATTTTGATGCTGTAACTCGTCACTCTGACGCTGTAACTCGTCACTCTGATGCTGTAGCTCACCATTTCTCAACCTGTGAGTAACAATACTATCTTCATAAGGCCCTGGGGCACTAGGAACAGCTGTAGAAGAGTGAGTTTCTGGTTGAGTATCCTTTTCATCATCAGTATCAATGGATTCCTCAGCCTCAACGACTTTCTGGGGACTACTGGAGACTACAGCCTTATTGGAATCCACTTGGAAAGTAGTATCTATCAATTCTTCCTGAGTATTGAATACCTGAGTCTTTGGAACTCTTTCCTTTTCAACCGTTCCAGGGATTTGTACTGTGCTTTTGGTGAAGTCATTTTTATGTGGAGAATCAGTAGAAATATCTATTGGATCACTGGAATCAGGTTTTAAAATCCCGGGAGTATAATCGTTGCTTATTTTGTCAAAAGTAGGTGTTGTATTGATGATTTGAGTATCATGAGACAGGGAATCGTTTGGTTGTGTCGGTACTTTGATGGTGGAGATATGATTTATTGATAGTGAATCATTGATTTTTTGGGTATCATTAATTGTATGTGTATCATTATGTGTATCATTATGTGTACCATTGATCTTCTGTGTGTCGTTAATTGTTTGTATACCATTGATTTTCTGTGTATCATTATTCACTATATCTGTTCTCTCAACGTTCTGTATACCTATTCTCTCAACGTTCTGTATACCTATTCTCTCAACGTTCTGTACATCTATTCTCTGTGTTTCAACATTCTGTATATCTATTCTCCGTGTTTCAATGTTTTCTACCTCTTTTGTATCTTGTATTAACTTAGTGTCCTCTATCTCCTTGTCCCCTATCTCCTTGTCTTCCTCTCTCTCCTTCGGCAGATAGTCTATTGGCTGTGTATTGATAATCAAACTCTCATCAGCCTTATCACTTACATCTCGTAACACATGACTATTATCTACTTGAGTATTCTCTGGTTGACCATTGTTTCCGAATACAAGACTATTATTGTATGTTTGATCATCTTCAAAATGGTTTCCTCTATCAATGGATTCGTCAGGTTTCTCCATAATGAAGTATATTCGCAGAGCGTTACAGATAAATGAGTAAGGTTAATGAAGGTGTGAGTAGTGAGTGAAAAGTGAAGAGTAGTGAGTGGAGAGTAATAACATAATAATATTGACATGATGGTAATGTCATAATGCTATTGACATGATGGTAATGACATAATGCTATTGACATAACACTATTAACACTATTAACACTATTAACACTATTAACACTATTAACACGAACACTATTAACACTAATACTATTAACACTAACACTATTAACTTGACATTTATTCACTAAACACTATTATAAACACTATTACAAACACTATTAACACTATCTAATCACTATTGACTTGACATTTATTCACTCTTCTCTTGTCTATTCATCATTCTATTATTTCATATCTACTCTCTTAACACTCCTGCATTATCAGTCGTTATTCATACATTATCTATATAATACAGTCATTGACATCATTACAGTTAAAGCCCGCGTCTTTGTTGTTGCAAGAGATTAAGTAACTGTTGAGGGTTTTGTTGAACTTGTGAGTTCTGTTGAACTAAATTAGTTAAGTATCCAATTTGATCACTTGATAAGTTCTGTAATCCATTTTGTTGTTCTGAAAATGGTTGTTGATAGTTTGCAGGTGCCACCATTGGTTTTGGTGGTAATCCTGGAACTTGTGGTTTTGTAGATTGTTGTGACGGTGGTGATGCTAAACTGTTACTTGGTTGTGTTGTAGTATCACCAAGTTTGCTTAAGATTGAGTCTAAAATAGGTGCTTGTGATTGTTGGTGTTGTTGGTGTTGTGGTTGGTGTTGTGGTTGATGTTGTTGTGGCATTGGTTGTGGTTTTGATGGTTGTGATTGAACTTGACTTGTTCTCTTAAGAATACTTGGCCCGGCTGGAACATAATCTTTCTTGACTACATACAAAGCAAATAATCCAGATTTATTATCAAGTTGATTCAATTGTGATAAATAATCTGGTAAAGGACCTCCGTCAAGTGAAAGTAAATAGGAATCTTTGGCAAAATCAGGTTTTCCTGATAATACCCCTACTTTTTGTCTCTGTAAGAGGTATTTGTATAACTTATCAAAATCAGCTGCATTGCTTTGGCCTTTGATTTCATAAACATAGAAATCTCTGGTGGTGGTGATTTTATTCAAATATGGTTCTGCTTTTGCTTTATCCAATCTACCTTCAATATCATAGAAACTTTGCTTAAAAATGGCTTTAGAAACCTCAATACATTTATTATGGATTTGGGCTTCTTGATAACTCGTTGGGAGTTTATAGTTGGTGGCAGTTAAAAACTCTACTGATGCCGTAAAGGAAGCGAAATCAGGGAACGAAATAGGTCCTTTCCAAATATGACTTGGTGCTAAAGGAGGTAATTTCATTGCTGGTTTTGGTTTTGTTGGTTTTGGCTTTGTTGGTTGTGGTTTCTTGATTTCCTTAGGCTTTTCCTTAGGCTTCTCATTACCGGCTTTTAAGATCTTTTCAATGTCATCATCATCACCTGAATCATCTTCTGAATCATTCAGGTAATGAATGGCTTCATTGCCTTCATCGTCGTCGTCATCTTGATCTTCTTCTTCACTTCCTTGTCCAACGTCATCCTCATCATCAAGTCCAACAGTGTTATAATTATAGCTATTAGTGTTGTTATTACTATTGTTAATTTCATCAGATAATTTAGTCTCTGGAGGAGGAGATTGAGAGTCATCATTGAATCTTCTATGATCTACTGATTTGGTGATAATATTAACATCTTGCTCTTCATTATTAGTTTCCACTTCCACCAACTCTTCACCTTTATGAGTTCTTTTAATTCTTTGACCTTGGTTTTCATCTGAAGTTAACACAGAACGACGAATTGACTCTTGTCTGACCTTTTCGGCGTATGCCTTAAGTTCATCATCAATCTCTTCTGGTGAAGCATTCACCACCTTGTCAAAACTAAGAGAGTTATCCATGATTCTATTGATAACATTGGGTTTCTTGATCAATGTCATGATCCCTCTACTTTTGTCAGTATAATGTTTGTCTTTCAAAGGGAATTGCTTGAATACTGCTTTCTCCAATTCAAGAGCCCACTTCCTACAAACTTCACTATGATCAAGACCTTCTTTACTTTTGAAATCTTTAGGAACATTTCTGTCAAAAACATGGAAAAATGCCTTGGCCACACTGATTCTGGTCTTATTCTTAAGGCCTTCAAGTTGTAAGTTATCTTTTGGTGTCGTCTTTTTAGTACACACATCACACCTATAATCATTATCAATGGTCTTCTTATTGTATCCCATACACTTTGCATGTTGCCAAGTATTACATCCATCACAAAAAATCATCATCCCTCCTTTATCAGTAGATTCATCGTAATTGTACTTATTGGTGTCACAAGGAGTACATCTAACATCTTCAGTGCCTTCATTATCATGATTGTTTTCTTGCTTTACATCATTTTGTTTTACGTCATCTTCTTCTTCATCGCCGTCACTATCACTTCCACTATCACTTCCACTATCACTAACTTTCTCCTCTTTCTCTTCTTTCTCACCATCGTTGTATTCATCATCATCACTTTCTACTTCAACTTTAGCTCTCTTTACTGGAGCTTCATTATCACTGTCTTCATAAACTACTTCTTTTTCTCTTAATGAATGTTGTCCTTTATTGGACCTCGCAGAACGTCTTGTGCCTACCATTTTTTGTATTTGGTCACAGAAAAAGTTGCAATTATAGAGTAAAGAGTAAAAGAGTGTTAACGATGAAACGTCGTCTCATCGCATTTTAAGGATTGGTGATATTGGTGGGTGCACGCTTTATTTATTTTTCACTATTCACTTTTTCACTTTTCACTTTCTTTATATTTATCTACATTTTACTTTTAGTTTCATATACATTTTCTTTATATTCAAATACATTCTCTTCAGTTTCATATACATTTTCCTTATTTTCATATACACTTTATCAACTTTTACAGCTCCTTTACAAGAGCCATAATATCATTATCATCAGCAAAAGCTTCTTCAACATCAGCTAAAGCTTGTTCATTAAATAAACCTGATTTTGTAGGTCTATAACCTTCAGTAACAGCTTCTGCTCTAGATGCTCTTCTTCTCTTTTGTCTAGAACCAAAAGTACTTCCATTATTAGATGAAGATCTTCTTCTGCTAAGAGAAGATCTTCTTTGGTTGAAATCCGTATTGGATTTGCTGATTTGATCATAATCGGCATTGGAAGCAATGACAGAAGAATCTTGAGGTTCATTGATTGAATTCTGAAGTAATGATTTATTTCTAAAAGCTCCTAAGGGAACTCTTCTCTTTTGGTTATTGAAATCTCTCCATATTTTTACATCATTGGTGTCGTCATAATCCATATCACTCATATTAAGTAACTCATCTAAACCTAAAGCTGAGTCATCATTATAAGATGATGATGTCGGTGTAGAAGCAACACTTCTTCTAGGTCTATTTCTGGCTGATACTTCTTGATTATTTCCATATGCTCCAGCTAAAGTTCTTGTTGATAATCCGTCTATGATGCCGAAAGGTTTACTTTCTACGGCAACCCAAGTCCCCAATACAGGGGGTCTATAATCAGCTGTTTTGGATGATAATACTTCCTTAGCCTTTTGCGATCCTTGTTGAGATACGTTGGAATTGGGGATGTTTTGGTCAACATCTGTAGACTCTCCACTATCATATTCCTGGTCAGAAGGTTCTAGATCATGGATATAGTTGTGTGTGGTAATGGCTTTGTCATCGGAGAATCCAGGAGCTGTTTTATTAAACTTTCTTTTACCGTGGTTTTCATTTCCATCGTCTTCTGAATTGGAATCATTATCGGAACTAAAGAAGTAGTTCCATAAATAGGAATCATCATCATCATCACTACTGTTAGGTTTTCCACCTCTATATTTAACTTTCTTTGGCTTTTGTCCTTTATGTCCTGGACTATAATTGGATTTGTCAAAATCATCTTCTTCATCAAACCCAATGGTGAAATCAACCATATCATGATAATCATCTTCTTCCAGACCCTCATCTTCACTACTTACATACCCAGAAGACTTATTTTGTTGTTTTGGTTTTATATTTGATTGGTTCTTTTCATCATCAAATCCATTATTTTCAAACTCATTGACTAAAAACTTTTCTTCTTCTTTTAAAAATACATTTTCATCTTCTTCTTCTGGTTCTCCATCGTCAGCTGATGCTATAGAACTCTTTCTTTCTAGCAATGCATCGGGTTTGTCGAATTTCTCTAAGTCATTATCTGCTTGTAATGTAGCAAGTAACTCGTTATCGTCAAATTCATAATCTTCATCTGAATTTATATCATCATCGTTAAGCTTGGGAACAGGAAACATTTGGTGGTTGAAGTCTAATTCGAGTTCATTGTGATCTTTAGTGGGGACAGTGATTTCTTCACCAATATCTTCTTCTTCATGCTCTTCTTGAGGTTGGGAATGTGAATTAGAAGGAAATATATTATAATCATTTTCTTTATCGTCAGCGTCTTCTTCTTCGTCATCATTATCTTCTTCTTCTTCTTCATCATCATCATCATCTTCTTCTTCTTCTTCTTCTTCCTCCTCATCGTCATTACTGTCATCAAATTGTTGGGAATTGTCGTGGCTCAAGTTATTATTATTATTATCATTATTATCATCGTCATTATCGTCATCATCGGAAATAGCATTTTCATTGTATTTGTCATCAAATTCAAACGTAAAATTGATATCATCAGGATATGCAGCTTCGGATCTTCTTCTTCCAAATTTGGGCCTTGAAACCGATCCACTGCTTCTTCGTTTCTTCTGATTATCATTCTCTTTATGTTCTGGATGATGCTTTAATGCTCTTAGTTTCTTATGGGCTTGTAATTTGACAAAATCGACGTCAGAATCTGATGATGAATCTGAACTATTTCTATCATCTTCATCATCAGAGCTGGAATTACTATCATCTTCATCACCTCCCTCTTCTTCATCATCATCATCTTCTTCTTCTTCTTCACCTTCTTCTTCCTGGTGATAATTCCTTTTGTACTTCTTCCCATACGACTTTAGCGTCTTTCCTTGACCTATATTCTTTCCCCTTACTGACTTCCCCTTGCCTTTACCAAGAGACTCATAATATCTATCATCTTCGTTAAACATTATGGAACTTTTATCGGAAACGTCGTCAGAAACTACAGTTAATGAGGAATCGGAGTCTCCTGAATCATCTCCTGATTCTTCTTCTGATGACAGATTGGCAATACTGAATCTTCTCTCCCGTCTATTAGGTGATGACCTTTCCTTGTTAAATTTAAACGATTCATTGTTCATATAAGCACTGAGGTTTTTTGTGCCCTTTTGTGACGCTACCCCTTTGAAACTTGTAGGCTGAGTCTTTTTTCGGGTAGCTTTAGCCATTTTGGTGTTGTGAATATACTTGTGGTGTTAAAATGTTCCCTTGTTAATGTGTTATATTTGTTACTAATGGATCAATAGTTCTACTTCTGTTTTTTATAATACTTGTATCTTTATTTAAATTAGTTTTCTAATGGATACACAATATGTTCATAATATTACGGGACAATGAATCCTTATCAATTTGTTAGTGAATAATTTAGATTTAAAGGTTTAAAAGTAATTTTTCTCTTTTTTTTTTTTC
This sequence comes from Yamadazyma triangularis, assembly GCA_030573955.1. Lineage (NCBI taxonomy): Eukaryota > Fungi > Ascomycota > Pichiomycetes > Serinales > Debaryomycetaceae > Yamadazyma > Yamadazyma triangularis. The sequence continues at coordinate 129,697 of JAJMEC010000004.1, forward strand.
CTTTTGAGATGCTCATAAGCGATGTCCTTTGAAACAAAGGTAAAGCAAGGGTTGTGAGATAGGTAACAGGTTGCGAGAGAAAATAAGGCTATAACAATCAAGTGTGCAGGAGAAAAGAGTTGACAAGAGGATTAAGTTGATAGGAAGAAGTTAATTTTACAACGTTGTAGAGTAAATAGAGGGTTTCGAGTACTGAAAAATTTTTCTCTTATCATGGAGATGAGGTGAAATTACTGATAATGGAAACTGTGAGGGAGAGTATAAAGTGATGATTTGTGTTGTTATGTGTTGTTTTGTGTTGTACTGTAATGTAATGTATTGTATTGTACTGTACTCTATTGTATTGTACTATATTATATTATATCATTCTTCTTCTTTTTTATATACTACTTTAACTTCTATCTTTTTTTTCGGATTCGGCGTTAGCAGTCAATCTAGCACTTAATTCGATTTGTTCTTTAACCACTTTAGTCAAGTATTCGATCATTATAACATCATTATTATGAGCAGCAAAGTGTTGTTTCAAATTGTCTAAATCGGTGAGAGTTTGAGGTCTAGTGGATAAACTATTACTTAATAACCGTAATAAGTTTAAGTTCCCATCAGTCAATTTGAAGTCATCAAGATGGTTTAATAATTGGTCAATGGATCCGATGATTTTGGTAATTTCTTGGGATAATTGACTCAAGTTTTGTTCATTATCTTTGGATAAATTGGATAATGATGGATTCCTCACTTGATTTTCCACCAATGAATTTAATACCAATTTTTCTGAAACAGTTCCATTTATAATGGTGTTAGGAATAGGGGTAAATACATATGATCCATTAACGGTATTGGTCTTCCAATTCATCTTACTACTAGTAGCATTGGCTTTCCCAATGGCAGCTCCAATATAAGTATTTAATTTGGGATTAGTTATTTGACCTTGATCGTTTTGGAATTCCACATTTAAATAAACTGCTGGATATGGATAAGCTCTATCAGGACCTTTGGAATAAAAATCATGAATTAATCCTGTAGTATTATCAATATTAAGAGAACTACCAAACCATCCTAATACCGTTTCTTTAGGATGGGCCTTCTTGTGTAATTGATATAACATTTTATGTTGATGTTCCTCTATGGCTATGGAGTCTCCGGTTTCTTTACATGGGACCATAAATGCATCTCTTACTTCATATTCTCCTCCGTCGTCTGATCTGTATCCTAACAAAGTTCCAATCACTCGTTTATTCTCTGGTAATACTTGTCTGGAGATGATCTCCAAGATCTTAAATAAAGTCGATGTATGAATCTTAACACTGGCGGATCCTGTGACCGATGATGCTGCTGGTGCAGCAACACTTGGCCGTACCAAATGCATAAAAGTGTCTGACATAATGAAGTAAAAGAAGGAGAGAAAGTTGAAAATTTTTCATTATTTGGACTTGACTGCGCGCGGTTCACACACGTCCTGGTGTTAACAAAATTTAAAATTCATTATAAAGGGAAATCCCATCACCGTTGTATATAGATTGAAATTTGGTTGTTATGGTGAATATGGATGTTAAAGGTAATGGAGAGGGAAATTGTGGTTCCGATTTGAGTTCTTCTGAAGAATTTGAAAACCTGTGGCTTTTCCTGGAAGAGGCATTTCTCAAGCATTCTCCTTCTCGAAAACAACTAAAAGTTGAACAAGAACTTAAGGTTCGGGAAAGTATCCATGAATTCATTATAAAGTTGGGAAGTTTGCTCAAATTGGATGCACAGACGATATTTGCTGCTTCAGTGTACTTAAATAAGTTTTATATGAGAGTACCTATTACTACATCCAAGTATTTTGTAGCCTCAGCGGCTATAGCTATTTCATGTAAATTAAATGATACTTATAGACAACCAACCAAGATAGCTTTACATTCGTGTGCTATAAAGAACCCTCATGAAGAAATCACTGAGAAATCCAGTTTGTTTTGGGTGTGGAGAGATCAATTATTGTATAGAGAGGAGTTGATGTTAAAGACATTGAATTTCGAACTAGATTTGCATATGCCTTATGAAATAAGAGATCGTCTTATGGCTCATACTTTAGACCATTCTGGGTTTAATGATAAGAAGTTCAATATATTGAAGAATACCGTGGCGTCCATTGAATTATTGTCAGCATTGCCAGTATTGGTTGCTTATGATATTAACACTGTATTTGGATGTATTTTGATTTTGATTATCTATGAAGCTGCTCATTTATTCCATGAAGATTTGAAACTTCCTCCTGAATATATTGATCTAGTAGCTATTGATATTGATCTTTGCTACAGATGTTACCTATACATCTTGAAACTACTCGATATTTGTAATGTTAAAGATGCAAAAACTCATAGTAACAAAAATGCCATAAAGAGAATAAAGAGAATATCCCGTCATGATTTCTTTGTAATAGCTCAATGCCTGCTGGGTTCAGGTTAATTTGTATTTATTCAATATATTAATCTTTGTAGACTTTGCGACCTTATTGGCTGCAAAAACCACAATTGAGCACAAGTTCACATAAACTCCATTCACAGTTTATAATGAGTTCTCTAGATGATTCCTTTGATTGTCCACCACTTGATCACTTTCAGAAGCTAATGCTTGCTGATTATGGTGAAGATATTGATTTGGGGAATTCACTTGTAAGTCGTTTTAAACAAGAAAAGTATTTTGAAATATTAATCATTCTATCTAAACTTAATCCATTCAGTCGAATTTTACCATCTTCAAGGTTGATTATTGCCTTAACTTTATTCCATTTAGGAAGATTTGATGCTTGCTTAAGAGAGTTGGCCATTGGTATTGAAACTGAAAATAATTTACTTGAAAAAGAACGACTTATTCATTATCTTTGTAAAGTTCTGAAATCTTTAAACTTAGACCATCATGTTAGTCATTGTTTAGGGGAACTAAAAACCATTTCTTTGGTAAAAGATCAACCTTTTAGCGAACCTCTGGTTTCCGGTTTTAACATTAATTCAAAATTGATAAAGTTATCTATTCATGAACAAACACAATTCTACATTCAAGCTAATGGAGATATTCCTCAATATTCTTTAGGAAGAATATGTATTCAAGTTAATACTTTGGTTCAAGAATCTATAAAGTTGTTTCACAAATGGGAATTGGATGTAAAAGGGACTATAGAAGATCCTTTAACTAAAATCTTGGAAGGGTTTAAAATGTTTCCTCCTAATTATTTGTTTGATCCTTTGATAAAAAATAAACCAGTAATATACAAGTTTCTTGATTTCAAACTATCCCAATTTCCAGCAATTGATCTTTCCAGTAATATTAACAAGATTATCAAAATCATCACCAAACTCAATGAATCGCTGTATGTGATATTGACAATATTGAAACATCAACTCATTAAAGGTTTCATTGAATATATTGGATTTAACTATCAAGCGGCTCAAAGTATATTCAAATGGTGTCTCTGTTTCATTGACTTTGTGGAAACCCAATGTCAGCAATTTATTTCCCAGCATAAAGCTTCAACTATTCGGTTTAAAAACTTGACCTATATCTATTTAGTCCGAACCATTTATGAAGGTAAGTTGGATTACTCTAAAAGTTCTTTAGTTTCAATTCAAAAGTCCTTGGAATACAATACCAATATCAAATCAGCAAACGCTGAATTATGTCAATATCATCTAGTATCCAGCATTATCAGTGAATGTTTAAGTAGAGAAAACTCCAGTGATTTTGAAGTCGATGGTCAAACAATGAAACTGTATGAAAGTGATGAAATGGAGAAAATGCTTTATCATCTTGTTATGGTGATTACACTTAAACCATCAGATGATCCTTCAGTTATCCAAATAATTGATAAGATTCTTTGGGGACTTTTGGTTTATGGTGGAATTCATCTTAAAGTGGTGTGGTTCTTTCAATTGTTGCAAAATTTCTACCGTGTAAATTTTGATTATGGAATGATTTATTTACAAGACCTGGACAAGTATAACCAAATAATTACCCCAGAGTACGATAATATGGAAGATGTTTTAACTAAAATAAGTAATCTCTATTATGAAATGGATTTTGTTGAAAATAAAGAAATCTTTTTAATTCCCAATGTATTTGAAAATACCAACAAGTTGGTAATAATGAATCAATTAGTGGAAGAGATCTCGGGATTTCATCAACACTTTCAAATGACTTCAGAAACTGCATTACAAAGAAAATTCAAAAGCCATATTAAACTTTCTGATTCATTCATTGACAAAAGAACTGAACTTAGTAATGATTTAATAGAAACATATATGAAATGTTATCGAAAATATCAAAATCCTAATCTTCCTTCTATTATACAACATTTCCATTACAAATTATAATATATTAAATGCTATTCATATTGTACAAAAATCAAATTATCTCTATTACTCGTGTTTCAATCTTTCAACGTACTCGTAATCAAATAAAGGTTTTCTAAGTGGTTTACCCATTTTAAACTTAGAAGTTAATTGATGATAATCGGTGTTGGATTTCAAATCAGTGATGGAATATTGTAATGAAGGATCCAACATGAATTTCTTTTCTATTTCATGTAACTGGGTGTATTTATGAGTTAAGTAATATTCAATTAATAAATCATCATGAGATTCTAATAATTTTATTTTATCTTCAATAGTTAAATTTTGGACTAAATCAATCATTTGATCTTGATTTAAATCTTTCAAATTTTTCAGTTCTAATAATACTTGTAATTTATCATCTTTAACCCATAATCTTAATATTGGAACGTAATAATACCCATCGAAAACATATGATGTGGTTCCCTTTGCATATTCATGGTTAAGCATGGACATGATATCATTAGGTACATAAACTGGAACTCCTCCAATCATAGAATATCTTAAAGGACTGATTTTTTCAAAGTTTAACCAATGCTTTCTTCTATCCATATACAATTGAACATCTTCACCTTGGGCGTTTTTATTTCTAATATAAGAATCATATTCTGAAGGTGGAACTTCATTATTTTTACCTAACCCGGTAATATCAATATAAGTACCAGTGTCAATATCAATAAATCTAGCATCAATATGGTTATCTTTAGCTGCCTTATCTCTATGATGCAAAAAGGTAGCACAATCAATTAAATATTTACCAAACCCATCATTGATGTCTTCAATAACCAAAGTCATATTATAATGTCTAGATAATCGATTCAATTCAGCTGAAGGCATTTGAATATCAATATCAATATCATATGGGAACATTAATCCATCCCAATACCAAGATAATAAAGGACCATGAGCAATCCAACTGATAATACCTTTTTCTTCGGCAAATCTAAACCAATTTCTGATCAATCTATCCAAAATGATTTGTTCTCTAATCTCTAATTGATTCAGGGTGTAACCTTCTTTTAAATATCTTAAGGCCCCATTGAAAAACCTCCATTCATAATGCCAACCAGCATCTTTATTTTCATCTATTTTCAATAAAGTAGCCAATCTATAATATGTGGTCTCCTCTTTAACTGGAACAGCATGAGCATGTTTCAAAGAATTATAGTGGTTTAATTCATGACGATCTAATTTATTATTCTTAATGACATCAAGATTATAATGTAATTCATTATTCATAGCCCGTTCAATAGCATTAAATCTGGTTTCATAATCATTAATTTGTCTTTCTACTTCTTCTTGTTTATAGTTAAAACTTTCAGGGTCCAAGTATAATTCCCGACTAGCATTTTCATCTTTTTGTCTAGTAATTAAATTCATCTTATAAATGTCATCATCTACATTTAAAGGTCTTGGGCCAACTTGTTCCAATAAATCATTAAATTCATTAACAGGATTCATAATTATTGAATTATCTATGGCTTCTAAATGATTAGCATCAATGTTTTTCCGGGCTAAAAAGTCTTCAAATAAATTACCATGAACTAATCTTTCCTTATTAGAAACTTGAGCTTCATAAGTACCATCTTTAGTTAAAAAGATAATGGATAATGGATTTTCTTGATAAGTTAATAAATGAGATTTCCCTTGAAGCATGACTTGTTTATGAGGAGCTTTATTCATAGGACTCTTTTTAACAACAAACCCGGGTAAATATTCTTTAGAAGGAACACCCATTTCAGCCAAATCTTCATCAGTTACATCATTAACATTAATACAAAAATCAGGATATTTTGTTGGTTTATTAATATTACTTTGTAACCATTCACAATTCAATCTTTCTTCAACCGGTTTACTTAATTCTTCATTTAATAAGGTTAAATCTACCCAATCAGACCAACTGAAAGGAACAGTAACTAAATGATCTTTAGTCTTTTCATTAGTTGGATTTTTAGATAATAATTGACTCTTGATTTCATTAATATACACAGACAAAGTAAATCTTGGGTCATAAAATAATGTGGCTTTATTACTCCAATTCAGAACTTCACTTTCATCAGGAGATGATATAAAATCCTTAGGATTAATCTTTAAATTGGGTTCAGTAATAGCCGTTTCTGCTAACCAAAACCTTTCTTTATCATTTTGAACATTATTCAAAAGATAACTGATCTTTTCACTACTATTTAAATCATCATAAGATTTCCCTATAGGATATTGGATTTCATCTTCAGTTTGATAATTAATCGATGAGACATGATTAAGCGCCTTTTGTCGTAATTGATTCTCCTTGATAGTATAGACTTTGGTAAAATATATTACATTGACCAGTAGGACCAAAAGAAAGAATATTTTCACAAGCCTGCTACTTATCATGTTATAAAAAAAAAACAATATCAAAACAAAGTTATGAAAAGAAAAAGGATTAAAGAAGAAAAATGATGAAAAACAAAATGGCACACGATCAAAATCCAGGATGAACCATGTTATGTGCCCGTAGTGGGGTCGTGGAAAGAGTTTCCTGAATAGGTGCAGGAAACTCACCCGGATTACTATAATCAGATGGGGACACCCTCGAAATAGAGACATCAAAACAATATTGACGCACCTTCCTGCAAGGCAAATGCACCTTGGACATTCTCGTGGAAGATAAGATCGATCCCCCTGAGAGAGGTTTATCAATTGCACAATGTTTGTAATGATTTATATAATTACAACTGTCTTGGGTAAAAGAAAAAGACAGTAGAGTTGTATGAGTGAAGAATCTTGTATTATAAACGTGATTATTTTTAAACCTTTTTTACAAGGTTCTTGACTGAAATTTTTGGAACGGCACACCATATTTCATTTTCGCTGCTGCAGTAGGAGGGCGACACACCGTACGGACTTAATTTACGTTTAAGGTGCCACACGCTTAAGCAAAGATGCATTATTTCATCACCAATGAAATTGGTATCTCTTTTTATCTCTAATGTTGTCTGTTACGTTATTATTGATCGCCATTTCAACTCTTATGTACACTTTTCATTCACTATTGTTTATTTATGCGTTGTTATATATATAATACATCTTATCTATTCGGGATGTTCAACATGATGGTTGGGTCTATCAATGTATTCATAATTAAATAAAGGTCTTCTGAACGGTTTCCGGAACTTAAATGTTGATGTTAGTTTATGATAATCAACATTATTATCTAATTCCTCACTAGGTAATTGAGACTTGACTTCACTCATTAAACTATCAACCCCATTAGGCATGTTGAAAATATAGGATAATTCTCTTTTATGGATATCAGTAACATCTTTACTTAAATAATATTCAAGTAGTATATCTTCATTGTTTTCAATTAATTTTAATACCTTGGCATCATCCATTTCTTTGACTAATTCAGTAAATCTATCTTCAATCAATTTACCATCACTATGTTTGAAATTTTGTTTAATCATAGGATCTTCTTCAAATAAAAATGTCAAATTCAGTCCATGAATCCATAAATTCATTTTATCAACATAATAATATCCTCTATAGGTATAGGATGACATTCCTTCCAGGTATTCATCTTTTAAAATACTTTCAATATTATTAGGGATATATAATGGAACTCCTCCTAACATGGTGTATTTCAAAGGTGAAGCTTCATTATAACTGGTGAAATGTAGGTGACGACAATTATAAACTGGCTTGGGTTTACCTTCTTGAGCAGCGGCTTCCACGATTGAGTTATATTTCTCTGGTGCTTGTTCATCACTAATACCAATCCCCGTAATATCAATATAAGATCCAGTATCTATATCAATGAATCTAGCATCAATATGATTTTGATTTTTAGTTTCCGTTCTATGATGTAAAAATGTAGAACAATCAATAAAATATTTACCAAACCCTTCATTGATATCTTCTACAATCAATGTTTGATTATACAATTTCGAAAGTCTGGCCAATTCTTCCACTGGCATTTGAATATCAATATCTTCATCAAATGGGAATAATAACCCATCCCAATACCATGCTAATAAAGTACCATGGGCAATCCAACTAATAATCCCCTTTTCGGCTGTGAACTTGAACCAATTTCTAAAGATTCTATCTAATAAAACCTTATCTCTAATGATCAATTCTTCTCTATTCCAACCTTTCTTCAAATATCTCATGGCACCATTGAAAAATCTCCATTCATAATGCCATCCAGCATCATGATATTTATCATTACTATCAAAGTTCAATCTAGCCATTCTAAAGTAGGTTTCTTCATTATCAGCGGGGAAACTATTGGCATATTTCAAACCATTATAGTACATTCTTTCATTTCTGGATAATTTATTCTGATTAATGGTTTGTTCATCGAAATGTAATTCATTAGTTGTTAAATCTTTTAATAGGTTAAGTCTAGTCTCATATTCATTGATTTGTGATTCAACTTTATCCTGTTGATAATCAAAAGCTGATTCAGGCAAGTATAATTGTCTTGACTTGGTTTCATCCTTTTCTTTAATTTTTTCTGACATACCATAAGCATCATCTTCAGGCCCTAAAGGAGTGGGTTCAACACTATTAAGAAGGTCTTCAAATTCTTTGACAGGGTTTAAAATAAATTTAGCATCATAATTTTGAATATTTTTACGTTGTAAAAATGTTTCAAACAAATCGGAATCAACTAATCTTTGTTTTCCATCTATATTAGCTTCATAAATCCCATTTCTACTTAAAAAGATCATTTTCAATGGGTTTTTGGCATAAGTTAATAAGTGGGCTTTACCTTCCAACATTCTAACTTCATTAGAAGCTTTATTGGTTGGAGACTTTTTAACAGCAAACCCAGGAAGAAATTCAGTTGAAGGTAAATTCATCTCTTCTAAATCTTCTTGGGTAACGTCATAGCTGTTAATACAGTAATTAGGATCCTGAGCAGGAATATGATGAGTTAATTTAAGATATTCACAAGTTTTACGGCTTTCTTGTGGTTTTCTAAATTCTTCATTCAACATATCCAAATCAACCCAATCAGACCAACTAAAAGGTACAACAATTTCATGACCTTTATCCTTTTCATTTTTAGGGTTTTTCTCTAAATACTGGTTTTTGATTTCATTAAGATAAATAGATAAGGTGAATCTAGGATCATAAAATACAGTAGGATTAGAAACCCAATGTTCCTTTAAAAATTCTTTAATATTAATCTCTAATTCAACGTCAGTTAATTCGGTATGAGCTAACCAATATTTTTTCTTATCTAAAGTTACTTCATTTAACCGATGTAATATTCTTTCATGATCATTAAGTTCACTATATGGTTTATCAGGAATCTGATATAATTTGTCTTGAGACGAGTCTTGATTTGATTCCAAAGGTAAATCATCATGTTGTTCAGAAATAGTATTAGTATTGGGAGTATGATTAACCACAGGAGCATTTTCTTCAGGTCCATTCTGATTATAAAAATTATCCAATACTACTGAAGCATGAGACTTCAATTTACTCTTTATATGTTTACCTGATTTCTCATCAATAAGATATAATGATACGTAGAAAATGTTGAATATAGCAATGATAGTAATGGCCAATTTGATGAACCTTGGTGTGAACAACTTCCGGGCAAATGACCCAATAGCCGACTTCCCGGAAGCAACTGAACTAGGCGGCATAGGAGTATTTAAGGGTCAGTAAAAACAAGTATTAGTTATTAACTGCCAATCGGAGTTATGAGGGACAATCCAAAACAAAACTAACCAAAAACAAAAAAGAAAATTGAAATTTGTTCAGACGATGGAAACCTCAGTAGTTTTCTACTTGAATTGTTTCAACTATTTCGACTGTTATTTAAGTAAATAGTAAAGAAAAAAAAAAGTTAGCAAAATTTTAGCGTATAGAAATTTTATTTTTGGTATCTAAAAAGGCATTCAGGATCGCACGACAACAGGTGAAAAGAAATTTTAATTTCAGGAGAGATGCGCATGACGATTATCCCGGTTATAAAGGTTTAGACTTCCGAGGGCAGTATTTGATTGTTATATCGTAAGCAGTCTGCAGAGCTCAACACGAAGGACGTTGAAGGTCCTCGAAAGAAAAAAATATTCCTGGAATAAAAGGGGAAAACAGGAGGTATTGAAAACCGGTGCTTCAAACCAAATGATAATACTTTTACGAGCTAGTATTTAAGTAGTGGAGAAATACCTTTGTTCATTGTTGTTCCCCTCAAGATCTGACGTTTGAATGTTGTATTTGCTATTTAAATTGGATCAACCAAAAGATCAAAGTTTGATTTGATGATCAGAGTTTGATTTGATGATCAGAGTTTGATTTGATGATCAAAATTTGATTTGATGATCAGAGTTTAATTTGATGATTATCTACATACCATCACTAAATCCACTGACAAGAGAAGATTTAAGACCTCCTTCTTTGACAGCCAATTCATAATAACCATAGATGGTGGTAACTGATAACAAGATAGAAGTACCAGAACCTAAAGTCCCCATCAAATCACAAATGACTGATAAAGCTCCAATAGAAGCACCCCCAAAAGCAGCAGCAGTTGGAATGATTCTCTTTAATTCCTTATAGGCAGAAGTATCTCTGTGACCAGCAATAACCAAACCTTGTTCTTTGAATTGTTTGGCGACATCTCTTGGAGAAGAGCCACTGATTTCAATCCAGGTGGTGGAGAAAACAGCACAAGCTCCTAAGACAAAAACAATATAAATAGTAGTTTTGATAGGATCTAATAAAGCATCAGTAAAAGATAATGGAGGTTGAACATAATAAGCTAATCCATTAACGGCATATAATTGACTAGATTGATTTCTAGTATCCCAAGTTCCTAAGAATTTAACAAAAATGTTATCAGGCCATCTAATGAAAAGAAATTGACTAACAAGGAAAATGTTTGAAGTCAAAGCACTTTGTAACATGATTGGAATGTTTGAAGTATAAAACAATCTAATAGGATATAAACCATAAGGACCTCTTTGTCTAGTGGATTTAATTGGTAATTCAATTCTAAAACCTTGTAAAAACACCACAATGAAAAAAATAGCAATAGTGGCTAATAATTGTAACATATTTGGCGCATTATTTCTATAGAAAGCTTCCATTAAAGCTCTCTTTTTATCTCTTCTTGATCCCAATAAATGGAATAAAGCCACAACAGCCCCATCAAATTCAGTACCTTTACCCATATTAGTAGTGGTTGGAGCAAAAGCTTTCCAAAATACTTGTTCACAAACATTGGTGGCAGTAAATAAAGAAATACCACTACCTAAACCATAGCCCTTTTGTAATAATTCATCCAATAAAATCACCACAATTGATGCAAACACTAATTGAACAATTAATAATAAACATACAGCAAATCCTAAACTTGAAGTAGGACCATACATTCCTGTCAACACATAAACCGTGGCTTGACCAATACCTAATAATATAGCAAATAATTTTTGGGCATTTTGGAATTGTTCTCTATCTTGTTTATCCGACATATCAACTTGGATCAATTTAGTTCCTTGTAATAATTGGAATACCATACCTGCTGATACAATAGGAGAAATACCCAATTCCATCAATGTACCTCTGTTTGAGGCCAACATCATTCTTAACCAGAGTAATGGATCACTACTATCACTAGAAACAATCCCGTATAATGGGATTTCTGACATCACCAAGAAGATCATTAACGTAATTCCAGTCCACATGACTTTTTGTTTGAATGCCACTTTCCTTTCTGGAGCAACAACTTCTGGAATAAATGGGGAGAATGGACTCACCAAGTCCAATACACGAAATCCACTCATGAAGATTAGTTAGATGAATTAATAAAAAAAGAAGAGTTTTTTTAGCTTCTACGTGTTCAATTTTTCGTTTTTTTTTTTTTCACTGATTCTGACGCGATTCGCTCTGAGAAATAAAATCCTCTTTGTTAAATGTGTGTTCTCAAAGAATAACAATTTTAGAGCAGAATCGATATCTGAGAGAGTAGAGATGTTGCTGCTGTCGTTGTTGTTGTTGCTGTTGTTGTTGACATTCTTGTTTTGGAAAGGAATTGACTTTGAATACTTTTGTGGAATATTTTTTTTTGTAATCCTCTGTAACTCTTTATAATTCTTTGTAATTCTTTGTAATTCTTTGTAATCTTCTCTAATCTTCTCTAATCTTCTCTTCTCTGTCGTCTCTCTTCCATTTTCTCTCCTCACTTTGTTCCAGGCCCTCGTTCGAGGCCCTTGTTCGAGGCTCGTCGGGCCTCCGTAGCAACTATCGACAACTTATCGACAACTTGCTATTTTACCCCCGCTCTACACTTACTCTGTCTCTAACTAACTATATAACTTTAACACTATATATGTTATCTCAATGTCCTATACACCTTCGGAATATCATTCCAGCGAAGTTTCCAATTGTAGTCTCCAACATGGGTGCTAAAAACGTTCCGAGCGGGTACTACATTTGTTTTTCATATGGGTGACGGGATTCCCGGAGCGAGCCTCAATGTATGACCCTAAAAACTCCGGGACATGTATAAATTTGGGGTAATTTGCTTAGATTTAACACTTTGATTTTTTTTTTTGATTTATTACATTTTATTTTTAATTTTTATTTCTATTTCATTTTATTTCATTTTGAAATAGTTCAATTAACTCTATAAGTCGATTTATTATTATCCCCTCTGCACTATGTCTTCACATAATTCCATATCCAAACAAATGGATGTTGAAACTGATATCATCACGTTAACCCGGTTTATTTTACAAGAACAACAAAATGTTGCTCCTAATGCTACAGGAGAATTGTCTTTATTATTAAATGCATTACAATTTGCTTTCAAATTCATTGCTCATAATATAAGAAGAGCTGAATTGGTTAATTTAATTGGTATTAGTGGTACGGCTAACTCTACTGGTGATGTTCAAAAGAAATTGGATGTTATTGGTGATGAAATTTTTATTAATGCTATGAAATCTTCTAATATGGTGAAAATCTTGGTTAGTGAAGAACAAGAAGATTTAATTGTATTTGATGGTGGTGGTAAATATGCTGTTTGTACTGATCCAATTGATGGTTCTTCAAATATTGATGCCGGGGTTTCTGTAGGAACTATTTTCGGTATTTACAGATTACAAGGTGAATCCCAAGGTTCAATTAAAGATGTTTTAAGACCTGGTACTGATATGGTCGCTGCTGGTTATACTATGTATGGTGCATCATCCCATTTGATGTTAACTACTGGTCAAGGAGTTAATGAATTCACTTTGGATACTCAATTGGGTGAATTTATTTTAACTCATCCAAGTTTAAATATTCCTCCAACAAGACCAATTTACTCCGTTAATGAAGGTAATTCTTATTACTGGCCTGAATATATCAAAGAATATATTGAAGATTTGAAAAAACCTCAAGAAAATGGTAAACCTTATAGTGCCAGATATATTGGTTCTATGGTTGCTGATATTCATAGAACTTTATTATACGGAGGAATTTTCTCTTATCCTGGTGATTCTAAACTGAAAAATGGTAAGTTAAGAATCTTATACGAATGTTTCCCTATGGCAATGTTGATGGAACAAGCTGGTGGTGCTGCTGTCAATGATAAAGGGGAAAGAATCTTGGACATCGTTCCAAAAGGTATTCACGACAAATCTGGTATATGGTTAGGTTCAAAAGGTGAAATTGATAGATTCGTTTCCTACATCAAATAAGTCAATAATTCAATGTATACATTTCTTAAAACTACTTTTTAAATGGATTTATTCTATTTCCTCTATATATATGCTGGGTTACCCGGACTTTTTCTCTCCTTATAACCTCACTTTTTTCTCAGTAAGAAAATTTTTCAGTCTTCATCTCTCTTATTACTATTTGTTATGAATTAATGCTGGACATTAAAACTTTCAAAGAGTAATTAAGAGTGATATAAAAAGGGTATGTGATGCTTTTAGCTCCATAAATGATTAAAACTATGATATAACTTTTAAACTGAGGATGTAAATGCAGGACAAAAACATTATAGGAATTCTTCGTTTATGATATTGGAAACTTACATTTGCAAGGAAATTTTTACTAACATTGTAGTATGTTACATTTTTCTTTGCTGGTTAATCGGATTTAATTGATGAATAGTCTCACACTTTGTCCCGGTGACTCCTGAGCCATGGATAAAACATGCATCACCATCTGAATTGATACGTTTAATCAAAGGTTCTATGTTATAGTTCGTTTTTACTAATATGTTAAAGGTATGTTTTATTTGTATACCCCAATGATTTATTTATTATATGATGTAAACTTTTGATATCAGTTCTGCTTCTGAACCAAATTTTCTGAAGATAAAAACAACCAAAGCTCTAGAATTACACTGATAATAATAATAATAATTGGGTTTTCTTTAAAGTTAAAGAAAGAAAATTTTACTAACATTTTATAGATTCAATCTACATATATATTTATTTATTTATTTTTAATATAATTGCATTGATCTAAACTGTAAAAATTACAACTTTTCCGTCAATACCAGAAGTACTCACCTGGTTGTTACCAAATAATTTGATACTAGAAACAGTATTTTGATGAATGGTGCTTAAAGCCTTAGCAGATTTATCAGAAGATGATTTGTTAACTTTACCTTTTAAGTCCAATTGTCTAAACATGTTCAAAGCATCATGAGAAGAAATTTCTTCTTCTTCATCTTTGTTCTCTGAAGCAGGAACATCATGAATTAAATCTTTTTGATTTTCAAGTCTATAACTTTCTTTCCATCCTTGTTGATTACCTTCGAAAACAATCAAATTACAATTGTGTCCAGAAACAACCAATTTGTTATCAGTTAAAAATACCAATGCCTTGAAAGGTAAGTAATTGGTTTTGATACTGAAAACAGCCAAAGGTGGCAAGTCTTCACCTTGAGGATATGCAAACCCAATGGATGAATCATGATTAGCGTAAGCTAAACAATCACCATAAGGACTAAAAGCAACACTATGAATCCAAGCCCCAGTTTCATTGACATAATCACCACATAAAGTTTGAAATGGTAACTTGGTTCCCCAAACAGAAGGTTCTGGTTTTGTGTCTAACCCTTTGATAAAAGTGGAAAACACTCTAGCGTGACCATCTGTAGATCCACTGGCCAATAACACATTGTTTGGATGCCAGTCCAAGCTGGTAATAGTAGATTTCAATGGCTTTTTTAAATGTTTTGATACCCACCAATCATTTTCATCTTCATAATAACAAACAGCAATGATTCTATCACTTGATCCAACAGCAAATTTGTTCCCTAAAGGAGACCACTTACAAACAGTAGCAGCTCTATTAATTCTCAATAATACCAAAGTAGGTTTATAATCTCTACCATCATATTCCCAAACCAATGCATTTCTATCTTGAGAACAAGTTAAGATTTTGGAATTATCAGGAGAAATATCAACAGCAGTAACTGTTTTATCATGGCCTTCTAAAGTAGTGATTAACTTTGGTTTTGTACTTCCTGAGATTTGATATATTTCCACGGTATTATCTTTAGTAATAGCTAAAAGTCCTCTATCTGAAGAAAAAACGTGATCTTTAATAGGCTTATGGCCTAATTGGTAAACAATTGGTGCACTCATGGTATTAGGAGTCAACTCTACTAATAGTGTTGGAGAAAAGGAGTGAGTGAGTGAGTGAGTGAGTGAGTGAAAAGTGAGTGAAAGAAAGGGTGAGCAAGACTGTCCTGTATACAATACTATATAAAGAGGAGTGAAAGAACGTTATTGGTATAATGTTAGGGAATAGTAGTTTCTGATTTAGTATCTAAAGTATTCAAAGTATCAACTATATAAGTATCAACTATATAAGTATCAACTATATAAGTATCAACTATATAAGTATCAACTAAAACAAAATCCATAATCGCAACCAAAAGTCTCAATGTTTAAGTATTGAGAGTGACAGACATTCTATCACAGTACCTCTTAATACTACTTAGTCCTGTTCATCGTTATGTTTTTCTTCCAATATCATTCTAGTCTTATTCCAATAGTAAAGAAACTTCTCATGTTTAACCTTGGATTTGACTTTACCATCTAATCTGGAAATTATAACCATGAATAAATTGGAAGTCTCTTTATTAAACAAGATTCTTAACCAGTAGAAAATCCCATAGAGGACCAATTGAAATCCACTGGAACCTCTGAAAAATATAGTTCTTAATAAAAGATACCCAATTAAGAACAATTCATCATAAGCAATTAACGATGCTAATACATCTTCTTGTTTCTGAATGGCATCAATATTTTTATGACTTCCTAATTGTAAAACTGAAATCAAATAATAAGGTAACAATTTGAAAATCGATTTAAATGTCATTAACCATGCTACTGCTAATAATAGAAATTGAAAGTTCTGTTGAGCAAGTAATGATGAAGATGGTGGTAAATAATCGAAGCCAAACTTATGACTAACAGTAGCCATTAACGATATCATTGCCCCAAACAATGAAATTCTATAACAAATCGAATTAATATAAAACTTGTTTGGAAGCCAAAAGATTTGAAACATAAATGAGATGCTTCCAAATACTATACATGAAACATGTCCAAAAAACCAAGCCTTATATTTCAATGGATTAGGTCCTTTCTTCTTTCTGACCAATTTCTTTCTTTTGTTATCAGCATTAAGCTTTGCTGTCTTTTCGACTTCAGGATTAGAAACATCAACCATAGTTTAAGGAATCGATGATATTAATTGCTTGCTCAATTTCAGTTCTTTGTACCTGAAACTGCGCGATGTGGCCTTACCAAAAGGTATAAACAAATCTGATCACTTGAGTTTATACTGTGAGTTGTTTGAGGTTGTTAGTGTTATTGATTGTTAATCTTCATTGATCGTGTTATTGATCGTGTTATTGATCGTGTTATTGATCGTGTTATTGATTGTATTTGTAATTAATCTTAAATTGTGTTTGTAAAACTAAAAAGTGTCTTCTTTTTTCATCTCCTGATTCCATGTCTAAAGATATCTATAATATAGACTACACTAAAGCTACAAGCTTACTTCCGGTAGAAGCCCAAATCTTGTCACAATACCAACTACTTGCTACACAGTTAAAAACCTTGAATAATGAAATCCATAACCTAAACACGTCTCCCAAGCAATTGGCTTCCCAAGACTCTAACTCAGCAGAAAAGCTATTGGATAACTTAAGAAACTTGGAGATGAAAATAGGTTTGGTTTATACTTTGTTCAAGGGAGCTGTTTACCTTTTGTTTCTTCAAAATGAAGAAGACCGAAACTTGAAAGATAGTGATGACAGTCAAGAAGAAATCTACAGCTTACAACATGATGTTGATTAGCGTGTAGTATACATTCTTATTTAAGTGGAAACAAAGAAAAAAAAACCACACTCATACACAATACAATTAATGGTGAAATAACAGGCTTGTACACGCCTGCAGTAATTATCTGCATCTTTTCTGATGAAATCTGAACTCCTCCACCATTTAACTATGTATTCAATACTTCTACATTACCCTAGACTAATGCGTCCATGCACGACCCCACACTCTCAGCTGCAACAGAGTCAGGACATCGAGATTCGAGTCAAAAACTAATATTATATATAGTTTTTTAGTAATATAACTTTTTTTTTTCTTTACTTTTCCAACTCAAAACTAAGTCATCATGTCAGAATATGATAAATACTCCACTCCGTTATCTTCAAGATATGCCTCAGAAGAAATGTCCAAGATATTCTCCTTAAGAAACAGATTTTCCACTTGGAGAAAGTTATGGTTAAACTTAGCTATTGCTGAAAAACAAGTTGGTTTAGATGTTGTGAGTGATGAAGCCATTGAACAAATGAAAAATCATTTGGAAATCACTGATGAAGAAATCAAAGAAGCTTCTAAAGAAGAAGCTATTGTTAGACATGATGTTATGGCCCACGTTCATACTTTTGGTAAGACTTGTCCTGAAGCTGCAAGTATTATTCATTTAGGAGCTACTTCATGTTTTGTAACTGATAATGCTGATTTAATCTTTTTAAGAGATGCTTATGATGTGTTGATTCCAAAATTGGTTAATGTCATTGACAGATTATCAAGATTTGCTTTAGAATATAAAGATTTACCTGTATTAGGTTGGACTCATTTTCAACCTGCTCAATTAACCACTGTTGGGAAGAGAGCTTGTTTATGGATTCAAGATTTATTATGGGATTTAAGAAATATGCAAAGAGCCAGAGATGATCTTGGATTAAGAGGGGTTAAGGGAACTACTGGTACTCAAGCTTCATTTTTATCATTATTTCATGGTGATCATGATAAGGTTGAATTATTAGATGAAACCGTAGTTAAATTATTAGGATTTGAACACGTTTATCCTGTAACTGGTCAAACTTATTCAAGAAAAATTGATATCGATGTATTATCACCATTAGCATCTTTTGGAGCTACTTGTCATAAATTTGCTACTGATATTAGATTATTGGCCAACTTAAAAGAAATTGAAGAACCTTTTGAAAAATCCCAAATTGGTTCATCTGCCATGGCTTATAAAAGAAATCCAATGAGATCCGAAAGAGTTTGTTCATTAGCTAGACATTTAGGTGGTTTATTTAGTGATGCTGTACAAACTGCCTCTGTTCAATGGTTTGAAAGAACTTTGGATGATTCTGCCATCAGAAGAATTTCATTACCATCAGCATTTTTAACTGCTGATATCTTAACTTCTACTTTAAATAACATTGCTAGTGGTTTAGTGGTATATCCAAAAGTTATTGAAAGAAGAATCAATGCTGAATTACCATTTATGGCTACTGAAAACATTATTATGGCCATGGTTGAAAAAGGTGGTTCTAGACAAGATTGTCATGAAGAAATCAGAGTTTTATCTCATCAAGCTAGTGCTGTTGTAAAACAAGAAGGTGGTGATAATGATTTAATTGAAAGAGTTAAAAAGACAGAATATTTCAAACCAATTTGGAATGATTTAAATAATTTATTAGATCCATCTACTTTTGTTGGAAGAGCTCCTGAACAAACTCAAAAATTTGTTAATAATGATGTTGCTCAAGCCTTAAAACCTTATGATAAACTTATTAACAATGAAACTGTTTCATTGAATGTATAGTGTATAATTTTTCAATATAGAGAACGTAAAAAAAGAAGAATAATAGGGTCTATATTTCATTATATTCATACAAAAAGGTCATTACATAAAACTAACTTTAATTATCGTGAGATTTGATCGAAGGTAATTGTATTGTTGTAGAAGAATTAAGTTGATCAGGTTTTGTAGCTTGTAAACCATAACTACTGTTGCTAGCTCCTGGTGATGGTAACTGAGGACGTGGGAAAGAATTATTATTGCCAAAGTTTGGTGGTACCACTTTTGTGGAAGGAGAACTCACATAAAAGCTATGAGTATTAGGGTTCATTGCAGCTTGTGAATTATAAGTTACATCTGACAAACTATTCCTTGCCTTTTCATCATATTGGATGGCAGAAGCATTATTAATAGGTGGTAAAGAATTGGCAGATGGGGGTGGTGAAATATTGGCAATCATAGGTTTTGGGATAGCGTTATTTGAAGTCATAAAATTATTATATTTTATGTTAAGATTGGAAGGGGCATTATAATTAAAGTTAATTGGGTCATTAGGATTTTGGGTCATTAACAAAAGGCTTTTAAAGTTTTCCAAAATTTCTTTGAATTCAAAAGCACAGAAAACATCTTTATAAAATGGAACACTATCATCAATAATATTATTAACCAAGTCTCTTTCAAACATTCTTTTATCAACGTATAAAGAAGAATCGACGTTTTTAGGAATTAAATATAATTTCATGTCTGATTTATATCTTGGTCTTGCAACAACTTTCTTAATGAATAAATTAGTTGGATCATCACCAGGATTACCAATGGAATGAGCTAAATCATCAGCAAAATCTTCATCATCAATTAAGCCATAATCACCTGGTTTAGCCGTTTCAAATTTAAGTAGTACTGAACCTTCATAATCACTAGTAGTAGATCTAGTAATTCTGACTAAGGAAAACTCCTCAAGATTAAATAATGACCGTACAGCAGTATTTAAAGAATTAAACGTAGGTAAATTCTTCGAATTCTTAGAATCGGAATTATTATTAAAACTCTTCATAATCTTTTTAGAAAATATTGACATGTTAACTAAATTGTTATCAATTAATTGAACCAGTTTAGTTTCAAGATTTATATCACTTAAATAATCATTATTATTGACTACTTGACCATCTTGTTGGTGAGGCAGAGTGGAGTTAAAAACCTTTAAAGACTTTTGACGACCAGTATGAGGAGTCAAAGAGTTATATAAGGAGATTAAATCAGGAGCCAAAGTCAATTTAACTCTTAAACCAGCTTCTAAAGATTTGATATGTAATTTAGAATTCGATGGATTACCATTTTCACTAAATTTTGGCAGATGAGGAGTAGATTTCCGTCTTATGGCGATTTGAACTAACCGTTTGTTTAATAATTTTTTATTAATTTTTGGTTTAGGAATAGTTGAAAGGAGTTTCTTAGATGGTTTAACTTGTGTATCACAAGAAATAGGATCATCTTCTTCTTTAATGGGACTAACGGAATTGGGAGTTGAATCTGAAGAGGAATCAAGATTCTCATCAGATACTGAAGGAAAGGCTTCACTCTTCATATTGAAACCAACTCCTTCTTGTTTAGAAAATGGATCGATAGAAGTGGTTGACGATAAAGGAGTTCCACTATGAGTGGAGCTCATTATTGATCCTGAAGCAGACTCCTCACCCAGCTCATCACTAGGATTTAAAATTTCTGGAATCTTTATCATTGACAATAAGGAATCAAAAAATTAAGATGTGTAATACTACCTGGTTAACGATTATGTATCTACTTTTCAAACTAAAGAATGAATCAAGTAGAAAATTAATCAAGTAGAAAATTAATCAAGTAGAAAATTAATCAAGTAGAAAATTAATCAAGTAGAAAATTAGAAAATAAATCTAAAATAATCTTGAAAAAAATTTAGTAAACTATTTTATTTAAAATAGTAATTGTTATTTTCTTTATAAAATAATTAAATTTACAAAACAAATTAATAAAAAAATATATCAAAAAATTGAAAAATTTCTCAATTATAATGATATTCACCTATACTTATACTATAAAATTAACAAGGAAAAAAAATGCAGCAGCAGCAAATAAATTGCCATTATTTTGTTGTCTCACTTACATACAGGCCAAATGTCTTAAACCTGGTGAATAATGGTCCGGAATACCGCACCAAGCCAATATATTCCTCCATATAATCAAAGTATAATCAGGGAACAATAGCAAACCTCGAACTGCCACGACCAATGACAAGAACAACTGTTGCCCTGGGATTTGGTCCGGGTGGAAAATCCTATGGATTCTCAGACACAGAATAAAATGAGACACAATTCAGGGGGAACTCCGGTTTCAATAGTTATTGAGATATTGTATCTATAAGAGCATAGTGTAGAGCATAGTGTAGAGCAATTATGATGTAGTATTAGGACGATATAGAACCAATATGACTTCCCATAAGGACCACGAGGATTGTATGAACCCAACAACTGTCTCAAATCATAGTGTCGAATGAGGGTAAAATGCGGGATGGTGACATCAGTGTGGCACGGTGACATCAATGTGAAACATTATTCAAGAAAAGGAGAAAAAAACTTTAAAATGAGACAAATGATAAAGGACATTGTTTGAGAAATGAGAAGACATAATTTGAGACAACAAATAGTGTCAATGGTGACAATAAACGGTAATAAATGGTAATAAATTGTAATAAATGGTATCAGTAAATGCAGATAACGATAATAATATATTCTCTATAATGATTCAACTACACAAATTTTTACAGTCAAAATACTTTTAAATCCCATGTATTTAATACATCAATATGATTTTGTTATGTTTTTTGTTTTTATGATTTTTGTTTTACGTTTTACGTTTTACATTTTATGGTGGTTTATTTTTGTTCTCTATTGCATTTTTTATGTGTTATTTTTTTTATGTTTTTTTCTTTTCTTTTCTTTTTTTTTTTTTCTTCTTCATTTTATAAGATCAAAAGTTCGATCCTTGATTGATATTTCTATCTCTAACTCCCAATTCTCCATTCAAAAATTCATCAGCAGGTTCCTTTTCGTTTTTTCTCCAAAACGTCCAAGTACCATTTTCCAAATTCTTATTGGATCTCTTCTTTAATAAGAATAACAACACGACTAACGCAATCAAAATGAACCCCCCTACACCAACAACAACCCCAACAACAATCTTATTGGTATCAGATAATCCTCCACCATTATCATCATTATTATCATTATCATTATCATCACCACCAGAAGCCGAAGGCTCAGAATCCCCCTGAATTATCGACGTGCTGGTGACAATAAATGTAGAGCCATCATGACTACTTTCAAATTTAGTGAGCGAGTGGCTCAGTGATTCATCACTGGTACCGCTAGTATCGCTATTTCCATTACCGCCATTGTCACTGTTACTTTCGCTGTCATTATCTTCTTCTTCTCCTTCTCCTTCTCTGCTACTTGACGGAGTTGGTGTGGTGTTGGATTCAGTTTCACTTCCTTCTGACTCAGACCCATCATTTTCAGGACTTTCAGTTTGTTCAGGAATGGATGAAGTTCTTGATACTGATGGGCCAGAAGATGATGGGCTTGTCCCGGTACTAGTACTACTTTCTTCATCATCACTGTCATCACCACCTCCGGTGTTACTAGAACTTGATGTCAGCGGCGTAGAAGACGAGCTTGAACTGGACGTAGAAGAAGATGTCCAAGGAGTCCAAGTTGATGAGCTGGATGAACTTGGTGAACTTGATGAACTCCACCTGCTAGTAGAACTTGTTCCTCCTCCTGTAGAACCGGAGTTATTATTATTATTATTGTTATTGTTATTATTATTATTATCGTTATTATTACTATTATTATTATTAGATCCAGAAGCATTATCACCATCTTCTTCGTCACCGTCTTCATCACCGTCATCATCATCATCATCATCTCTTACGTAGCCTACTTCGTAGCTTAGATGTAATGAGTCACTTTGAACTCTTTGCTCAGGTAGTTGACTATTTCGTTTAGAAATACTGGGGGCTATCAAACATAATGCCAATACTACATATATTATAAATGAACGTAGCGTTATCATCGAGTTGTAGCGATAGAATAAAATGTAAAATGATGATATATTTTAAAGATTGATAAAATTTTTTGATCCTCGTTTTTTTTATATTTTTCGGTTAATTACTGAATTTATGTGAGGCATCGATATCTATAAATAAAATTAGTCGATAGGAGAAAAATAAAATCAAAATAAAATCATTTTAAAATCAAAATACAAGATATCTGGGGAGAGGGGTGATAGTGAAAACAGTAAAATCTATGGAAGAGAATTAAGTTGTGGATTTAGAAATAGGTAATTAAGCATAACACCGTGGTAGTGTGTGGTTTATGGAATAAGTCTTTTACTTAGTGATTTAATGATTAAGTAAGAGTCTTTCAGTCATTGAGTACTTTGGTGATTTAGTAAGAGTTATTCCGTAATTCGCTAATTTAATATTTGAATTAGGCCATAATGGAGATTAAATAGATTAATTTCGTGTGCTTCTTATTTTGCACTGATGTTAAGATCTCAGTCTAGATTTCTATTTTTAGTGTGTGACAGAAACATAAACAGAAACAGTAAAGATAAAGAACGGGACAAGCTTGACAAAATATCTTATAAGTTCATTGAGTTTAGTAGTGTTTTTTTTTTTTCTTCTTGACACGTGCTTAGAATATATTATGGCTTCTAGAGATAATTTCAGTTAAGATCGATAGCCGAGAAATGATAATGCAACAACATTGTGACATTTATAGGTTTTCTGTTTTCTTGTAGAGTTTTGACTTTATTACTTGTCTTTTGTTGTTTTTGAGCTTCGATTGTTCTTTTGAAGTTCTTTGATTTTATTTTATTTTATTCTTTTTTTTATTCCTTCCTTTTTACTCTTCTCTTATCTTCTCCTCTCTTCTCTTCACTCATATCTTCTAATTTGCAGCTCATTCTCTATTTTCTGCGAACTTTTCAATTGCAACTTATCATGAAATTACTTGCTTGTGGTTCTAATGGAAGTTATCAATTGGGAATCGATTCAGATGAAGACCAAAATCAACTTGTTGGCTGTAAATTTCTAATAAACAATACTATAACTGAGCAACTTCCTCTGAAAGTGATCAAAATCCGCTGTGGTGGCAATCATACGTTAGTATTGTTAGCTAATGGTAATGTTTTCAGTTGTGGTGATAATGAAAGTGGTCAATGTGGTTTTCCCTTTGATGAAGAAAGTATACATGTATTCAAGAAAGTAAATCATTATTGTTCTTGGAAAGATATAACTTGTGGATGGGAATTTTCTGTGCTTATCAATGAAAATGATGAAATCTATGTTTGTGGATTAGGGTTAAAAGGAGAGTTAGGATTGGGTAAAACTACATTGAAAACAGAATTGACCAAGTTACCAATTTCAATCCCAGTAACAGAAATCAAATCCTCGCTTAATCATATTATCATAAAAAGTGATAAAGAATTCTACGGGTGGGGGAATTCAAGAAAAGGTCAATTAATTGAGTCAAAGTCAATCATATGGGAACCGAAAAAGTTGTCTTTTGACGGTGATATTATAGATTATGATTTGACAAAAGATACCACGGTTTTACAAACACCAACCAAGTTGATTTCCTTAGGAAAATCTGACTTTAACATCGATTCTCCAGTGGATTCATTCAAATTGATGTGGTCTTCGATTCATTATATGATTAATGGAGAGCTCAAATCTCAGGGAAATAACAGTCATGGTCAAATCTATACCCATGGCTTTAATGATACCATCACTAAGTTCACTGTAGGTAGTGAACATGGAATAGTAGACATCAATAATGACATTTATTGCTGGGGTTGGGGTGAACATGGAAATTGTGGTCATTCTTCATCCCCTAATCATAATCAAATCACATTTGACAAATTAAATCAAATCTACAAAGGTCCTACTTTTCTATTACAAGGAGGATGTGCTAGTACTTGGCTAGTAATTGCCTAGTAAGTACCTAAATCAGATGATCATGTAACGAAGTATCTTTCCCAATTTCAACTATCAATAAATTGGAAAATATGTTCGACGTATTATTCTCGGATAATGGTATCAACAATCAATTATGATTAATTAATCATTTTCTTTTCATTACCCCCATCATCGTCACCTGATTAAATCAAATGACAAATGATGATGTAAAATTTTTTTCCATTTCTCATTCTTAAATGTTCTTGAACTTTCCAGATAATGCGGGTAACTTTTATCGAGCAAGTGAGAAGTTATTTATAAAAGGATCTATTATCAATAATAATAACATTGATTGTAATAATGTTTGGTGCTATTTGTTCAGGAAGACCCATACAATTAGCCGCTCAAGTAGAACCTACAAAATATGTCATAAGTGTCCCTAACGCTTCAAATGTGTCCCATATAGCTATATTTTTACTACCACAGACAGATTTTACTGATCCCAACTATACCGCCCTTTTATACTTTCAATTACCAGAATCACAAGAGTTTAAGTTACTTGGAGGCTTAAATCCCAATAAACCTTCAGGAATATTTAAACTTAACAATTCAAAACCTGCCAATAATCCTACTGGTGATGTAATGGAAGATGATTTAATCGACACTAATGATAGTTATACTATAAATATTGGGTTATCAATAGAACCTACCGATCAAGCAGAATTACAATTAGCTCAAGAAAAAGAAAAACAATCAGGACAATCTAATAGTTTAGTTAGAAAACCTCCACCTCCTTCTATAATCCCCAGAAATCCTAATGATATTGCTGCTTTGGCTAACAAAATCGTAGGTCATGCTTATAACTTCTTAGGAAGCTTTATAGATCCTCAAGGTCAAGTTCCAATGAAAGCATTTGATAATTGGTGGGATAAATTTAGAACAAAATTAGCCAATAATCCCGAGTTTTTAAATGAATTGGATTGATCCTTTGTATTAAAGACACTACATTACTTGCATAATATACGAATAAAACTATTAAACTCCGAAAGACAGCTTGCTCGCGCACGACCCCATCTCAACGGTTTCAAAAAAAAAAAAGAAAAAAACTGTGGCTCTATTTATATTAATAATAATCTCTCAGCATAAAATTTTTTTCCTTTTAACACTTCTTTTTTGATACCATGACTATTGAAGAAATCAACAACTACGCTTTTGGTACTAAAGCTATCCATTCAGGGGCCCCAATTGATCCCACTACTGGTGCGGTTATTGAACCATTATCATTATCCACCACGTTTGCTCAAACACAACCATCTAAACCAATTGGGATTTATGAATATTCAAGATCAGGAAATCCTAATAGAGATAACTTTGAAGCTGCAGTTGCATCTTTAGAACAAGCCAATCATGCAGTTGCATTAAGTTCAGGATCTGCTACCACTGCTGTGATTATTCAATCATTACCAATGAATTCTCATATCATCTCTGGTGGTGATGTTTATGGTGGTACTCATAGATACTTTACTAAAGTTGGTAATACTCATGGAGTGACAGCTACTTTTGTTAATGATTTGGTTAAAGACTTAAAGTCTAACATCAAGGAAAACACTAAATTAGTTTGGTTAGAAACCCCTTCTAATCCTACTCTTAAGGTCACTGATATTGAAGCTGTTAGACAAATATTGAATGACCATGAAGCTCAAACTGGTAATAAGATCATGTTGGTTGTAGACAATACATTTTTATCACCATACATTTCTAATCCATTAGTTCATGGTGCTGATGTGGTTATTCATTCTGTCACCAAGTATATTAATGGTCATTCTGATGTTGTCATGGGGATTTTGGCTACTAACAGTGATGAATTGCATGAAAGATTTAGATTCTTGCAAAATGCTATTGGAGCAATTCCATCTCCTTTTGATTCTTGGTTAGCTCATAGAGGGTTAAAGACTTTACATTTAAGAGTTAGACAAGCTTCTACTTCAGCTTTACAAATTGCTGAATTCTTATCAACTCATCCAAGTATTCAATTAGTTAATTACCCAGGATTGAAATCTCATGAAAACCATCAAGTCGTCTTAAATCAACACAGAGATGGTTTAGGTGGTGGTATGATTTCTTTTAGAATTCAAGGTGGTGCTAATGCTGCATCTGTTTTCACTTCCTCCACTAAATTATTCACTTTAGCTGAATCTTTAGGTGGTATTGAATCTTTAATTGAAGTTCCTGCTATAATGACTCATGGTGGTATTCCAAAAGAAGAAAGAGAATCAAATGGTGTTTATGATGATTTAATTAGAGTTTCCGTTGGTATTGAAGACACTAATGATTTATTGAATGACATTAAACAAGCTTTAGAAAAATCTTCTAATGTATAATATTTTTTTTTACAACTTTTATAAATATATAGTTTCTATTTTAATAATATAATTAATACATAGAGAATTTCTCGAACCTTCTCTTCGCAGCCAAGTGGCTGCAAATTCTCTTAATCATAATACTTAAAAGTGCAACGATTTCGCATTTTTATATATTTACACGTCATTAATTTTAATGAAACTATTATCTTTATTAACCATAACATTGACTTCGTTAATCTTTTCTATTAAAGCTCTGATAATAGATAGTGATAATCAAGTGATTTGTTCTTCTGAAAATCCCATTGATTGTTATCCTAAAGTGTTTGTTCCAACCACTGAATGGCAAGTTATTAGAGAGGGACAAGATATACCTGGAGGATTACACGTTAGATTAAATATTGATACTTTGCAAAGAGAAGCAAAATTAATGGATCCTAACGAAGAGAAACAAGATCAGTCTAATTCTGGGCTTGTTATAAGTCCAGAGCAAGAAAATATTGATAATCAAAAGGAGATTGATGCCAAAGCTCAACAAGAGATTAAGAGTAAAATCCAAGAATTTAAAACCAAGAGAGGCAATTCGAATCCCAAACATTCTGAAGCGGACATTAATGATTTTGGCTCTTCCATAGAAGAGCTTCAAGTATTTAATGAGGATAAATCCTCGGTGTCAAGATTATCACAAGCTTTAGAAACCTTAATAGATTTGACTCATGACATTGAATTTGGTGTTAAATTAACCGCCGACAAATCCAATGTTCAGAATTTAATGGAATTAATTGATAAGGTCGATGAAGATACTGATGAAAAGATTTACAGAATATTGGGATCAACTTTAAGAAATAATCCCGAGGCTGTAGACAATTTTTTAAAATTACAATCTAATGATGTATTAGATAATATGGTTGAACAATTGGAATCAGGTATAACTTCGGATACAATTAAAAAGAGAATCTTGGGGGTTATTCATGCACTTACTCAGAATTCCAATTTCAAAGTCCAATATTTTAATAAAGATGATAATTCATTTTTAAATAAATTTATTACCATATTCCCTAGTTTACACCAGTCCACCAAAACAAGAGTTGTCAATATTTTTGAGGATCTTAATATCTTTTCCAAAGATGAATCTATTCCTGATTCTGATTCCGATGTAAAGGTATCAAATTATTTACAAAATAAACTTTTGACATTATCAATACATAATGAGACTCAATTCAAATTATTCTATACAAAATTGGTTGAATTACATGAAAGTAATAAAAGTCTTAAACCTACCAAAGATTTCATAAAATGGTTAGATGAAGAAAGTGGGTTGAGAAAACAAGGTCTTAGACAAAGAGATATACACTATTCCAATACTGATAAAGACTTTGATAAAACAATGATGGAAACAAGACATTTGGTATTTGGTAACCCCAATGCTTTAAGAAAAGAAATGAATTATGATGAGTTATAGTAAGAAAGAAAAAAAGAATTAAATAGGGTTACATTTACATAGATTAATGTTTATTTTTTTATTATTTCTTAATAGGCGTAGTAATGTGGAGGAGAATTCTAATATTATACAAGCATTAACTTACTTATTTCAAATCTAATCGAATAAACCCATACCCATATCTCCATCAGATTCTTCTTCTTCTTCAGCTGGAGCAGCTTCTTCAGCTGGGGCGTCACCACCAGCAGCAGCACCACCAGCAGCAGCTGGAGCACCAGATGGGACGGAGTTGAATTTTTCATTACCTTCAGCAATTAATTCTTCGGTGTTCTTACCTTCAACTTCAGCTAACAATTTGTTGACTTTTTCTTCGTCAACTTCGATGGAAACTGATTCTAAAACGGATTTAACATCAGCGGCAGAAGGGGTAGCGTTACCAGCGTTAACTAATAATAAGTAGGCGGCTAAGTATTTCATCTTTGATTATATTTAAGATTAACTAATTGAAAATTCAAAAGGTTTTTTCTTTCGCTTTGAAAAAAATTGAGACTGACAAAATCAATGAGACATGGCATAAAGCAGTCACGCGAATCACGTGAATGGCTCCAATATAGTCAAAGTCAATTAAAACAACCTTATCTTGGAAGTTATCAGGTACCAGTGTTTGCTGTAATAGTATTGAGAACTATAAGAACTATAAAAGTAAAGTAAATGACGCCAAAACCTTCAACCTATCTATGACTCTTAAGGTATTCTTCTGTGGCTCATATTAAGAGGTTATGTACAGTACCAGTAGTTTATCAGGAACCAAATCTCACTAATCACCAAATTGATGTCAAATTGGAGCTAATTGCAGATTGATAAGCAGTTTTACATAGTAATAATAAACAAGAGATGTCGAAACCTATTCCAGAATTATCAACAGATCAAACAAATTTGTTACTTGAGAATTCTTTACAATGGAGTCTTGCCAATGGACTTGTAATGTATCCTCCAAACTTTGAAAACTATAGTGTTAATAATGCACCTATTACGTTATTTCCTACACCAATTCCAAAGAAAAGTTTCCAAAATGCTTTAGATATTCAAAGAACTTATAATGAATTGTATTCTACAATGATTTCTAAAGAAAGTGGTTGGTTAATAGAAAATATTGAAAAATTATCACAATTTGATCAGGATTTCACGGGCAAATTATATCAAACTTATGTTAAAGTATTACAACTCAATGACGGTAAAGTTCCTCAACCTTTAAGTTTAGGTTTGTTTAGATCCGATTATATGATAGATGCCAAAGAAGATGAGGATAAATCAGTTAAACAAATTGAATTTAATGCAATCAGTGTATCATTTGGTGGATTATCGTCAAAAGTAGGTCAATTACATAATTATTTGAATAAATCTGGTTATTATGACAATAGTTATTCATATAAGTATTATGATGACGATGAAATACCTGTTTCCAAATCAACTCAAGGACTTGCTGAAGGATTAGCTAAAGGGAATTATTATTATAATCAAGAAACTGATAATACAAAAACTGTTGTTTTATTTATTGTTCAACCTCAGGAAAGAAACACTTTTGATCAAAGACTTATAGAGTATGAATTATTAGAACTGCATGGGATCAAGAGTTATAGACTTACTTTAGAACAAGTATTAACTGATCTTACCGTTAATAGCGGTAAATTATATATCAAATCTACCATGGATGAAATATCGGTGGTTTATTTACGTTCAGGGTATGCCCCATCGGATTATGAAGTTAATCCTCAGAACTGGGATGCCAGATTATTCTTAGAAAATAATTTGGCCATCAAATGTCCATCAATATTGACTCAATTATCAGGAACAAAAAAAATTCAACAAGTCTTAACTAATGAAGGAGTGATAAAGCAACTTTTGCCTCTGATTTCTGAAGATAATTTGAACAAAATCTTATCAACATTTGTTAAAATTCATCCAATGGATGATTCAGAGGAGGGAAGGTTGGCTAAAAAATTAGCCTTCGAATCGCCAGAAAATTACGTTCTTAAACCTCAAAGAGAAGGTGGAGGTAATAATATTTATAAGGAAGAAATACCAAAATTGTTGAATCTGATACCAGAAAAAGATTGGGAAGCATATATTTTAATGGAACTTATAGATCCTTCCAGTTTTAAGAATAAGGTAATTAGAAATAATGAAATCTTCCATGAAGATATTATAAGTGAACTAGGTATATTTGGATCAGTTTTATTTGATGAATCTAATGGTGATATTAAATTTAATGATACTTCGGGCTGGTTATTAAGATCTAAATTTAGCTCAAGTAATGAAGGTGGTGTTGCTGCCGGGTTTGGATGTGTTGACAGTGTCTATTTGTATTGATTGATCTTTCTGTTCAATATTGATTAAACTTTTGGATTCAAAGACAAATTCATGATTTTTCTTTTTTGATTCAATTGCAACCGCCCATAAGGCTGCACCAATAGTATTAGTAAACATGAATAAAAGACTTAAAATTGGAATGGTTTCGAGAAGATTGGCAACTAAACCAAACCCCAAATATTCACCTTTCCTTTGTTTATAAATTGTCTTAATCATTTCACGATCATAGCCTTTTAAAGTGAAGTATCGAGCATGTGCTTGTAATCCCTTTGTAGGGGCTTTAATATAAGCTACCAAAAAAGTTCCAATGTATGGAATAGAGCCAATTAAGGCAGTACAAACAAGTTTTACAATTAAATATGGTAGAATTAACCCTCTGGGAATAGACCAAATAAATGAAGTTACCTTTACAATAAATGGCACTTGAACTACTTTTCTTAATTTATCT
Organism: Yamadazyma triangularis; assembly: GCA_030573955.1. Classification (NCBI taxonomy): domain Eukaryota; kingdom Fungi; phylum Ascomycota; class Pichiomycetes; order Serinales; family Debaryomycetaceae; genus Yamadazyma; species Yamadazyma triangularis. Next base: position 161,750 of record JAJMEC010000004.1, read on the forward strand.
AAAATTACCAAATCATCATTTTGTTCTCTAGATAAAATAATATCAAATGCTGTTTTCTCTATTTCTGGCATTAGCATATAAGTAACCAAAGTATTAGAAAGGGTGTTACATAGTAGTAATACTGCAATCCATGCCGTAATAAACCCGGCTGGTCCTCCAATTAAAGTATATATGATTGCCATTGGTAAATAGAATGTGGTCATACATGCTATGTATGTTCCTAATGCTATTGTTAATTGGGGAATTAGAATGGTTAAATAGAATGGCCATAACTCTGGGTTTGCTGCAAAATAACTAAGGCCCTATAATTGTTAATAATTGACACTTTTTTTTTGTTCTTTCTTTTGTTTTTTGATTGTGACTTACATATATAGGAAATAAATACGTTCCTGATTTCATCATAGTGGCAGGGGCAACCATTTGTCTTGGTACTTTCAATATCAATCTTTTCAAGATATCTCTTAACATTGTGTTAGCTTACAAAAATGAATTGGCTGCGTGAAGTTGTTTAAACACTAATGGTTCTGTTTTTAGACAAAAACTGATTTGCAACTTCTCATAGAACATTTTGGTCTATTGTTCTTATACCTTCTGGACAAACATCTTTATGGAGAAGAAAGTTGCAAAAAAAAAAGAATGGACGAATCCGGATTCGAACCGGAGACCTCTCGCATGCTAAGCGAGCGCGCTACCAACTACGCCATACGCCCATATTATATAGGAGAAGTGTAGTAGGTATATTATCAATGTAACATGAGAAACACAAGCAAACTAACAATTAAAGATATATACATATAATATTTATATAAATAATTGCTTAATGGTGTCTACTACACTTTAGTCGTTTTCCTGGCAAAAAAGTAGAGTAAATTTTTAGTGTACTTGAAATTTTGAGAAAAATATTTCGAACACTTTCCAAAAGTTGAAAATGTCCCTAATGGCCCAAAGTGAAATAATAGCAAAAAGTAAAGTCGATTGGTCCCTAGCAGGATCGAACTGCTGATCTTGGCGTTTCGTAGAAAATTTTCTATTAGCACCACGCCTTAACCAACTGGGCCAAGGGACCGAATCTATTTTGAAAAAGTCCTATGGTGAATATGACGAATAGGAGTATGTGCCCACAAGGATAATAATTATTATCAAAGTGTCCAAAATTATCAAAGTGCTCACAGTCTGAAAACCATAATTATGGGAAATGGAACAATTTTTTCCTTAGAGAATGGTCGCATTTTGGCCCCGTTCTGGACGGAAATGGACCTAGCGATAATGGACCTAACCAGAATGGACCTCCTTGAGACCCTCATATGAATCGATGATGTCGATATTCAGATATGATCAGATTGTTTTAAATAAATAAATACCTTTTTAATTCAAAAGATACTTTGTTAAGTATTATGAGTCTTTTTTTGAATTTAATTCCATTACTCTAGTTTCAATATTACACTGAAGATAGAAAGAATATTTTGCAGCTATACTATATAGAATAATAATTCAAAAGTTTATAGGATAAAACTTATAATTTGAACTTGGAGAGAGATAAAAAAAAATGTAATTATGACTTTGATTCAAATATATTGAATAATCAAAGAAATCAATTAATTATATTCTTATGAACACATTTTACTCAGGTAATATCTCTAAATACTTTCCATTGTTACTACTCGATCTGCAAAGAACAAAATTTGCAAAATTGATAAAAATTTTGTTTTTAAAAGAATAATCAAAAAGAATTAAATAATAAATAATTGGGGTTTTTATTTCAAACTAAGTAAATTATTGGGGTTGACTTCGGTATTAGAGTTGATTAACAGTTCAGTAACGTATACTATATAATGAACCAAATTAAATATAGTGCTATCGTGTCTCACCCACGACTATAAAAGGTTGAAAATTTTTTTCATCAAGAACTAACAACTTAAATAATCAATAAGTATGTGGAAATTAAATTCTATTCAAATGATGAAATAAATATAACACAGACCTGTACTGAACACCCTGTGTAGATAAACTATATTGCCTATTTCTGACGAATAACAATGATAGATCTTTGATATACTAACTAAGAGTAGATTATATATAATTAACGAATTAACGAATATATGACCAATTAATAGAGAAAAGTGTAGACAGACACTAGAACAATACTCTAACAAACTCTGACAAGCTCTTCCAACTCTTAACACTCTAATGTTCTTCCCTGAGTAATTTACAAATATTTATTATAACTATGAAATATACAAGTCTTACCAGGTGTATATATTAATTTTTACGTTAAATATGATTTGATTACTTTCTAGCACTTAATCTTCTTAAGTAGAAAGCTAATTCTTCACCTTCTAAGATGTAACCATCACATCTACCGGATTGACCAGGTCTAGAAGAAATGGCAGCGTATAATCTACCGGAAACAAATTGAGAGTCAACAGCAGATTCAACGTCAGCGTTAGCAGATCTAGAAGCTAATTTTCTTTCAACCTTCTTAGATTTCTTACCTTTGTCTTCTTCTTCAACTTTACCACTCTTTTTACCTAAGGTTTGACCGTAGTGAGATTCATACCATTGTTTGAAAGGAGTAGCATCAACTTGGACAATAGCAGCTTTGGTTAAAGTATTGGTTCTGATTAATTCATTATCAGAAGGATGGTAGACGACTCTAGCAATTCTGGTCTTTTTAGCAATACCTTCAGAGGCCCATGAGAAGTTACCTGATTCAATTCTTAAAGCTCTGAATTTTTGGTTACCACCTCTAGTTCTAACGGTGTGAATTCTCTTGGTACCTAATCTGGTGTTAGCACTTTGTCTACCTAACTCGAACTTTCTCTTCTTTCTGAATTGAGCTCTTTTAGCTCCAGAGGCGGATCTTTTATGACGAGAGTCTCTTGAAATACCCATGGTTTAAAATATTAAAAATTTAATTAACTATGGATTAAAAAAAATCTATAAGTTTTGAAAAAAAATTTTTTTTCATTCACCTTTGAGGGATTGAGAATTGCAGTGACACTACATACAGGAATTTGTTTCTTACCAAAATTATTTCTCAAGGTGAGAACCGCATCAAAGGTGTGGCGACTACAAGACACGAGGGCTCAAGCCCTAGAGATCCTCCAACGTCATCGCATTGATTTGAGAGGCATTGGGAAAAAAAAGACAAAACCGTTAAAATTTACTTATAAAGAGAAATATGGATATCTATGATGAAATAGAAATCGAAGATTTTACATTTGATCCCGTAACACAACTATTTCAACATCCATGTCCTTGTGGAGATAAATTTGCCATTTCTATTGATGATTTAAATGATGGAGAAGAGATAGCTGTTTGTCCATCATGCTCATTAATGGTTAAGGTGATATTTGAGCCGGAGGATTTAGAGGAATATTATGATCAGTTAAAGTGAAGTGGAGGAGTTAGAGGAGGAGCTACAGGAGAAGTTAGTGACAAGAGTACGGATATAGGAAATTGTGTGTAAACGGATAATGACAGAATAATAATGACAGAAACGAATCTAGTAACGGGATAATATTACCAGGACAACTGTGTGAGCACTCACAGAAAAGGGAAACACTTTTAGTAGTGAATTATATATAAAAGAGAGCGAAAGTCTCACTGTACATAGTCTACAGCATGTAATAAATAATAATGATTTCAGTGTATTTAGATAGATGATTATGTTTAGATGTGGCAGTAGATGTGGCAGTAGATGTGGCAGTAGATGTGGCAGTAGATGTGGCAGTAGATGTAGCAGTAAATGTAGCAGTAGATGTAGCAGTACATCACTACCAATACATACAGCTCTACAGCCACACCTTCACACCACACCCTCACACCACACCCTCACCACTTCTCACCCGCTTCGGATTTATCTCGCCGTAAATTCCATGACATATGTGTAGAAGGTTTTTTTTTTCTGCTCCCTCCAATTTTTGTCGTTCTCACAGTAATAAACCCGGCAAAGAAAAAAATCAACCCAACCGTTACCTCACCGCTTTCGCATTAAGACCGCCTGCTAGATGTATTGGTTCTATACAATCCCTCTAATTCCTGTCTACAACTACTCTAATTTTCGTTGTATTTGGACCCCCGACCCAAAGAACCCTTACCTGGACTCATCCATCCCGTCATAACAATACCCAGCAATTCGATTACAATAATTTCAGCCACTATTAAGATTTACATTCTTTTTTAACTCTTTCTGCACAATTGCTCTAATTTTCTTTACTTGCTTGTTTTTTTTTTTAGTTTTTTTTTTCTTTTCACGTTAAACCGTTGACGCAAACCTCTATAGGCGGGGATCGTAAGCTATCCCCAAGAAAAAATCCTTTCCTGGTCACTAAAAACCACTCTCCAGTTGCATTTATCTCCATTCTCTCAACCATTTCTCACCGGTTAGTTTTATGCCCGGTTGTCTCAATGGGGAAATCTTGCTGAGTATAATCTCATTGTTGGGCAATAAGAGTAACTTAAAACGGCCACTAAATCCAGAAAACTGCCTACCTGCACATTTTCTTTTTTCACTCACGCTTTCAATTGTTTCTTCTCCCTTTAGGTTATTTATTATTTTATTTTATTTTATTTTAAATTAATTAATTTTTTTTCTCCGGTTTGCTTTTCGCCTGACTACCACAACAAAAAAAAAAACCAAAAAAAAAAGCCCCTAGCGAAGCATTTATCTTTCGCATAATATATCAAGTCATTAATCCTGACTCCTTTTAGTGCCTTTTGGTCGCCATGAGTAATCCAGGTATAACTAGAAGAGGCCCATGGTCAGCGGAAGAAGATCAAAAACTAATGGAATTAATCTCGGTGTTGGGTCCCAACAACTGGGTGAGGATTTCTAATTCCTTAGTTACTAGAACTCCAAAACAGTGTCGAGAACGGTATCATCAGAACTTGAAGCCGTCACTAAATCGAACTCCCATTACTACTGAAGAAGGTGAATTGATTGAACAATTGGTAGTCAAATACGGGAAAAAATGGGCTGAGATTGCTCGTCATTTAAATGGGAGATCTGATAATGCCATAAAAAACTGGTGGAATGGTGGTGCCTCTAAACGAAGAAGAGCTAGTTTACAACATGATGGGAATCAAGATTCTAAATTGGCTGGTCCTTTTACTCAACATCAACAACATCCTCCTCCTCCTGCTCCTTTACAATTGAATAACTTTCAACAAAACCCTCCTGTTGCTTCAGCTCCTTTACCTAGCTCTGGCGGTGATCATTTTACTTTACCTCCTCCTTCTCAAATTGCTTCAGGTAAGATTCCTCCTCCTACCATATCTAATCAACCATCAACCCTACCTCATAATGACGTTAATCCACCGAAAAACATTCCAGGAATATCCTTTAATACCTCCATGTTTAGTAATGGTAATAATAATAATAATAATAATAATAATGGTGCCAAAGCAATCGAAACTACTATTCCTAAACCTGAATTCAATGATTCTTTCAATAATAATAGACTGGCAAGTTTCGATTATTCTAATCAATTACCTCCAATTCAAGCATTATCTAGTAAACGAAGATTGATTGATGAAGCTATGCCTAATCGAAGACATTCTACTGCATCATCGATTTATTCGACTCCTTTCTCCTATAACAATAATGGATCTAACAATTCTCATTCTAACTTAACTGCCACTTCTTCTGCAAGTGGTAATCAAAGTCCTTATCTTAATAATTCCCCATTAATGTTAAGTTCTGCCAATTCAAGACATAATTCAATTACTGCTTTTGAATTCAGTTCCTTAAACAATAATTCCAATACCAATTCTTCTCCAAATTCAAGGAGATCTTCTGTTAATCCCGACCTTTTTCCTAATCCTTTAAAAGATGCTTCTATGGGTCATAGACGTAATATTTCTTCTAATTCTATAAAGTATTTGGCCCAACAACAACAACAACAACAACAAAGACAACCTCATAATCAACCCCCTACCGTCACTTCATCAAATCCTCCTTATACTTCAGGTTTCCATTCCATCGATCATTCTCCTACTCAACCCACATTTAATTTTAATAAATCTGTCAATAATCTATCCCATGTATCATCTTCCCTTACCAATGATAAAAAGTCCAGTAATGATAAATCTGAAACTAAAATATCGGTAAAGAGCTTAATTGATTAAGTTTGGCATTTAATGTTGCCGTGTTTATATTTTCATTTCTATATGATGTAATAATAATTTTAATATATAATTATCACTTTTTTGCAGCTTTGGTTTTATTTCTTTATACCGTCTTCGCGGGTATTATATAATTCTATTTTTTTTTTCTTTTCATCTTTCTACTGTTAATGTCATCTCTTATTGATTTACCTGTTATAGATAAAGATGTACTTATATTTGAACTTGATGATGTTAAGAAGTTAAGAAGTTTGGGGATTCTAGGAGTTTTAATTGGTTCACTTCCAGTAGCTCCTCAACAGAATAACTTTTTAGGTCTTCCATTAAAATTAACCATCTATGAAGTAATATGGTTAGTATTAAATCATCATGCTCGATTGATTGATAATAAAAGGTATTCTTTGGATTGTAAGGAGACTTTCAATAATAGAAAAGAAAACTTTGTTATCACTCCATATACCAGACCAAATTCCACAAAAGAAAATCCTCCTCATGATTATGTTATTCCATTATCAGAGTTTATCAATGGGATACCTTTGGATAAGCAAAAGCTTTGGATATTTTGCAAAATAAAACAGCAGGGTTATTATATACTTCCTGGATTAAAGTTTGGTGGTGATTTTGTTGCTTATCCAGGAGATCCTTTACGGTATCATAGTCATTTAATTATAAATCATGTATCTAAAGTAAAGTTAATGGATTTAGTTGTTGGTGGAAGATTGGCTTCAGGGGTTAAGAAATTGTGGGTAATATCTGATATTGAAGATACAAGAGAGAATCAAGATAATGATTCATTGATTGAACCTACAGACAAAGAGAGACATACTTTTTCTATTGAATGGGCTGGATTTGGTTAATCGAAGTGGTGGAATTGTTTTCATAATCGTATTTAAATAATAACGCCATATCCTAAAACATAAAAGCTTGTTCTATGTTATCTTGAACAGCTTCTGGTACATTATCGGGTAATGTTAAATTAAAGTCATTAGCAGTTTCAAATAAATCAGCATCATCACCATCATAGGTTATTTGTCCATGGTCTGTTTTGACCCAACGACTATACATGACTTCTTTTAATGGGCTGAAAGTTTGGAATTTATAACGGGTATCAATTTCAGAGGATCCATGATTCCCTTGAGGTGAGATATAAAATGTAGAAGTTCCATTTTGAACCAGTTTACTCTTTAATGTTTCTACTTGTTTCGAAGTTACTGAAACTGATTTTCCAAGAACTAGTCCAATATCAAGTTTAATATCTTCTTCCTCTGTTTTAGTGGTAGAATGAAGGGTAAGTGGATAACTCAATGATTCGTGTAAATCCTCAATAATTTCATTAGTATCAACATCAGTGATTGTGATTTGCTTAACTGTATGGCCCACATGAACCACTGATTGATCATTACCATTATGAGTATACAGTTGAACATTAGATATTTCTCCTTTAGAGCTAGTGGTGACATTGGTAGTAATCATGGACCCATCATCTAATTCGAATCCTACCTGGGCTCCAAGTTCACTGGGGTATATTCCATTAATTATTAACCTCAAATCTTTGATTATAGGAGTTGCAAAACTAAGGACTTGTTTTCTATCATTTAAATCACCATAAGTGATAATTTCTCCAAATGGTTTAACCACTTTACTATTCTCCCACGTCAATAAATTTGCTGCAGTTAACCAATTTTGACCTATTTTATTATCATCAATATCACCATTTGTTATCTCAATTTCCAATGTTTTGGTTTTACTACTTTGCAATTGCCATAATTGAGGTAACAAAGGTGTTAAATCAAGAGTATAACTCATTAAATCAAATGCATTCAATGATACTATCTTTGACCAAAATGAAGGAGAAAACCCTCCAGTAAAGATCACTGGTTGAGGAGTGATGGTTCCAATTTTTATACCATTGTATAAGACATTGACCAATCTGACAGAGCCATGTCCCAAATTATTCGAATCATCATACAAATCAGTATATTTGTTCAACACATTAGTGTACCAAAATTCTTCATTTCCATTACCACTAGTGAAGACATCTAATTTCAATCTTGTAGTATTGGGAGCCAATTCGGGTAATTCAACCTTGAATTTATCTGATGGTAATGAAGTTAATGGAGATTCAACATTTCCCACTCCCAATGGATATACTTTATCAGGGTTTTTACGACCATCAAAGATGGTATTTGCCGAATAAGGCAGTTCCTGACCACGTTCATTTTCTGATTCATCATAGTAATAATCAATATACAACTTAATATCAAACACACCAGTATAATGATCATTAACAAGATTATCCAATTGGAAAACCAATGGGCCTTCTTGCTTAAACAAACTAACATAAGTAGAAACATCTTTAGTGAAGTGGGAATAAACAGTATTTCCACCAGGTTCTATGGTGGATGTTCTCCATAATTGAGCACCATTAAGGAAAATATGAGCTAATCTATCATACTGAATTCCACTTACAGAAGTGTTAAGGGTCAAAACAACCTTGTTAAACTTTAAATCTTTTGGTGGTGAATAATCCACAACCTTGGGTTTACCCCAAGAATTACCAAATGAATGTTCAAGTAACAATTCTTGTTTCAAAGAAGTACCATAACTAGATCTTAAATATGGATAGGTAACTTCAACAATCTCACGACTAGAAGAAGAGTCAACATCACCAAATTTACTTGCTTGATCCAAATGTTTCAGAGAATGGGTTGTCTCCTCAACAGAGTGATGGTTTAAGCCCACTGGGAAACTAGAAATTAACTTACTACTAATAAGTAATAATCCTAATATTATCACCATCAATATACTTTTACCAAACAAATGACGTCCATTCTTATTTTTAAATATAATAGGAAAGTACTCTTCTTCTTCATCAATTCCCTTTTCATTATATTCCACTTGGTTTGAATGGTTATTGTCTTCATACTTTGTTTCGTAACACTCACTTGATTCAGCCAGCCTCTCCACTTTTGTCATATTGTGATCAATAACTTCATTCTCACACTTCAATTGAGTACTACCAGGATCTAATTTGGGATCTCTAGGTTCAGAGAACCTCAAACTATTATAGAAACACAATTCTCTGGCCAATTTTCCTCCCATGATTGTAGTAATTAAGATGAAAACAAAATTAAATACCTCACTTAGGGGTTGAATTATTCAATCGCAATTCACAAGCCGCGTAATGTCGCTTTATCACTTTATCATATGTAAGAGCCAGCCTCAAGCTGATAAGGAGGATTGATCATAAAGGCTGTGATAGCAGTGATAGCAAATTAAAAGAAAAGAATACAGAAACTAGACTAAATAGATAAAGGTAAGATATTTTTATTTTATCACTAATTAAATGTAAGATCATTAAATGGAAGATTATAGAACAACATCAAGAAATCTATCTTCTTGCTTTTGTTGATCAATATAATGCATGGTTCTATTAAAATAACTCTTAATTGATGCAAAGAGTTTGTATTCATGATCATCAGGATCCTTGAGATTATTATCATCTTGTAAGTTATCAATATTGGTTTTAATGAGATCAATTAATCCGTTTAAATAATTATCATCAATTAAGTTGTTACCATAAATATTGAAGATTAGACATCGGTTTAAGATTTCAATAAACAATTTTATTGAAAGATAAGGATCAATACAAGAATCAGCCACTCTTAATGACTTTTGTATACATTCCAATACTCTTTTTGGATCTTTAAATAATTCTTTTGAAGCATCATGAGATAATTTCTCTATCCACCACCATAAATAAGAACTATTATAAACTGATCTTCCTTGATCTTGTTTTTTCAACAATTTAGATCCATATAATGTTAACTTAACAATCAAACTTTCATAGCTTTCTTGTGATAAACTTCTGACACAATTGAGTTTATTGATCATTAAAATCACTGATTGATAAGGAATTGAATTATTGTTGAAAGAATCATGAGGATTATTGTTACTTGTGGATGCAGTATTATTCATCATTAATGCTTCTTCATAGACAACAAAACATTGATTAAAATACTCTTCTGTAATAGTAGGAAGTTTAAGTTGATCAGCTACTAATCCACAATTTAAATATAGATTTAATATTAACATAGAATTGAATGTTTGATGATTTTGATATAATTCATCTATGACAAGGGCCAAGTTCTTAAACTGAGTAGTCAATTTACTAGTTAACTTACCATCTCTTTGGAAATTAATTAATCCAATAACTTTAAGATTATTTAAAATTAATTGAATTAATGTGGGATAAGTGAATATAGTATTATTCACATTCTTATTCAAATACCGTTTCTTGATATAAAAAAGATTATTAATTTTCTCAAAATAATTCGGTTCATTACTGATTATTATAGAAAACAACTTACAAATATTGGATTGAATAGTTAAAAATTCATTTGTAACCACAGTTTCTTCATTATTAAGTTTAACAGTTTTGACTAATCCAATCTTTTTAGATAAATTCATTTCGGAAGTATCCTTGATTAAGATCAATAAATATTTGAAGATTAAATCAATATCTTTTATATCGATTTTACCATTGATTGTTTTCAATAACTTATTCAAAATTTCTAATGATATTTGTTTTTGATATAATTTATTTGAAATTTTATTATAAAATTCATTGAAAAATGGTAATTTCAATAAATTAATTATTACTGAAGAACTTTGAATAGGGGCAATTAATAAATTCAACCAAATTTTTTCATCAATGGAATTATCATCATTATTGAAATTTTCTGTCATAAATTGATAAATTGTATTTAAATTTTCAAAATTATCTTTTTCAAAAGTTAAAGATAATTTAATAAAACTTTGTAAAATAAGTGAATGTTCTTCTGATGGCATATCAGTTTTCACCAATTTTAAATAAAAGTCCCAAAATGTGGAAAATAATTGAATTTGAGGTTTATCATTATCAGACTCTAAATTATAATAGTTGACAAATCTTTCAATTAATGTAGCAATTAAATCAGATTTATTTAACATTGGATTCAAATTAATAAATACTTTGTTTAATAAATCATCAAGAGTCTTAAAATGGAAATTATCAGGAAAGATTTGAATTATGACATCAATCAAGTAACTTTGAGCCAAATGATCTCTACATTGAATTATTTGTTCAGTTATTATGGGGAATATTCTTTCTTGATAATAATCAATAGACGAATAATTAGGTTCATCAAAATCATCAATAATTTGGGATAATCTAACCAAATTCGAACCGACTAAAATCTTTAATTCTTTCCGTTCTTTATATCTCAATTCTCTTTCAGAAGAATGACCTTGATGCTGTAAACGAACCCATAATTTATTCATCTCGATAAAATTGGTAATTAAAAACTCCACGGTTTCATTAAATTCAGCCTTATTACTTATAGGTAAAAGATTTTTAATTCTTTGACTCAAGTAGTATCTTAAAAATAATCCTCTTATTGGAGTCTGTACCCCTCTACACATTTCAATCATATCCTTCATAATTTCTTTAGTAGGAGCATCATTGGTCGATATATAAGTAGTCCCAACAACAATCATCATATATAATCTAGGGACAATATTACCACTATACTGAACCAATTCATATAAATCAGCCAAAAATGGAGTCGAGCTCTTCTTATTTTGTTTCGCCTTATATGAACTTAGTAAATGATTAGATAAATAATCTAACGAATCAAATATAGCTATGTATAACTCATAATATTGTTTAGGTGATAATTGGTTAATTCTCAATTCGTTCAAAAAATTCGAACAGTGTTTGAGCGCTTGTAACAAATTGTTGTCATTGAGGCATTGTTTCATTAATCCCGATTGATGATTAATGTTATTTAGACATCCTTGAAGAAGGGATTTATTATCTGATTTGTTCATGACAATTATCAGTGACAATTATTATCAGTGACAATTACAATTAATTCAGGAAAATGATTCCGCACCTCCTGGAAAAGAAAATAAAAACGACTTCGCTTAACTGAAAATTGTACGTAATTGAAAATTGTCTGATAAATAAATGTATTATTATTAATTAAATGAGGTATTACTATTTTACAGGATTAACGAGAGATATAACCACTTAAATCGTGAATAACCATACCGGCAACAGCAGCAGATATGGAAGTGGCAAGAGCACCAGTGAAGAAAGCAGAGAAGATAGAACTAACGATATCTTTAGTTCTTCCAGGACATAAAGTCCCTAAGACCCCTAAGGTGATACCAACAGAACCAAGGTTAGCAAATCCACACAAGGCATAAGTAGCAATTAAAGTACCTCTATCACTCATAAGGGTGAAAGGTTTTTCAGTAGTCAATCTGTTGAAAGCAACAAATTCATTTTGAATCAATTTGGTTGCAATTAATTCGGTGGTATTTAAGATTTCATTTCTTGGAACCCCTAATAAGAACCCGGCAGGGTATAAAATATAAGAAATCATTTTTTCTAAAGTTAAATGATCAATATTCCAGAAGTTACCAAACCAAGTTAATAAACCATTAATCAAGGCGACTAAACCAATAATACACATACATTGAATCATAACTGCCCCGGCAATTCTTAACCCTAAGGCAGCCCCATTAGTGAAAGATTGGAAAACATTTTTATCAGTTTCTTCACCTTCTTCCTTTTTAGGGAAGACAATTCTACCGGCAGTTAAAGGTTCTTCAGTTTCAGGATATCTTAATTTAGATACGGCTAAAGAACAAGGAATTGACATAACACAAGAACTAACCAAAGCTTGAGCGTTTAATCCCATTCCAATATAACCAACTAAAACAGAACCAGAAATGGTAGCGAATCCAGCAGTCATAATTTGATGGATTTCAGCTTTAGTTAAATAAGGTAATAAATCTTTAACCAAAATAGCCGATTCCCCTTGACCAATAAATGGAGAAGCAGCAGTGACAATGGCTTCAGCCCCAGATACTCTTAAGGCCCAGAAAAATAAGTAAGCAAATTTACCAATGGCCCATTGAATAACACCAAAATAAAACCAGATATGAATAAAGGCAATGAAAAAGGCAATAGCTGGTAAAACACTAAAGAAAAAGTATGGTAAATTAGCCACATCTTCATTAGTTAAAAAGGCAACCCCATCTTTAGCAAACCCTAATAATAATCTAGCTAATAAGGAGATGAAATTAAAGATATCATAACCAGCTTCAGTTCTTAACACGAATAAAGCAATAATGAATTGCATTAACATACCCCCAATAACCGCATTCCAATTAATATTAGCCTTATCTTTTGAAGTAAGCCATAATAAGAATATAGCCACCACAATACCAAAGAAAGAAACGGCTCTATCTTCACGTTGAGAATAAGGAGTTTCAGTAGGAACAAAAGTACCAAGTAACATCACAGCAACAGTAATAGCAGCACCAACTACTAATCTTTGCCATTTTTCAACAAGAAGTTTAGTATAGATGATATTAACAAAGTAACCCCATACTTTACCAGCTAATCTTAATAATAAATGCAAAAATTTCCAATAAAACGTTATTAATCTAACCATAATACATCCCCATAAAATAGTTGGAATTAACCATTCATCTCTTTTTTTGTCTTGAATAATAATAGCTAACCACCAACCAGTGAAAAAACATCCAATAATTACATGAATAATGACTTTATAATAAGGAACTTTTTCTTTAAACCATGACCAATATCCACCTTTGGCTGATTCTGATGATGAGATTTCTTTAGCATTTTGTTGATCTTCAATAGAAATATTTTTTTCTAAATCAACATCATTTCTATCATTTGTGGGCATTTCCACAATAGACCCTTTACTTTTGATAGGTTCACTCATATTCAATAAATTGACTATGGTTTTCTTTATTATTTCTCTTATGTATTAGGTCCTTTGTTGAAAAGAATTAAGGACTTCCGTTGAATGGGAGGAGGAAAAAAAGTTATAGAGGAAACAAAAAGAAGCAAAAAAAAAAAAAAAATATGGTAATATAAAATAAAGAATAAAAACCAAATTTGTTTAAATAATAAAAGAAAAAAAAAAAATAAATTAAATTAAATTTGTTAACTAAACAATTGTACCAACGTTATTTTCTAATTTTCTAATTATTTCAAAGTGAAAGACTTTAAGTTATTTATAAATGGCACCAGTGAATTGTAAGGCCCAATCTCGGTATAACAGAAAAAGAAATTAAAGAATAAGAAGAAGAGGAAGAAGAAAAAAAAAAAAATTTAGAGATAAAAAGCGATGAGATAACGTTACCAATTATTGGTACAGATACTCACCAAAGTAAATTTCACTACCGAAAAAAATCCCCCAAATGGGAAACTGTTACTGTGATTAATGCCACTACAAAGTAAGGCGCATAGAAAATAGATATATTTTTGTTGTTTTGGCGCATATGGACTGTATAAAACCATATATTTCTGCAAGGCATTATGAAAAGTTTTTTCTTTTTAATCAAGGTTTTTTTTCTTGGGGTGCCTTTATCAATAAATTATAAAAAGATAACCCTAATTATTAAATCTTATGTTCCTTCGGAACCTTTTAGGATTGTCGGTGTTATCAATTGCACTGGGGTTACTATGGTAATAGTTTGTGCCTTATACATAAAAGAACAAAGTTTAAAGGGTTAATTATGCGAATGGGGCAATTGAATGGCTGCAATTTCGCCTTAGAATTTCGCGGGTGAAGGTATTGGTGGGTTTTGTGTCGTTTTGTCCATGGGCTTATCTAGTGCCGTACATTGATTTATGCCGCTTATCAGCATATGCCTTGTAGATTTGTTAACATCGTAAAATTCTTATAAGCCCGTGATAAGGAAGATGAAAAGTCAAGAACAAATATCAAAAGATCAGATCAAACATCAAAAGATCAGATCAAAGGGAATGCACTTCACTTATACTTATCTGAAGATTCTATTTGCTCGGTATGGGTAATTTCATTACTCAATCCCATTAACGTTTTCAGAATCATTTCTGTGGTTCCAATCATAGGCCGCAAAAGTAAAAGTGGGGATTTCCGAAGAATTACTTTTAATGAATCTTCAAAATTATCAGTTTCATTAACTTTTTCAACTAATTTAACAAATTCTTCTCTGGTTAAATTATAATTTTTATTAGCAGAATTGAAACTATATTTAACTCCTTGTTTGAAATTTTTAGGTTGATTAGCATAAAGACTTATCAATTTATTATCTTCAATTTCTTCATCACTACTTTCTCCATTATCTTCATCAATCTCTCCATATTTGGCATTATTATTATAAATATTATTTTCCACTCGGGTAGAATTATTCAATTGCATTGATCTTTCTAATAAATTTATATTATCAGGGACATTTTCAATAGGTAATTTATGTTTCTGCTGCCTTGATACTTGTGATCCTTCTCCTCTTGATCTATAACCATATTCTTGTCTTTTACCATGTACACTACTTCCAGGACTAGTAGTATTTCTAGTACTATTATTTTCAAATCCTCTAGATTTATTCCCGGTTCCACCTAAATATTGTTCTCCTTGTTCTAATAATGTTTGGGTCCCATTACTTAATCTATACCCCAATTTTAATAGTTCATAACTTGTAGTTTGTAATAACTTTTTCCCCTTTTTATTAAAATTCTTCAAATTTCGATCTTGACTTTGATCCCAAATAACAAAGTTTTTCAATGATTCACTGATATTAATTACCGGTCTAAATAATTCAATCCCATTAAATAAATTGATTATTTGGGTTTGTTGAATATTCGGTAACCAATTTTCAAATAGTTTAATCATTAATTTATCTATACCTTTGATTCCATATAATTTAATAGGATTCAAATTCAAATCAAGTCCATTAATATTAATAAGATTTAATAATTCATTCATTTCTCCATTCTTAATTCCTACCAAATTAATCTTCTTTGGTTTATAATCCACTTTAAATCTTAATGGTTCACTAACAACAAATTTCTTAATATAAATATCTTCATCAATCTTTTCAAGATGGAATCGTTTATCATTAAATTTAAAGAATCTAGTTAAAAATTCATTGGTATCTTGATCAATAAACAATCTAATAGGTAAGATATTCAATGTTATAATGGCTTCTTGGAAATTTAAGTTAATGGGATCTCTTACATTGATAATATTGAATTTCACCATATTCTTACCAATTTCCTTATCACCAGCACTACTCATATAGCTTAAATACTTATTCCAAGTAGAATTAACTAAATTATCATAAATATGAACATTATCAGCTATTATTTCAATTTCATTTAGTAATTCATAACCGTTAGTATTGGGAAGTGGTGATTTTATTGGATCTCTTAAACTAAATATATTAGCATTGATTTCAATATTATTGACTTCAATTAATGCTTTATATTTATCTGATCGTCTTAGTTTCAAATCTTGATACCCATTAGATTTAATATCTTCTTCATTAACCTGTTTATTGATATTTTGTGTCAAGTTTTTAGCCTTAACTCCTTTGGGTAATGTGACATGAATTGATTTAAACAAGGTTTCTTCAATGATTTCGACTTCATTATTATCATTATTGTCACCATCTTCAATAGATTCTTCTTCATGTACACTTTCAGGACCATTATCAATCTCCGATTCTTGTTCAACCTTCTTGATTACTCCTTTAATGACTTTTCTTGTATCTTTCCAATCATACCCATCATACATATACAAACTTAATTTACGCAAATTAATATTTAAACTGATGGGAATGATATTGTTAATTTCATTCTTTTTAACATCATTACCAAAATAATTATCATGGACTTCAAAATTATCTTGAGCTTTGGTTTTCATATTTACTTCTGAAAACTCATTAGTTAATACTTCATCATCTTTACTATTATAATAGTTATCGACGATTTCAAATTGAGTGTCACTTTCGGTATCGTGTGGTATGTTATTTGTTTCAGTTTTCATAAACTCTAAAGGTTCTACTTCATCAAGTAGATTAACCTCTTTATCCAAGTTGATTTTAAATTTCTCCTCATCCTTTAACCGTTCAGGTATTTTCAAATCATTCAACAACTGTAAAAATGTATGAAGTGAGTCCCCACAGGTTTCTAAATTGATCTCATCCAAATTGATCTTGATGTCAGTCAACGAAGGTCTATTATACCTATTCTTTTGTTGGGATAAAATCTTGTCTTCATTGAGATTAATGGTTATACCCAAGTGTAAGGAATTAGCATGTCCTATATTTAAATAACCTTTTTTCATAAACCAGTCATTAGCATTGAATGCTCTAAAAGTTCCTGACTTTATATAGTTTATATCATCAATCAACAATATAAACAAATCTCTAATAGTACTCTTAATATAGACTTGATCAGTCCCCACAATTAAATCGGAACTTATTCTGTTGAAAGCTAACAATGTTTTGCATTTAAGTTGATTTGGAATGATCCCCAAAACACAATCTTTTAATTGAATTTTAATATCGATTCTTTGTAATTCTTTCAATTCCTTAGCTTCTTGTTCATCCCGAATATCACTAGTTAATTTTTGCCATTTGGTATGAAATTCTACACATATTTTTGATATATTAATATCAATTGCATTAGGTTTAAATTTAAAAAGAACCAAAGGATCAGTTAATTTTGATAATGGTTTTTCTTCCCAATTAAACACAATCTTTTCCACAGTAGAAGTATATTTTCTTAAAAGTTCAATTCCTCTTATAAATCCCATCATTTGTCCATTAAATTCATAAAGTTGTAAATCAGTACTATTACTTACTAAAGTCCCAAATTTTTCATTTATAGTATTCAACAGGATATTGGATTCACCAATACTCATTCTAAAATCACTTTGATGTTTGGAACCTACTAATACTCTCTTTCGACCACCTCTTTTAGGATTATACACAGATCCTTGAAGATGGGGGATTTGGATGTTGAAAATATTACTTTTAGACTTATAAGTATCATAAATATGATTAAGCTTTTTGATAATAAGAATTAATAACTTCAAATCCATATCTACTTCCAAAGTAGCTATTTTAAAATTGACACCACAAGATAAAAGTAATTCCTTATTCAAACTATTTGACAGACTAAGATACGCCTTAAAGTTTTCATTTTTAAATAATAAGGAAAGTTTATGAAGAGAAGCCAAATTGATTAATGATTCACCTGTTCTATAACCAAAATTAACTTTAGAACAATTTAAACCATCTTTTAGCAGGTTGAAAGAAATTGGTAAGATGTTTGTTTCAAAAATTCCATCACTTAAGTCAATAGTAATATTAATTTGAGAAGTTTGAATGACAATTTGATTATCCACAGAATCTTTCTTAACTTTTTGATCCAACATCTTATAGGAAGTCACTATGGATAATAACCCTTGTAATTGATCATTGATAATATTGATACTTTCAATTAGATGACAAAGATTATGAATTGAAGAAGAATTCATATTAAATTGAGCTACTTTAGATAATAAAGTGGTAACTTCATTTACTTTGAAATTACTTGAAATTTTGGAGAATATTTCGAATCTGATATCGGCTTTGGAAATATCAGATGTGGTATCTTCAGTAGAATTTTCAAAATAAAACACATTGGATTTTTCACCATTTGTGGTTTGAATTAAATTGAAAACCTCTATTCCTCCGTAGATTAAAGTATCATGTTTCCGTTTAATATTGAAATTATTCAAATGGAAAGTTAAGTTATTATTTGGAGCTAAAAGTTCACCATCCAAGCCCAAGGCTGAAGTGATACTAATGATAATTTCACCAATATGAAGTTTATTAAAAATACCTGGTGAATCATCATCAGTATCAGAAATATCATCCACCTCATCACTTTCATTATATTGGGGGAATCTAGTGTTGGAACCATAATCAGTTGGACTTTGTTTCTTTCTCTTTTGGTAGCTTTTAAGTTTAAGCCCCCGAGAAATGCTGCTAATTATAGTCAAAATACTAGGTAGCAAGGGACTACAAGCCATTTTGACACAACCAATATCCATAGATAAGTTAGATAATTGATTTAATCCTTCAAACTCCAATTCAAGTTCATCTATAAATAACAAGACATTATCAGGTTTTTTGTTGGAATTGGAATCTTGGTTTGTAGGTTTGAAAGATTGAGCTGTAGCACTCATATATATAGAACTAGCTTCTTCATGGGTAAAAACCATACTATCACCTAAGGATTCATCCATATTGTCATTTGAGCCAGCAGAGTCATAGTCAGCACTGTCATCGTCTTCATCATCGTCATCATCGTCATCATCATCGTCATCATCATCGTCATCATCATCGTCATCATCATCATCATTTTCATCATTATCATTATATTCGTTGCTATGGTTGTTTTCTGAATCACCAGGATTCAAATGAGGATTCAAGTTTATTACCTTTAATGACTTAATTACTATATTTTTAGACCCATTGACAGTGTTAAGCTTAGCCTCATCAATGTTTATTACTAGATCTGTCAATTCCGACACCAATTTAATATTAATATTAGTGATTTTTATCAGCAATCTCAGTAGAGCCAACTCAACAGCTCTTGACATGACACCACCAAAAGCAGTTGTAGTCTTTAGTGGAGACGAAGTAGAAGAAGAAGAAGTGGAAGAAGTGTCTTTAGACTCTTTATCAACACCATTTTCAGCTCCATCTTCAGTCACATCCCCCGTCTCATCATCAGAACCTTCATCCCTACTACTATCATCAATAATAGTATTAGCCAAATCAGCAGTACTTTGTGCTAATTGAACCTGTACTGACTTTGTGATATCTTCACCTATATCTAAATTAGGTGCAATAACAATATCCAAATCATTGGCCTCAACATTAACACCCCCCATTACACCCCCATTTAGTTCCAAACTCCCTACTTGTCCATACCTAAGGTTACAACCAGGTAACCTTCCTACTTTTTCTGGATCTATAGACACATCTTTTAAATGGATATTATTTAATGATACCTCTTCGAGATTAGGTAAATCGATCTCAGAGAACAACGACAATTGTTGTAACACATACAATAAGAGTCTTTTTTGTAAATTCTGAGGCAACCACGGAGGCATTATGTGATGACTATTAGTGTAAAGTTGTGATTAGATAGTGAGACTTATCTGAGAATTGATGATCGCACTATGGCTGCAATAAGGGTTGAGAGAATGATAATGATAATGGTAATGATATAATGATAACACTATAACGCTATAACACTATAACACTATAACACTATAACACTATAACACTATAACACTATAACACTATAACACTATAACACTATAACACTATAACACTATAACACTATAACACTATAACACTATAACACTATAACACTATAATGTCATAATCATATATTAATATAATATAATGCTATGAAAATGATGGAATTTGAAGGGAATTGGAAAAGATAACATGAAATTCATGTAACTGAAATTAGAACCAAAGCTCTTCTATCTATTTCACCTCTCTAAAGCTTTCTCCATGTCCACACTACACTTGTCTACCCTACTCCCTACTCCCTAAACTACACTACCAAATGGAACTGGTTCCCAATTTTCATGAGGTTCTAAGAAATAATGTGTTGAGGTTAATTTGGGCTTTTTGGGCTTTTGTTCTGGCTCTGGATTTCCTAATAAGGAGTCTAATGATTCCACTTGTTCGTATTGTTTCAACTTTAAATGCTTTGTAATTTCGGCGATGTTTTCTGAAACAGTGTTGTGAAGTGATTGTGAAAGTTTTAGCGTTGTAATGTACTTCATAATATCCAATTGGTAAGGGTTATCTAGTTTAGAAATCATTGTCATTAGTACATTTACCATATCATCAGCACTTTTAATACTATAGGAATCTATAACAATAGAATCCGTCTTTGAAATATTAATATCGGTTAAAACTTGTCCTGCTACATGAACTGCTTGTAGCTTCATTTCATCACCTTTGAAGTTAAATCCCATTAAGTTATTGATTTCTCTTTCTATTATGGATTCATGATTATTATCACTATCACCAGAAAGATGGTTTAGTATTGTCCATACTAGATTTAGTTTAAACCCAATACCAAAATCATCCAAAAGTGGTTTATATAGCTTAACAAGTGTGGCTGCATACTTTGTAGGATTATACCCTTTTGTTTCAAGTTTATCACCTGAATATATCATAAATCCTTTGAACATTAATACATGAAATAAAAGCCTATGGTTGGAATTTATAGCTGACTTTATCAGTTTAATAGCTTTCCAATACTTTAATCCTGTCTCTGATGAATTCCCATACTTATAAATATAGTTTAAATCTTGTTTTCTGATTCGTTTATAGATCTTAAGATTACCAGTAATCTTGTATACAACTTCAGTTTGGGTCTTAACACTATCATGGATAAATGTTTCATCTTTTATTGATAATCCTACTGGAGCCGAGTCTTCAATATCTGATTCCATATCGCTTATTTTATTCCAATAATTATCATAAAGCCAATTTAATGCCTCTCGGGATATACGACGTAGTATATTCAACAGAGGAAGTCTTTCATGAGTGGCCATATGTCTTAATTCAACGAAAAAACTTGGGATATTCACTGATTTCGCTAGCTGATGTAAGGGAATAGCATAGTTAGATTGTTGAAGTGGATCTAAAACTCCATTCACAAACCGTGTTAACACCATGGAATATGATAATTGGATTATATTAGAATCGGTAGCCTTAGTTTGTTCATCATTAAGAATAATCGATGTTATTAACGATGTGGTTTCTATTCCATGAGGTAATCGACCTCTGGAAGTCAATGCTTTCACTCGATCTACTGCTCGCTTTCTATTATCTTTTTCATCGTCAAAGTTGTAGAACCATTCTTTAAGCGTGACTAAATCATCTATGGACTTATAAGCCACGACCGCCGGTTGTCTTTTGAACATTGATGGGAATGGTGATATGCGAAGAGATATTGAAAGAAGAGATATTAAGTCATCGCGGTAATTATGGAGACAGCCATCGCGGTAAATCTATAATCCTTACCAAAAGTAAAGGAATTATATCATTAAAACTATAGATATGAGAATATTGTTGAAATTAAGATTGTTTATAATTAAAATGATCGTTCTTGATACTTCACAATACCATTTATACTCAACATCAATAATCAAAATGAGATAAAAGTTGCTTTTGTTCAAATGATAAATGGGAAGTCTTTGGCTGCGATAATGGATATATTCCTTGAGATGTGGAACCATAATCACCTGCCAATTCAAAATGATCAGTGTAAGGAAATTTCAGAAAGATAATGAATTCATCTTCAGAAGTTATGGGTAATGGAGTTGAAGACCCTGTGGCACTATCCCAACTTATTAAAATGACCCCTAATAATACACTTATTAACCCTAATAGGATTAACATCAACTGAGTAATAGACATTCGTTTATCTTGGAGTAAATAATTAAACGTCAAATCATTGATTAAATTGACTAAATTGTACACCAAGAAACATAATGGATACAATATAGATGTCAGGATTTGGGCTAAACCAAGGTTAAATGCTGTCAATTGACACCCAACAATGCAAAGCATTACTGCCAATAAAAAGTATGGTGTAATGTTCTTTATGGAAAAGATGGCTTGAAAGTTATGTCTATCATTTAGTAGGACTTCAATGGTGACGTCAATCAAAGATTTAGCAAAAAGAAAGGTATGAGCGGTTAAAGTTCCTGATATTATTCCGAAATTGATTCCTTTTATGAATTGTAATTTCTCCACGTATCGTATATGGGATCTATACTTTCTCTTATTAATTTTTTTGGTGATAAAATCCTTTCTTATGGATAAAATGTAATTTGTAAATAAAATTATACCAATGACGACAAAAGTAGTAATGAACCAATTGAAAAAGCCTTTTCTAGTTAATTTCATCAAGATTAATGAGAACTTATAATCAGTATCATCACTATCAGGAGGAGGTAAAGGTTTAACAGCACCATTATAAGCGATAATAAAAGCCCCACCAGCTATTATAAAAGTACCTATACCTAATTTATAAGTAAATCGTTCACCGGGTAAAAGCATACAACTTAGTATAGAATTGAATATCAAACCTATACTTTGTAAAGGAGATAATATAATCAAAGGTAAAGTAGTTATTTGGATTAAAGACCCCAAAATGTTAGCTATAATAAAGAGAATAAAGCCAAAAAGCCACATATTTCTCTTAAACTTCTGTTGATAATGACTATGAGATTGATCAAGGTGAATGGGCATTAAATGGGACTTTCGCTGTAAGGTGATACCCAAGGATTGTATTGCAGAAGATACTATAGCCACCACACAACCAAAGGCAATAGAAGAAGGGTTAGACATGGTGGGAAAATGGTCAGGAACAGTAGGGAGGAGGACAAATGAAGGGAAGGAACAAACACAAGTAGGTATTAGTAATAAACAGCAAAAGAACAAGTAGAAGCACAAACACTAATGACAAGTAACAAGTAATAAGTAATGAGTAACAAGTACAAGTACAAGTACAAGTAACCAATGACAATAACTATCTCAATAACAACTATCTCAAAATTATCTCGAAATTATCCCAATAACAATAATCTCAAAATAATCAACAAAGACGTTAATTACTCTCTAAATTATAAATTCTCAACAAAAGTCAATACTAAATACTATTCAAAATACTCAAAATACTCAAAACACAATCAACATCAAACGTCGCAAATCCAATCTTATCAAGTGTCAGAAGGGTATTCGCATTGCACACTAAAAATAGAACCGAGCATCACAACTACACAGTCACTACACAGTCATTACACAGTCACTACACAATCATTACACAATCATTACACAATCACTACACAATCACTACACAATCACTACAACTACACTAGAAATGGAACATCAACTCCTTGCAGCTAAAAAACTCATTCAATCTGATATCTCTTCCGGATTAGACTCGATAGATCAACTATTAAAATCATTGTTACCCGATATCGTCACCTTTAAAACCACAAAAGTCATGAGTAATAGTCTCAAAAGACTCATAAAACTCCAGGACAGTTTCAGATACAATTTAATGGGGAATTTGGTTGAGTGTCTTGATACATTCTATCATCAATCAGGAATTGAACCTGAAACATTAATCCAATACAATAGAATCATTCAAGGATTACTTTTGATTCATCCTCCTTCAAGATCCATCTTCACATCAACAAAGAACATGAAATCACTTCTACAATTCATAGAAATTCCTTCCAAAGTAGACTCTACCATTGAATTCCATAATAATCACATATCCCTGGTTCTGTTTGAAATCACCATAGGCTTTATCACCAGTCTTCTTCACATATTACTTAAGAATCTCGACAATTTTAGAGTGTTTGAAACTTGTAATGGCTGTGATATCATAATCAATAAACTTAATCTTACCAATGTACCACCAAAGCTCCCCAATATCTTTAACCAACAAGACCTTAACTTTAAAATCATTGAGTTTCTCATTTTCTATTTATCTGACGAACTGTCTATTGATGATATTGCTAATAAAAAGTCCATTAAGGAAAAATCCAACTACTTTAGGAATTACTTTACTGATATCGATAGTTTATTGGAATCGTTTAATGATTTAAAGACCATTAAGTGATCTTAGTCATGTGACTAGTATCTATTCTCTCTGTACATAATTATCTTCACTGTCATAATAAACGCGCTCATATATTCTTTTTACTACCATTGACGTTGTTGTTATTATTGTCATTGTCTCTGTTCCATGTATACTTATATGGAATACTTACAGAAATGCTTCTATAAATCCACAGAGTGGTATGAGGATAACATTTTCTCCAATGTAACGGGGAGCTCTCAGGCAATTCTAGACTTTTCTATCCCCAATGGTGGTAAAGTTGACATATCTTCTAAAGCTAGTGATTATCTGGCATCTAGCTTTACTTTATCCAATTATAGTGTGATAAATGGTTCCTTGGCTTATTTATACTCTTCCATACCGTTGACAAATACTTTGGGGACGAAAAATATATCGCTTCAGGAGGCAATCTCTGGGTTTAAAGTTATAGAACCTAATAATAATCATAATAATGCTTTGGTTCATAATGCTAAACATACTGGGAAAGATAGTTTACTTTATGGAAGAATGTATTTCCCCGGATCGGCTTTAGAAGCAATGGTGATTAAACGAATTTCTAAACAAACTCAATTACTTATTAAATCCATCAGTAATCCCAGTTTGTTTAAAAATGGAACTATTATAATTTACTTACAAAACAATAATCCCAAATTCCTGAGAGAATTCATTTATTCAACTAATGAATCTCTTATAGGATTCCGATGCTTATACAATTTCAATACTACTGATAAAATCAACCCCAAATTCAAATTTAAAACTAATAATTTACCCATAATCCCCAAGTTTGATAATTCTGTGGTATCTATTGGTACTGAAATATGGTATGCGGCCATGACTACAAGTCCAGGACTTTCCACTGCCATAAGATATTCCACTTCTTCCACAACTACTGGTAAACCATTAATTATGACTCTTGCCTGTAATCCAATCTTGGGTCAATTATCTTCTACTTACACAGTTAAAACTTCAGTGGCATCAACTTTCAGCTCCAAATATGATTTTAATCTTTATTCTTATGCCAGTAACTTATCACTTGGGTTTGAACTTTATAATTATGCCAAAAAGGCTCCTCGTCATGATCCATCTACCATCATTAGTTCTTCTTCAACTAACAACAATGAACCTTCCAATATTCCCACAAACTTCCCCCATAATCATCGTAATCACACCGTAATGTCAGCATTCCAAAATCTCGTCAATGAAAGTGATTTTTCAAGTGTAATCAAGTTTTCCACTAGTTTAAGCGATAAAATGGTTAAACTCCTATGGGAAGGAAGGTTTAAAGATTTCCTTATAAGCGCTGGAATTAGAGCTTCTTTGAATCCTATAAATCATATTCCCGAGTTCAATAAAGTCGGTGTCTCCTTATCTTATGCCTGTTAATGACAATATAAATGTAAATATTCTGTAGTATATGTTTATCCGGGTAACCCCATATGTTGTTTCTCGTTGTAAAACCTCAATTTTTTTTTTTTTCTTCATTTTCTCACCTTTTCTCACCGCATTTTGAAAACTTTTCAATTCTAATCACAAATCTATGAATAATCAAGAGCTTTTCAGTCTCATAAGAGACAGTCGGTTGGCCCAAGTGGCTAAACCATTAAGCAAAAGATTAAGAGGAGATCAAAAGGGACCTACTCATCAAATAATATATGCACCTAAATCCAGTGCCATCAGGTCAAATTATGGGATTAAATCAGCATTACCTAAACAGATTGGTTTTGGTCATATTGTGTATAATGACATTGATAATAAGAAAAACATGCCAGATGTAGAAAAATATTCGGGACCTTATTATAATAGATTAAAATTTCAAGAATCAGGGATCCCAGTGAAAACTTATTATAATGAAAATAATCCATTATTTCCTAATAAAACTACAAAGAGTCAAAAAGATTTTACTGGTAGTCAAGGAGATAACTTATTAGCAGGATTAAACCTTGGATCGAATTCTTCTGCTAAAAAAGTATCACAAGCACTTGAATCTAATCCTCAACTTTATGAAAAATTCCAACAATTTTTAGTTAAACATTATCCAGAAACTATATTATCTAATATTCCTATGAATGTCAATAAACTATTAAAAGAGTTCTTTTCCAATGCCAATGATGTGAAAAAACAACCTATAAGTTTGGTTAAACAGGATAATGAACCTTCTTCATACATTAATGAAAAACTTCATGGTACAGGAGGATTCTCATACCTTCAAAAGGGAAGACTTCAAAATTCACCCAATGGATTGAAATATGGTTCCATTGTTCCGGGAAGAATTGTTGGTGATAAAGAAGCTGCCATTGGTGGATTTGTGGCTGGAGTTAATGATCGTAGTATTGTATTACAAAGAAATTATGTAAAGAATTATCCTGGTAAACATCCAAGACAATTTGTTATGCCATTCAAATTGAATGAAGCTGAAATAACTGAAAATGGTAGAATAAAACTTTATGCTGATGGAGTTCGGGCCGGATCTTGGATGAAAGGTTCTGATAATGATTTCTCCAATAACTCCAATTATGAAGCATCTAATCCTGGTATTAAAGGAGCCAGTGAAAGAAATGCTAAAAAGAATATTCCTTTGGAAAACCTTTTAAATTTGATTGGTAATTCATCCAATTAAAAAAACTCTTGTATATACATAGATTTATATAATTCCTTTATATTTAAAGATACGATGATGTCAGCGAAGTAAAGTGAAGCAGAGCGAAGTAAAGTGAAGGACAGCAAAGCTGTGGAAGGAGATTAGAACCATTTTACACCTTCCTCTTCTTATTAACAGTACTTGAAGTATGAGGGATTCCTGGCATTTTTCTTTCTTCTGTAACTAATTCTGATCTAACATTTTCTGCTAATTGTTCATCCAATTTAGCATCAACTTGATACCATAAGTAAAAGTTGGCTGATCTAGTTCCTTTACTAAGTATGTTCAGCATGTATTCTCGGACTTTGTCTTCGGGATAAACACTATTGGTTACAATGGGGACAAATTTTGATGGGATATCATGAAGAACAAAAGAAACTGAAGTGTAACGTAAATCAGGTTCTATTGGAGGTTCTAGTTTTTTAGGTTGTTTAGGAGCAGGAGGTTTCTTGGTCTTTTTAGTGTTAGGTCGACTTCTAGTAACTCTTGAAGGAGGAATTTCTTCTTTTGAAGTAGATTTAGATTCTTGTTCATTAGATTTCAGTTGAGTTTCAGCTTTAGTTTCATTTTCAGCTTCAATTTTCTTCTTTTCTTCCTCTTTTTCTTTTCTTTCTCTTTCTTGAATTTCATCATTATATTGTTTTAAAAGTTCTTCATATCGACTAAGTTCATTTTGATTATGAATCCAAAGAAAACTAATTAATATATCTCTTTCATCACTACTATTTTTTGAAGGTAATACTTCACAAATGGCATTTTTAGGAAGCATATATCTAACATTGGAATTTTCAGCGTATTCAAACACCAAAGTAGCATCAGAAAGGTATTTTTCTTGAAATGCCGTTAATTTTTGATCTCGAGGAAGTTTAAACTTCATAGGTTTCTTTTCTTTATAAGGTTTTTTATCCTTATACACTTTTTTAACTCTTAAAGGTTGATGAGGATTTATTCTCATATTAGGTACAAGAAAAGGATGAGGAGGAGGTCCCATTTCTCTAGCTCGTGAAATATATCCTTGGAAAGTCATAATTTGGTTTGGTGTTGCTGTACCACGAGCTACAATTTTCATCAATGTATTTAAAGTAGGATCGACTCTAGCAATAGCGTTTAAATTACTAATCATCAATAAGTTTTCTGGTGATTGCATACTGTCGTTGGAAGCTTCAGGATCGTTAGATGGGGAGTCATTGGAAGTTGAGAGATGAGTTGAGGGGTGACTTGGGGGATGTGTTAGAGGATGATTTTGAGTTGAAGGTTGAGGAATGGGTTGAGATATTGAGTTGGGGAAGGAGTTTTGAGGATTGATTTGTGAATTGATAGGAGTTTGGGAAGGAAGAGAAGATGTTTCAATAGGATTTTGGGAAGGAAGAGAAGATGTTTCAATAGGATTTTGGGAAGGAAGAGAAGATGTTTCAATAGGATTTTGGGGAGGAATAGAAGTGATATGAGAAGGTTTAGGAGTATCTTCTTTAGGAGTATTTTCTTTAGGGGTTTCTTTAGGAGTTTCTTTAGGAGAATCTATAGGAGTATCTTCCTCCATAGGACTATCTTGAGGAGTGCTTTCTTTAGGTGTATCTTCTTTAGGGGTGGTTTCTTTAGGAGTTTCTTCTTTAGGGGTGTTTTCTTTAGGACTTTCTTCTTTAGGAATATCTTCTTTAGGACTTTCTTCTTTAGGAGTATCTTCTTTAGGAGTATCTTCCTTAGGAGTTTCTTCCTTAGGAGTTTCTTCTTTAAGATTACTTTCCTTACGAGTATCTTCCTTGATAGAATTTTCTATAGGAGTTTCTTTGGGAATTTCTTCCATAGGAGTATCTTCCACAGGAGTATCTTCTGAAATCTCTTTAGAAGTATCTTGTGGAATCTCTTTAGAATCTTGTGGAATCTCTTCAGAAACATCTTCCCTAACCTCCTTTGTATCTTCTGGAGTACCTTCTTTATTCTCTTTCTCTTTATTCTCTTCCTTTCCCTTAGACTTATCAGATCTCTCATCTTTCCCTATAAATAACTTTATTTCAAATGAATGTGGTCCTATAGTCATTGTACAATCACTCAATTTCACCATCACATCTCTTGCATTGGCTTCTGCTGGTAATACAGGAATCCGTTCATTAACTTCATGTCTTCGACTCTTTTCATTCAATAATCTCTTAGTATAAGCATTTTGCTTCAACCAATATAACCTAAACATAGGCCCAACATTAATATAATTAAGCCGTGATTTCATTAATGATCTATAGAATATCCCTGAATCTTTGACGGTTAATGGATTCTTCAACACATCTTCATAATGTCCATAAGGAGGTCTATTATACGAAACGGGTAATCCTGCTTCAACATCAAAAGGTCTAACAATCGATCTTGAAATCTCTTCTTGTTCACGTTCGATTTCTTCTCTTTTGGCAGAGGTAATCCTCTTCCTCATACGGGGAGGCATAGTGGTGGAAGTAGTTGTAATGAAGTAGTTGTATATATGTTGTGCGCGCTATATAAATTGCAGGTGCCGCGGTGGGTGCGACTGTGGTACTAGGATTGAATTTTGTTGGTGCGAGTGCGGTGCTAGGAGTAATCTAGGCTGGTACCATCCTAGTACCATCCTAGTACCATCATGGTACCATACTAGTACCAGTCTACCACCAGCTTACAATCTCTCATTCAAAGCTTCAAGCCCTAACCCAAACTCTTTCAACATAAATTCAAGTTCCTGAACCAAATTTTCTTTTGGCGTGGAATCTAAAAGAAATTCTCCATTTATATTTGGAATAGGAGGAAATTTTGTCGTTTGTTTTGATATTCCAGGAGAGTTAGTACCCCAAGGTTTAGGGTTCTGGGGAATGGAATTAGTAGTCATTTTCCGCGGAGCCATATTAGGGTTTCTGGAAGTAAAAGGGAACGACTCTGCCCGGTCTCTTGAATGAGGAGTTGATTTTTCGTCAGGAACTTCATTCTTTTCTTTATCGGCATCGATAAAAGCATCTTTTTCTGTCAAAGGAGTCATTGATAAACTACCAACTTGAGAAGTTTTGATTCCAAATTGGTTCATGGTTTCATTGTAGGGGGCATTGGAGTCGAAGTTAGATTCATTGGTTAATGCTGAAAGGGTATGGGAGGTGGAAGGGGTTGGCATTTGGATATGAAGTCCAGGTTTTGGTCTTCTAGGTGGGTTGGAGGTGGAGGTATTTGTATTTGTGGTACTTGTGGTTGTATTTGTACCAGTGGTTGTGTTTGTGTTTGTACCAGTGGTTGTGTTTGTATTTGTGTTTATATTTGTGTTTGTACCTCCATTTGTACCTCCATTTGTACCTCCATTTGTACTCACCTCCTCCTCTTCATTCGCCTTAAAGTTTATTGGCTGTAATAATGGATTTGTAGTTGATTGTAATGCCTTCATTGATTTTGAAGGAGATTTAGTTCCAACAGTACCACCTAAATTAGACCCAAATCCTGGGTTTGGCGGTGGTTTTGGTGATGGAGTCTTATTACTACTACTAGTAGAATATGGTGGTGTATGAGGAGAAACATAATTAGCGGAACCGGTACTACCATAAGTATTAGAAATGGTCTTTTTTCTAGGTCTATTACCACCAGTGGAATTGAATCTACTTTCTAAATTTCCTGATGCTGATTGTGAATGATAAAGTGCTGGAGGTTTACTTAAAGGAGGATTAGTAATATTAACTTGAGATGGAATCTTTTCAAGGTTTTCTATATCAGGAATTTCAATTGTAGGAGAATCCATTCTTGGTTCAGGAACATTAGGAGGTTCAAATATTCTATTATTGGAAGGTAATTCTGGTGATTCTTCAAATAAACTTTGAAGAGATTTAGGAATTTCATTATTAGGATTAGGTCCAGGTTTATAGGAATTGGTATTACTATAATCTTGACCACCATTCTTAAGAGTAGGCTCAGTAGGATAATTATCACCAGGATAGTTATCATAACTCT
Organism: Yamadazyma triangularis; assembly: GCA_030573955.1. Taxonomy (NCBI): domain Eukaryota; kingdom Fungi; phylum Ascomycota; class Pichiomycetes; order Serinales; family Debaryomycetaceae; genus Yamadazyma; species Yamadazyma triangularis. The sequence goes on from JAJMEC010000004.1 coordinate 193,036, forward strand.
TAAGATCATAAGTATTATCCATAGCATCAGATTCAGGAATATCAATATCATTATCCATGATATATTCTCTACTACTTAAAGAATCAAAATCCCATTTAACATGAAGATTATTATTTTGATTTTCCACCATTTCTGTGCCATCATCATGAGGCATATCATCTTGAGTTCTGGAACTATCTCTCCATAATAAATACCGAGAAATAACCTCCTTTAATATATATGTAGGTTGATTTCTATGAGTCTTTACAAGACGACATTTCAATAAATCATCAGCCAGAGGTCTAGCAACCGGATTTTCATCTAAACATAATGCCACAGTTTCCTTTAATCCTGAAGAATATTCTCTTCCTTCCAATCGAGGTGGTGTCAGTTTAGAGATCATTTGCATTGCCCACATAGCATCTTTATCCCCATAAGGAGGATTCCCCGTAGCGATTTCAAATAAAGTAATTCCCAAAGACCAAATATCAGCTTTGGAATTATAAGTATCACCTTCTCGAATGACTTCTGGAGCCATCCAATAAGGAGTCCCTGCCATAGTAGACCGTTTATACGACACAGAATTGATCTTAGCCGCCACACCAAAGTCACAAAGTTGAACATTACCTTCCTTAGATATCAACACATTAGCCGCCTTCAAATCCCGATGTATCACTCCCATACTATGGACTGCCAGCAACCCAATCAACAACTCTCTGGTAATAACTGAGATGTATCTCTCTTCAAAATGACCTGCTTTTAACAAGGTTCGAACTGAACCTCCGGCACAATAATCCATGATGATCCATAACATGGTATCATCTAAAATGGACCCGTAATAATGAGTCACATTAGGAACGTGTTTCAACTCAGTTAAGAATTGGATCTCCTGTTGAACATCGGCGACTTCATCTTCTTGGGTGTCTAAATTCAACACTTTTATGGCGACAATATGTTTAGTTTGTTTGTTATAGCCTTTATAGACAACACCAAATTTTCCTCTACCGATAACCTCTGTACGTTTGTAAAGGGAGGTGGACATGGAGGTGGACATAGAGGATAAGGATTTGGTGGAAGTGGTAGAAATTATACCGAGAGGTCGCGCTAAAAAAGGTGATGAATTAGGCGGGGGGAAATATTGTCAGTAGAATATTTTCAGTAGTAGAGTAATCAGAGGAATCAGTCTAAACAGTAATCAGTACTAAACAGTAACGAAATAACTACTAAAAACTTACTACAAAGATGAGATCAGCTACATTCCAAAGAATCACTAATGAAACTAAAATCCAAATCGCTTTATCCCTTGATGGTGGTGAAGTTGGTTTTGAACAATCATTATCTCCTAATACCCAAAATCATGCCACTCAATCAACATCATCACAAAGGATTAATGTTCAAACCGGAATCGGGTTCTTAGATCATATGTTACACGCATTAGCTAAACATTCAGGATGGTCTTTAATGATTGAATGTATTGGAGATTTACATATAGATGATCATCATACTGCAGAAGATGTATCTATTGCATTAGGAGTAGCGTTTAATAAAGCTTTAGGAACAGTTAAAGGAGTTAAAAGATTTGGTAGTGGATTTGCTCCATTAGATGAAGCTTTAAGTCGGGCAGTAGTAGATTTATCTAATAGACCTTATGCCGTAATAGAATTAGGATTAAAAAGAGAAAAAATTGGTGATTTATCGTGTGAAATGATACCTCATGTATTAGAGAGTTTTGCTCAAGGAGCGGCTATTACACTTCATGTTGATTGTTTGAGAGGATTTAATGATCATCATCGAGCAGAAAGTGCGTTTAAGGCGTTAGCGGTGGCGATTAAAGAGGCTATTTCTAGTAATGGGACCAATGACGTTCCTAGTACCAAAGGGGTTTTGTTTTAGGGTGTAGGTTCTAGGTCGTTGGTACTGGGTCCTAGAGACAAAGGTGGTTCTATATATACGTAGACATATAACCTTTATAGTGTCCATAGATGTATCCTCTATAGTCACTAGGACCAAAACCCTAAAGATTATGGCACAGAGACTATAGTACAAATACTTATAATACATATTTATTCTGACTTCTCACTCATCTCATCGCACTATGTTAAAAGGTATCTCTAGAACCTTCTCTACCACCAATGTTGTGGCAAAAGATAGTCTAAAAACCTTTGACAAACACTTCCCTACGACGCAAAAGCAAAAACCTTGGGAAAAAGCCCGATTATCCAAAGATGAATACTTTATGAGAAGGTATAATTTAATTGATAATGATAAAAGACAAGCATTAACTGAGAAAGTTCAACGACAAAGAAGAGCTCGAAAACAGAGAAGGGATAATGAAAAAGAACCTAAAAGACAATCACAATTATTCTATGAACAAGAAGATTCTAGAACTTCCTTTAGAACTCCCCTCAGAAACCCCCTTAGAGAATACGTTTATGGAACTCATCCCGTTCTTTCATGTTTAACCGCTAGGAAAAGACATCTGATAGATCGATTATTTGTACATAACGCTAAAGATTCTATTAATGATATTCTTCGTTTAGCAAAATCCTACAATATCAAAGTAGAGTCTCGCAACAAAAATGACCTAAATATCCTCACCAATAATGGTGTTCATAATGGTGTGGTATTAGAGACATCTCCCTTAGAATGGCCTTATATCGCACTGTTAGGCGAAGCTAATAATAGCAGTTATAATGTTAATATTGACACTGAAGGGTATTCTCAAAGTATAACGAAACCCGTGGCAAGAAAACACGGTAAATACCCTTTAGCTATTTATTTAGATGAAGTCACTGACCCCCAAAACGTAGGCGCTATTATAAGGTCAGCTTATTACTTAGGAGTAGACTTTATAATTGTTCCGTCCCATTCTTCAGCACGAATGGGTCCAGCTGCGGCTAAGGCCTCGGCAGGAGCCTTGGACCTCCTAGATATTTACCAAACCCGCAGTGGACTTAAAATGGTGCGGGAGTTAAAACTGTCACTGTCGCCCTGGACTATAATAGCCGCTGGGAGTACCAATAATAATAACCCCATTGATCCGTCTCAATTGGCTTCAGTTTTGGATGAGTCTCCGGTTTTATTGATTTTAGGCAGCGAAGGGTTAGGAATTAGGACCAATTTGCTGCATTTGGCTGATTTTTCTGTTACTATAGACAACAATAGAGACACAAGGGATAGTATTGTGGATTCACTTAATGTCGGCGTAGCCTCGGCGGTGTTGATAAGTCGGTTGGTGGGGTAGACACTAACTCACTACGGCGAGACACTAACTCACTACGGCGAGGGCTGGCGCGGGCCCCGCCCCACATAAATATGGCCCCGCTCCACAACATTTTAATATACGCACTACACGTGCTTCTCCTCATCTTTATCACAAGCTTCATCTCTTCTCTACATCTTTATATCTCCAATGACACACTTCCACTTAGTAATATTGGTCCATGGGTATGTATAAATCCGTCACCACCACCTTTAACACCACCTTTAACACCACAATTACCTACTAACACTACAGACTTTGGGGAAATCCCTCTCATTTGAACTACATCGAAAGCCAAATCCTGCAACATATTGGTTCCAAAAATAACTCCGAACAAATTGTTGTATACAAAACCGGATCCCATAGTGGATTTTTAACTTATGATGGAATTGACGTCAATGGGAAACGGATTTGTGATGAAATCCAACAAGAAACTCAATCACTCACGGGAGAAAAAGATCGTGTTACTAAGTTCTCTATTGTTGGGTATTCATTAGGAGGATTGATATCTCGTTATGCTATAGGTTACTTGTACCATCAAAGGTATTTTGATGATATAGAGGCCATGAACTTTGTCACGTTTTGTACTCCTCATGTGGGGTCTTTAAATCCCGGTAAAGCTTGGGCTACACAAGTGTTTAATTTCTGTGTTCCTTATATATTGTCTTATACAGGGACTCAATTGTTTTTATCAGATACAAAGCCAGTGAAACCTCAACATATGGAACAAGATAATGCTGAAAAACTACCGCTTTTGGTGTGGATGGCGGATCCTAGATCGGTGTTTTATAAGGCATTAAGTCATTTCAAGAACCGGAGTCTTTATGCTAATGTCATTAATGATAAAAGAACGGCTTGGTTTACTTCTGCTATATCGATTATGGATCCATTTAAGTCCATGATTAATGAGAATGCCAGTGCTTATTCACTTGATTTCATTGATAATTATGAACCTAATGTTATTGATATCTCTAAACCGATATCATTCAAGTCGGATGTAATTGATAAAAAGTTGGGTAAAGCTCCTGCTAAAGAGTCTGGGTGTAGTAGAGCCACGAGATCTTTTTTTAGGAAATTGAATTGGTTGAAAGTGGTCGCTTCTATTACGTTATTTACACCATTATGGGCAGTATGGTTATTGACGAAATCAGTAATTGAACGAATTAAAAATGTTAGACGTGTAGCTCTGTTCTTTGGTGATGCTGCTAATAATTTAGTTCATCTTTATGATCCTACACCAGAACATCCTGACTCTGAAACTACCAACACTGAACCACAGAAACCATCCTTCTTCAGAAACATTGAAAGTGATATCACCAATACTTTTAAAGATAAAACTGATACTTTAGTAGAATCAGTATTCAATGCTATGAATAGTGATAGTTATAAAGAGTATCATAACAGTGCCAAAGTTGATATCAAGAAAGCAAACCCTCAATCAGAATCATCATCAGAATTGGATTTAATCAATCTTCAAGGTAAAGTTCAAAACTTTAACCTTGGATTAATTCAAAATCAATTAACAATTATCCAAAACTTGAATGCTTTAGGTTGGAACAAATTCCCAGTGTTAATTAGAAATACTAAACAGACTCATAGAGCTGCAATAGTAAGAATGCCTGATCCTTCATTCGATGAAGGGAAAGTCATTGTCAAACACTTTGTCAATGAAACATTTATGTTATGAATATACGAAAAAAAAAAAAAGAACTATTACAAATACCAACAAAGAAAGATCTATATTTTTTTATTAAAATACATACAACTTTTAATGACTCTGTTCAAATTAATTCAACATAGTTGGCAGGGAATATTCCTGTAGCACCATTGTTTCTTCCAGTCCACCAATCATCAGTAGTACCGGTTTTCTTCAAAATATCAATGACATCACCTTTTTTGAAAGCCAAATCTCCTGATTGTTCTCCTTTAAACGAATACAAAGCAATAGCTTGACTAGCATTATTCTTAGGAGCAGCACCACCAAAGTTAGGTTTACTGGAAGCTGGAGGTCTACCAGGACTAATTCTAGCACTATTGAATCTATTGGATAAATCATCAACATCATTGTTTCGTCTAGAAGATACACCAGTATCGTATATATCATCTTCCCAAGAAGCGGCACCACCACGAGAGCTAGCACGGTCACGGTTCCGAGAGGAGTTGAGTCTGGCACTATTAGTACGAACGCCCGCGGTATTGCTACTACCACTACGACCGCCGCCACCACCACCGCCACGTCTGGCTCTATTATAACCATAATCATCATAATCATCATCAGAATAATCATCATAATCATCAGAATATCTTCTTGATGATGATCTAGGAGGATTTCTTCTTCTAGACCGACCAGAAGCAGCTGAAGTGGAGTCGGAGAATTCCGAAGGAATATCATCATAATAGTCATCATTGTAGAATTCATCATCATCAAAAGGCAACAGATTGTTAAATACCCGACTTTCCAATACTCGTAATAAAGAATCACAAGCTGGAGGAGGTTCTACAGTTCCTGATAAGATATTTCTGGCTTTACAATTCTCACCATAAAACTTTCTATTAGCATCTCTTCTTTCTACAATAGCAGAACCTTCTAAAGAAACCCCAGCAAATAATCCTTTGGTTTTAGAATAAGCAAATACTGCAGAAGCACTTCTTAAAGAGGCAGTACCAGCCCCTTCAGCATTTCTTCCTAAAGGACCTGCAGCTACAGAAACATTAGCTCCTAAAGTTATAGAACCAAATTGAGCAAAAGAATCCACAGCAGCTTTATTATTTAAAATAAATACAAAATCTGTGATTTCAGCCCCAATTTGTCCACCAACCCCTGCCCCAGCGGTAACAATAGCACTAGGAGCTGACCATGATCCATCAGGTAATCGAGCCACAATCACCCCAGAACCAGCTCTTCCGGAAAATAAAAACCCGGCTTTTAATACTGTAATAATAGCTAATCCTTTAGCATTCTTAAGAACATTTGGTGGAATGATCTGATCAGGTCCTGCTACTTGATTAGGTTTAATGAATGAAGAAAGAACTTTTGCTGCTTTCCTAAAAAATATGTGTTAGTAATTCCTATTGCCACAATCAAGTCACATGACTCTTTACATACTTTGATTCACTTCTTAAACTTCTGGGAATTGGATTATTTAATCCCATAACGGATAGTGTTAGAAAATTATAAAGGAGAAGTGACTTTTAAACCTCGCGGGAGCCAAGTTACACAAAACCCGCACAAAGGCTGCAAAGAGAAAGAATAAGAAATGGGAGAGAGAGGGAGAAGAGAAGAAGAGAAGAGAAGAAGAGAAAAAAGAGAAGAGAAAAAAGAGAAAATTCCGATATTCCGAAATTACGAAATCACGAAATCACGAAATCACGAAATTATATCACTAAAGCAATAAATCTACAAAACAAGTAATGACAATCAAACAACACTTCAATCCAATGACGGAATTAATTACTGATATGGTGTAAAGATGGCCGAGAGGTCGTGTGGAGACTGAAAAGTCCAAGTCTAGGCGATAAGCTAAAGGGATGATTAGAGTGATTGGAAAGGGTGAAAGTAAGGGTTTTAGGTAATTTTAGTGGTTTTATGTCAGTTTAGGAGGTTTTAATTACTATAGAAACTTCTAAAATCTTCTAATTCCATCAAACACTTGAAATAGACAATGACTTTGACTTCTCTAATTCCTCTCCATTGCGCTTCCTATGTCTGCGCGATGCCTAAATAGGTATCCGCCCTCAGTTATAATAAAGCCATTTTCCGCATTAAAGGTGCAACCACTTTTTCTTTATGGAAGACGAAAAGAAGTCCTTTGAGGGAGAAAGATCTTTCGTTTCCGTAGGTTTCGAGGTTAAAGATCCTGAAACTAAAGGTGAAGGATTTAGATCTGGTTCTGGACCTGAGACTAAAGATTCTGACACCGATGAAGTCCCGGCTCTCGATAATAAAGACCTCTTCCCAGAAGGTGGTTGGCAAGCTAATATTGTATTATTAGGAAGTTTCTGTGGAATGGTGGCTTCATTGGCATTTTTGAACTCGGCTGGGGTTTTACGTGATTACATTAATGAAAACATTTTGGTAGAAGAATCTGCTTCCACTATTGGTTGGATCTTCTCAATAAACTCATTTATTGAGTTCGCCTTATTAATAGTAGTGGGTCCTTTATTCGATAGAGTAGGCGCTCGTATTCCATTGATTTTTGGTGCCATTCTTAGTGGAGTAGGTTTTTTGTGCACTTCATGGTGTTCAGAAATGTATCAGTTCATTTTGAGCTACAGTATTTTAGGTGGTGTAGGTTCCAGTTTTGTGTTTTGTCTGAACATAGGTGTGCTTTCTCATTGGTATTTAAAGAAACGCGGTCAAGCTATAGGAATATCATACATTGGAGGCGCTTTGGGAGGTGCGCTCTTTCCTGTGATGTATCGGTCATTATTGCCTACTTTGGGGTTTGGTTGGACGGTTAGAATAGGGGCATTTATTGTCATTGCTCTCCTGATAGTTTCTATCGTTTTAATCAAAGACAGAAGACACATTATAGTGTCAGCTGAGGCCAAAGAGGTCGATATCGACGGCACCACCCGCGACCGAGACTCGTTACTAGTGGAAGTCCTCAAGTCTGTGGACGTTCGCGTTTTCGCCGATAAAGTCTACACCTGTTTAGTGCTCTCATTATTAGGCCATGGGTTCGCATTCTTAGTGTCACAGATATATCTCCCGTCGTACGCAGTGGCCCATGGCCATCATCAGAACCAGGCGTATTTGCTCATCTTGGTGTTTAATTCATTATCCATACCGGGAAGAGTGATCCCTGGGATCATCGCCGATAAAGTCGGCCGTTTCAATGTGCTATGTATAATATGTGCTTCATCTACATTAGCTATAGCCATTATTTGGACACCTCCGCCTATTGGTGGCTCATTAACGGGACTTTATATCTACTCCGCCGTATATGGCTTTACTTCTGGGTCGATTCTTTCACTCTCGCCGACGTGTGTGGGACAAATTTCTCAAACTAAAGACTTTGCTAAACGAACAGGAACTGCATTTTTCGTGTTTAGTTTAGGGGATTTGATAGGGATTCCTGTGGCTGGAGCCATTGTTGGTACCCATAATCTCTCTAAGGGGTACGAAAACATGGTGGTGTTTGTATTGGTGAGCTCTGTTGTCGGGACAATAGGAGCTTTTGTTTCCAGATATCTTTACGGGGGATTTAAGCTTATAAAGTTATAATATTATAAAATTATAGACGGTTTATTCTTAAATGTTACATTGATTATATAGAAACTCTTGTTACGGTATTAATAAAACTAAATTTGGCAATTTGCTTGATAGAGGTTCCATTGTGTCCCGATTAGGAAATGAGTAGGGTGCGATTGAGTGCGGGAACGGATGCGCGCATTTCGCACGCTTTTTGTGCGTCAGTTGTATCTTTTTTTTTTTTCTTCCATTTTGTATACGAGAAAGGTTTTCTTTGCTTTTATTAATTGTGTAGTGGAAGTGAAAGCGTGAAAGTCGAGTGAAGTATCAATATTATCTTCATTGAAGGATTGATATTGTGTAATATTATTTTTTATTGTGATATATCTTTAGTTCCATATATTAATTCCTTGGGTTTAATCTTTATCCGTGTGACTGACACTCCTTAAAACACTATGGGAGCTTGTTGTAGTTGTTTAATATCCCGTTCTGGTGATGGGAAATACCCTCCACTTTTATTGGCTGAAAATGAACGTGAAGCCATCTCTGCCTTGTTACAATACTTGGAAAACCGGTCGGATGTTGATTTCTTTAGTAATGGTCCCTTACGAGCTTTAAGTACTTTAGTCTATTCTGAGAATATTGATTTACAAAGAAGTGCTGCTTTGGCCTTTGCTGAAATCACCGAGAAAGATGTTAGAGCCGTTAATAGAGACGTGTTAGAGCCAATATTAATCTTACTACAAAGTTCTGATCCTGAAGTTCAACGCGCTGCTTGTGGTGCCTTGGGTAATTTGGCAGTTAATAATGATAATAAGGTCTTAATTGTTGAAATGGGAGGTTTAGAACCTTTAATTAGACAAATGATGTCGACTAACATTGAAGTTCAATGTAATGCTGTAGGATGTATTACTAATTTGGCTACTCAAGATGATAATAAATCCAAAATTGCCAAAAGTGGTGCTCTTATTCCATTAACTAAATTAGCCAAATCTAAAGATATTCGTGTTCAAAGAAATGCCACTGGTGCTCTTTTAAATATGACTCATTCTGATGAAAATAGACAAGAATTAGTTAATGCTGGTGCTGTACCGGTATTGGTATCTTTATTATCCAATGAAGATGCTGATGTTCAATATTATTGTACCACGGCTTTATCCAATATTGCTGTTGATGAAACTAATAGAAAGAAACTTGCCACCACTGAACCTAAATTAGTCAGTCAGTTAGTTAACTTGATGATATCTCCTTCTCCAAGAGTTCAATGTCAAGCTACTTTGGCATTAAGAAACTTGGCTTCTGATTCTGGTTACCAAGTTGAAGTGGTTAAAGCTGGTGGGTTACCTCATTTAGTTCAATTATTAACTTCTAATCATCAACCTTTGGTATTGGCAGCTGTGGCTTGTATTAGAAATATCTCTATTCATCCACAAAATGAAGCCTTAATTATTGATGCTGGTTTCTTAAAACCTTTAGTGGATTTACTTGATTATTCTGATCTGGAAGAAATTCAATGTCATGCTGTTTCCACCTTAAGAAACTTGGCGGCTTCTAGTGAAAGAAATAGATTGGCATTATTAGCTGCTGGTGCCATTGATAAATGTAAAGATTTAGTATTAAATGTCCCCCTTTCAGTTCAACTGGAAATCCTGGCTTGTTTTGCTATCCTTGCATTAGCTGATGATTTAAAGCCTAGGTTATATGAAAGTCATATTATTGATGTATTAATTCCATTAACTTTTAGTGAAAATGGTGAAGTATGTGGGAATTCTGCTGCAGCTTTGGCTAACTTATGTTCCAGAGTATCTGATGATCATAAACAATATATTTTAAAGAATTGGTCGGATCCTAATGAAGGTATATATGGATTCTTATTAAGATTCTTACAAAGTGAAAGTGCTACATTTGAACATATTGCATTATGGACTATATTACAATTATTGGAATCCAATAATGGTGAAATCAATTCTTTAATTAAAGAAAATGAGTCTATATTATCGGGTATTAAAAAGTTAGGAGTATCCCAACAATCTCAACAATCTCAGTTCTCTAATAATAATGATGAAGGTTTTGAAGATCCAAGAATCGAATTATTTAATTTGACTCAACAAATTTTACAAATTTTAGGTTAGAATAATACCTTTGATAATATCCATTCATTTTTATTTAATAACCATTAATTTTTACATTGACTGAGACTCGGGAACACCTTTGAATGTTCAGGAATATCTTTGGTGCTGAAAAGAGAAGAAATAAAACAAATAAACTATATTATATTAATAAATGCAAAATTAAATTAAGAACTAAAAATTAGTGAAGGTGTTAATGATAATGTATTCTATTCTGCAATAGCTTCTTTAGATTTTGGTTGATCGTTCTGTTGTATTTTACTGTCAACTTTCAATTCCAGTAATTTATTGATCAAGTTTTCTGTATCAACGTTGTCACTCTTTTCTGTATCAGTATTGTCACCTTTCTCTTGAACACTATCACCTTTCTCTTGAACACTTTCACCTTTCTCTTGAACACTTTCACCTTTCTCTTGAACACTTTCACCCATCTCTTTATCAACACTATCAAGAAGTTGTTGATATTCTTTCTCTACTTCTTCATCCTCTTGTCTCAAATCATTCATATTAAGAGCATCAGTGATTTCATCAGTCTTTCCTATATTCTCATGCAAATCAGAATACATTTCATCAACATCATCCAAAGATACTTTATCATTTAAAACCTTTAAGACACGAGAAGATTTGTCAAAGGCTTTTACAATATCAACATTGGTGGTGGCATCATCCATCTTCAATAAAACTTCATTCAATTGATCTAATGTAGTCAAAGTAGACTTATAAGCATTTTCTAATCTTTTCCTAGTGGTTAGTAATAGTTTTGCTTTGTGTCTAACTGATTCATGTTTCTTGATCAGTTCAGAAGAAAGTTGTTTAAGAAGTTCATTATTGTTATTGATTTCTGTCTCCATAGTGTTGGCTCTGTTTGACATTTGATAAATATTCCATTTCAACATCGCTATACCTTTATCTTCTTCAGTGACGTTAGTATTAGCAAATTTGATGAATGTTCCCTCTTCAGTATCAAGAACTGAACATTGGTTACGATCTCTTGATAGATGTTTTAACAAAATATTTAAATCCATTCTTGTGAAATTGGGAGTAACATTTTCATGTATGAAAACTAACATATGGCCAAAACTCCATACAGTGTTACTATAGATGACATTTGTATGTAATTTGTGTAAAATAGAAACAAATTCATCAGTAAACTCATAAAGATAATCCCATGATATATACCGTTCATCATTAGTACCAACAAGAGCACTTCTAACAAAATATGACATATCCCAAGCTCTCTGTCTCCATACTGAAGGTCTTAAATAATCCAAGACCCCATCGCCTTTAATGTAGGTTTCTATATTTAAATTGTAACCCATAAATAATGATAATGGAATGAAATGACGTCTCTCTATCAACTCATCAACTGTTTGATTTATATATAATGGTTTACCAATAATTGGAAGTGTTAATCGTTTAGATAAATCAGGAGTCAGTTTACTCAACGATAATTTACCATCAGGGAATCCATCCTTCTTAAGTAAATCAATTAAGATACTATTCCAAGCGGTTATATTAGCATCATATCCTTCAGGATTTAGATGTTTTGCATCAGAAAAATCTTTATATAAAGCAAATATTCTATTGGAAGAATAATTACTATTGGAGTGAATGATATTTTGTATGGAGGAAGTCATGTGCTGCCATAATAAGGAGATAAACAAGTTGATTTAGAGTTGATTTAGAGTTAATTTAGACTAGTGCGATTATTGCAACCGGGATGATGATGTTGGAGATGTTGGAGATGTGATGATAGTGGTGATTGTGTTGATTGTACAATGATATGATATCAGTGCTATAATTGTAGAGTCTTGTAGTATATTGTTATAGTGTTATAGTGTTATAGTGTTATAGTGTTATAGTGTTATAGTGTTATAGTGTTATAGTGTTATAGTGTTATAGTGTTATAGTGTTATAGTGTTATAGTGTTATAGTGTTATAGTGTTATAGTGTTATAGTGTTATAGTGTTATAGTGTTATAGTGTTATAGTGTTATAGTGTTAATGTTATATTGCTATAGTATCATAGTATTATAGTATTATAGTGTCGTAGTGATGTAATGTTATAGGTATATACTACAATAGTACTATAGTATTTTTTATGTCCTTGTTCTGTTATATCATTATGTCATCCTATTATTGTTATACTTATACTGTCACAGTTTCATACACTCCCAATTTACTACCAAAGCTTATATTCCCTATCCCAATGCTAAATATTAAGTTTATCAAGCAGAAGATTAAATTGATCACCATTTAATGAATCCACTTGATCTCTTAACCCATCCACTACATCCAATATAGCCGTTGCTGCTGGAGAATCAGCATAATCTTCAAAAAATGATACTCCTTCATCACAAGCTTTGGCTATACGAGGATCTAAAGGAACTGATCCCAAAAATGGAATATTCAATTCCTTACAAAGCAGTTTACCTCCACCAGTGGTAGGTTTAAATATCTTTGATTCTCCTTGACAATTGGGACACACAAATCCTGACATATTTTCCACTAATCCTAATACTCTAATATTGGCTTTTTTACAGAAATCAATCTCTTTTCTAACATCTAATAATGATACCTCTTGAGGAGTAGTAACTATTAATGCTCCATCTATTCCACTATCTTTCATATATGATGATACCGATAAATGTTCATCGGATGTTCCTGGTGGCGTATCCACTACCAAATAATCCAAATGTTCTCCCCAATTCACATCCTTTAAAAATTGCTTAATTAATCCATTCTTCTTAGCTCCTCGCCAAATCACAGCCAAATCCGGCTCGGGTAACATAAATGATATACTCATCATCCCCAAATTATCCGCCACATATACCGGTGACCATCCTGAGTTAGATTGGTGTACTGATTCTCCTTCTGCTCCTAACATTCGGGGTAATGAAGGTCCACAAATATCTAAATCCATAGCTCCTACTTCGGCTGACTCATCAGCGGCTAAAGCCCAGGCCAACATCGAAGTAAATGTAGATTTCCCAACTCCTCCTTTCCCTGATAACACTAACATCTTATGATCTATCATAGATAACCTTTGTGTTATGGTTGCCATATCAGGATCAGGTCCTTTTGGGAGTTGTGAAGAACATATACTTTGATTTGCACATCCTCCACAAGCATCTTCTTTTCCTGCTTTTTCCGATTCCGGTCCGGGACAATGTTCTGGTTCCGGTGCCGTTAATTGTGTCTTTTCAACTTCTTCCACTACTGAAGGTGCCATAGTTTAAAGTGATAGATGATGATGATGATAATGATGATTGTTAGTAATCGGATAAGGTGATGCGGGTAGTGTGAGTACCGATCTCACCAGTTATTAGGTAGTGTGAGTACCATTCTACTGTCAGGTCGTGCAAAACACTATATTACATCTACTTATACTGATACTTATACTGATTACTATTCTAGTTCTTCCTCTCCCTTCACTTCTCGTCTCCTCTCAACTTATTACTAAAATAAACTTCCTCATTCTCTCCAAACGGCAAACTAAGCACTTTACTTTCCTTTTCGGGAATATCCAGAAGAAGAGCTAACTCAGCAACATCTTTTGCAACCATTTTAATCACTACTTGGTTTTCAAAACTATCACTTAATTTCATCGAAGGAAGATGTTCCAAAATATGGCTAATGTTGGGGATTATTGCTTGATCGATTTTGCCTCGGTCTATGTAAGGAATTAAATCAAAATATTGAACAAATATCCCGGCTCCTTTGTTCCAATTAGGAATGATATTCCCCTGGATTGGGATCTGTTGTATAAGAGACTTGATATGATTAATGTTGTTGATATCTCTGGAAATCACCACACTGGGGCCTAATTGATTAATTATACAATCATGAGCTTTGTTCCAAGATTTGGCCGCAATTAAAGCCTGACACCGTTTCCAATGATCTTTAGTTTGTCCCATATTATCAGCAACGGCTTCATATATAATATGATAAGGAACCTTCAAGTTGTTAACCAAAAATGGTTCTTCATCAATGTTTTTACTTTCATTTTTGATGTCAGTAATATTATCATATACTATACTTTCAACAAACCGTTTTAAATCCTGTCTATTTTGACAATGAGAATAGACAAATATGGCTTCTTTCCATAATCCTAATTTAGAACAATAATCACCCAATACTTGAGTTATAGAATCATCCATTTCACAGTTTAAATTCCGTGCAATTATCCATTTTATCAATACATGTACTGAACTTGACTTGAGGAAGTCATATGCCACTTGTTTGCCCTGCTTATAATATTTACAATAAAACCGTAATATGTCTACTACAGGATTATTTTGAATATCCACTTGATCCAATACTCCTGAAATGATGTCATCCAAGGGTTTCCCTGCTGCTTCATAAAACACTTTTGTAGTTAAAACAAGACTCCAAGGTAAATCTTTTAATACTTCATCGAAATTCCCAGCAAATATCTTATAGATGTTAATGATTCCTTTGGGGATATTACTATTTTCCCATTGAGTCAATTGATTTTTAGCAGCTTCTTTAAAATCAGGATGATTAGAATCAGCTAATGTTAATAACACCGATAAATGATTATTACCACTATCTATGGCTTCCATAATACCAGCTTTGATATTACCAGAACAAAGATAATAAAAGATCTTTTCAAATGAGTTACTTGCTTGGGCCAATTGATTAGTTATTCCTTCTTTATTGTACTTCTTCAATGAATCACTAAACACTTGTCTTTGCTTGACTGAGTTTAAATAATCATCTAATTCAGAGTCAACCATGTTTCCGTTGGAAAAGTGGGTGTTTTCAATGTCAAATAATGAACTACACAACTCCAATAACTCCTGTAATTGACTCCCTGAAGCTGCCATACCAATATCATTAAAACTGAACTCCTGGTTTTTAACAATGGCATATGAATCAGTTTCATCGTGTTGTAAAGGAGACACTTGCAATAAGTATGATAACACTGATACTATAGTCAGACTATCGGTTTGTCTTTGTAGTTTTTGCTGAGGATCTTGAATATCATCACTAGTCTTTCCCAGAGGAGTTGTTTCTTCCTTGCTGGATTCTATCATGCCACCAAAATTAGGAAACAATATTTTATCCACCTGTTCAATATCAAGCTTATTATCCCTGATTAATTTATTTTCTTCAGCCACATATAAGGCTAAGGAAGAATTCAAATCATTAGAAAGCTTTAATTGTACAAGCCAATCATCAGAAATGGCTACATTAGGCTTTGGTTGAATTATATCAAAAACTGAAGGATCTTTAATCTCTGGTTCATAAACTTTTTCATCAACAATATCATCGAAATTTACATTAGTAGGAAGTACACTTACTAATTGCTTTAAATATTCGAAATTTTCTCTTCTAGGAGCAATACCAATATCAATAGCCATGTCATCATTATTAGATTCAATAATACTATTATTGTTATTATTATTATTATTATTATTCAAATCATAACTTGGTTTATTTGAAGGAGAATCGATTAATTGGGAATCGATTTCATTAGCAATCAAATTTCTTTTAAATTGTAAAATAGATTCATTACCATCATTTCCCCAACCTCCAGGTAATCCTCTAGTATCTTTACTAATTTTTTGTCTCTTCAATTCTATAGCATAATCAGAATCATTCAGAGAAGGATTCAGAGTATCATTATGATTATTACTTCCATCATCATCTTCATCCACTAACCCCCATATACTGAAGTGTTGAACTCTAAACACCCAAATATTAGTCACTGGATTATAAGTTATAAACTCATTAGGTTGATTTCGAAGTTTACTTAACAACACCGGTAATGAATTATTCTCTGATTTATGAGGATAAATGTTTTCAAGTGTAATTGTAGCAGGAACATTAATACCAAATCCTACAGGAGGTTTATCATCTTCATCTTCATCATAAACCTTAACCACTCTATTACCAAATGAAACCACATTACCAAAAAGTTGTTTAGATAATGGAATATTCTGTTTATCAGCTTGCATTTTAATTCCGGTTAAATCTACCGGGAAATCAAAAGATATTTGACCAAATCCTTGACATCCAACAATAAACCCTTCTATATGCGATAATTCTTGAACCGATAAACTGTCAAGTTGTTCTGCCTTTGGTAAAGACCAGTATTCCATATCTTGAGGAGGAGAATAAGGCTTTTCTTCAGGAACTGGCTGATTATTCACAGGTTCCAGATTCTGTGGAGGATTTATACGATCTTCAATATCATCATCATCAGACTTTTCATCATCAGAATCATGTAAAAGCTTTTCCAGAGGAATGACTTCAGAAACCACCCGTCTTCTTTTGGAATTGAATACTTTATCGGCATCAATTAGATGATACTTCAAAGGTCTAGATTTAATAGTAAGTTTTTTCACCTCCATAGACCTTACACCCGTAGATGGTTTTGAAATACGATTACGGTTATTGTTATTAGAAACCAGTTTCTGAGATTGGAAATCAAATCTCTTTGGATAATTACTCTTGGAAGTGGAGAATATTCCTCCTACATTATTACCTGATTCTATAGGTTGATTACCATTATTGGCTTTAAAAAAGTTGAATGTTTTTGCAAGTCTTGATAAAAGAGAACCATTGGAAGATGAAGGAGGATTTGATGATAGTTTAGGGAATTTGTTACTGGATTCTTTTTCAGTAAACAATCCTTCTGTTATAGATTGTGGCATGTCCATATCGGAGTTTATTCCTTGGAAGATGTTACTGGAAATGTAGGGATGTGAAGTGGGGTTAGTGTTTGTTGTGGAGTTGGAGTTCAACGTGTTGGTAGTGTTGGTGTTAGTGTTGTTCGTGTTAGTGTTGTTAGTGTTACTAGTACCAAACAATCCACTGGAAGTAGTTGAACCGGCTAATCCAGAACCATTTGCTGTTCCAGAGTTGCCAAAAAGCCCACCAGAATTGGTTCCACCACCAATTCCACTTCCAATTCCACCACCAACTCCACCTCCAGTTCCTGGCGTCGAAGATGAGTTTCCAAACAATCCACCACTCTTAGTACCAGAATTGCCAAATAATCCACCCGTTGTAGACCCCTGTTGAGAACTGGTACTTGGCTGGCCAAAGCCGCCAAACCCCGTCGAGGAGCCCCAGCCGCCCTTTTGTTGGGAAGATGTGTTAAACATCGTTCAGTAAAGGTTTATATGATTTGGTTTTTTTTTCTGATGATATTGTTCATAAAATAAACAGGTCGTGTTGGGGGACAAAGTCGCGAGAGAAGGCGCGACGGGGCAGGAGGATTTAGGTCGATGGTAGGTCGATAGTAGAGAAAAATAGTGCGAGAGAAAAAAAATTGCGCGTCTAAAAAGAAGAAAAATAGGTCGACGTCGACCTAAATGTCAATTACAAATGTTAATTACAAATGTCAATTACAAATGCTAATTACTACATACACTGCTACACAATGATCTAATCTTTCTCCTGAACTAATGCTTTTATAATACTCTCACTATCATGCCATATTCTATCAAACTTTCTTAAGTTGGATTTGTTGTGATAAACGTTATTAGGAATACCTATGTCGACTATAAGATGGTCAACTTTATGATCATCATCACACTTTAAGTACTCATTTCTATAGGCGTGAAGAATCCCGGCTACTGGTAATCCCATAGATATGACGGATTTAGGTACTATGAAAAGACCATCATCATTAATGGTTCCAGCACCACCATCAATACCAGAGGGAATGTCTAAAGACATAACTTTAGATTGTTGTTTAGGTTCATTACACCAGTTAATGATATCAGTGACAAGTTGGAATTCATTAGATTCATAAAATACATCTTCAAGATGATCATCATAACCTTGTAAAGCATCAATAATTAACTCTACAGGAGTTTGTAATTGATCATTTAATATATGAAGGAATTCTGGTACTGATGATGTAATTACTTTCCCACCAGCAAGTTCAAATAATTGTTGTTGTTGAAGGTATAAATCATCTGAAGATAATTCTTGATTAATTATATAAGCCAAGACTCTAACTCCATGATTAGAAAGATGACGTCCTACAGCTAAAGCTCGAGATGAACATCTTTCACTACCAATTAAAAGAACCACTAATGGAGGAAGATTATGATTATTTCTATGCAAACGACTTGAACCTCCTAAAAGTCTTTGACAAATCAAATTAGATAAATTAGTAGCAAATATTTCACACATGATTCCTCCAGAAATTCCAAATTTAGTGGAAGCAATTCTTTCAATTTCAACCAATTGTACTGGTGAACACATGGGGATATTAGTTCCATTATTAGAGAATATCAATTGATATTTCTTATTAACCACTGAATCTTGAATTGGGGTTGATCTCCCTGTTACTGAGGCATTACGTAAACTATCTTTCCTATCACCAGTATTTCCTATAAGATGCCAATTATCACCTCGAGTAGAATCTAATACCATTTCATCGTTTCTATATTTATCATCTTGAGTCCGTTCATGATCTTTCTTCTTTAATCGATTATGATCCACCAATCTTTCTTGAGGATTGACTTGATCTTTCTTTTGGAAATCTGCAAACACTGATTGTTTATCAAACATAGCTAAATTGGCAGCAAAATCAAATTCATTGGATGCTTTAATACTATTGACATCACTGGTTTCATCAGAGATTCCTTGTTCTTTCTTCTTTTCCCCATTATTCTTGTTGTTGTTGTTATTATTATTATTATTATTATTATCCGATCTCTTCTTAGATTTGGAGTTTTTACTCTTGACTTCTTCTGTAGCCCGTTTAATCATTTCTGGTGATAATTTGATTACTTTCAAATTGGCAATAGTTGAACTATCCACCTTAAATGAAGGAATTCTTTGGTTAGGATTTCCTGAATGAATAACATCACTAAGAGTTATTTGTGATTTGTCCACAGAATTGACTAATCCAGATGATTTACTTCCATCTTTCATAAATAAATCTACGGTATAATTAAGGAATTCTGTCATTATCGACTTTTAATTACTACGAATATTACTGAGAAAATTTTCATTCTCGCGCGAGTTCACTGACGACAACCATTGGTGATACTTCTATAGTCATTGTAAGGAGTGAATTTTAATGATTTTTTTGCTGTTTTGAATTGTTTTCTTAAAAAAAAAATTTAATTGAAATGTTTCAGTTTTGTGATTATTTTCATTTTTTAATATTTCGTCATTTTTTCTTTACTTTTGTGGTTATTACTTCATTTGTATTGCTGCTGTGGTTTCAGAAATCCACGTGAACCGTCATTCCGCGCCTTTTATATCATCGTAAATTGCTCTCAAACGTCATGTCAAACATGTTTATTCCTTCTGTGTCAGAAGCTGTTAGTGCTTCCATGCAACAGAATAAACCTCTTATAGTGTGTTTGGTAGGTAAGGAGTTAGTGCAAAGTGAAATCCAGTGGAAAAACTACATTTCTCGGTTCATAAATGAGTCTAATGTTACTATATTGGATGGGTTTGTTATGGTAATGCTTGTGGAGGGGACCCAAGATTTTACCTATTTTAAGGAGATATTTCGTGAAGTAGAATGTGGATGGTTTTACGTTGTGTTTCAGGGGAAACTTTTAGCCCATACAAAGGATCCTGAAGGTTTCAACGAGGTATTGAACCGTTATAGACGTCAAGAGACGGCTCCAGAAACCACTACAAATAGCAATAGTAATACCTCGACATTGCTCAATAATAGGTCCCGGAACCCCAAGCTATTCAAAACTGATACCCAGGAGTATAATAGGATAAAGAAGTTGATTGATAATGATAAACGAGAACGGATGGTTGGTACTAGTACTACATCTACTACACCTACACCTGCATCTACACCTACAACAACACCTACAACAACATCTCCTTCAGGGTTCTGTTCATTATCCATAAGACTCTTGGATGGGAAAACAATAAAGCATGATTTCCCCAGTACTTCCAACTTGAATGATGTCAGAAAATGGCTTGATTCCGAATCAGGGTTGAATTTAATCCCCAATACTTCATATATGCCATCATTTGCTAGTCCTGATAGATCACAACCTAGCCATTATTGCTTCAATAGCCCGGGGATTCCCCGTGTCACTTATAGTGATAACGAAGAGTTCCAAACCCTTGCCAGTTTATCGCTTGTTCCTCGATCAGTGATTATTCTCAAACCCGTGTATGATGACACCATGGCCGTGGCCTACACCAATAAAACCAACATGTTTCTGTCGGCTTACAATTCAGTCAAGAGGCTTGGAGATGCGGTGTATTCGTTTTTTGACTACGGAGTCGATGCCCGTGATGAAGGTCATGATACTCCTTCCGATGTCCTTAGTGATCCCTCATCAGAAGGCAATGTCGCCTCGCCTAAAGTGCTTATGATTGACGATAAACCTAAAAGACCAACGCTCATTAACTTTGATGAAGATGACCAAAACCTAAGCCGAGTATCGTCCAATGCCGAGTCCATTAGCAGAGTCAATACTCCAGCCACTCCTTCTATGAGTAGACTCCAGACAGTGCACGACAAAGAGCCGCCTAGAGCGGCTTCCCCAATTGACGGGGTATAGGAATAGGAGTAGGAGTAGGAATAAGAAATAGGAAATAGGGATATAAATAGGAAGTAATATGAAACAATCTGAAACAATTTGTAACAATCTGAAACACAATCACAAAACAATCTCAAATCTGAAACATCTCAAATCCTCAAATCCTCAATCTGAAACATCTCAAATCCTCAATTCTCAACTCTCAATTCTCACTCATTATACGAAATAATCGGCTTACGAAATCTCTCGCGAACAACTTCTATTCATCAATGGATAAATTGAAATTATCCCATTTGGAAAATGTTCTTAAGTTTCCCGGAAGCTTTGATCGGAATTCCATGTCTCCGGATGCATGTGTTTTGACATGTGGTTGTATTGTTTCTGAACAGTACTTTAGCGCCAGTATTCAAAACGGGATAAGAAATTGTCCTGATTGTCAAGCGCCTCAGATCTCGTATATCAAACCCGTTAAACAATTGAGAGAATTGTATGAGATTGTGATATCATTGCAAAATGAACAGAATGTACAAAAGTTCAGAAGAAGATCATCATCGAAGAAATCCGTCAAGAACTTTGATCAGGAGAATCAACAACCTCGAAACACAGAATCCATGGATCTCATTAGTTTATTCTATAAATATGCCAAAGAGGAAACCAATCCGGAATTGAGTTCCAGTGTGTTGACACATAGCAGTTCTATTTCCAATGCCAATATTACTAATAATCCCAGTAATGACTTTAATACTGTGACTAATGCTCACCTTGATACTACCACATCAACATCACCTTTCGACTTGAAGGCTCAACCTATCGATATAACTCCGGCCCCCAATACCGGACTTAATGGCTCTGGTTCTGGACCTATTCTTGGGCCTAACACTGGCTCCATGACTCCCACCAATGGCTTCAATTCTCATTCCATATCACCATTAAATAAGTATTCTCCTGGTACAAATAATAGTATTCTTAATGATGAAAGTGTTAAGAATAAACATAAAAATACTAAAATCTCAAAATATGAAGATTTCATCTTATCAAGTTTAAGTGAAGAAAAAGAATTCAATTTTAGTAAATGTTTCCCATTTCATAGAAAATTATCCACTTTTCAAACCCAACAAGCAAAATTCTTTCTGTCTAATCCATTTAAAGGTCTGGTTATGAAAAAAGGTACTCGGTTTATATGTAGTAGTATGGATACTTATTTGGATCCATTTACTGGGAATGAAATCACTCGATTTGTTTTAATCACTGATAAAAGATGGGAACTTTATGAATTACTGGATGATTCTGATTTTAGACCTAATTTAATTTGTTGTGGTAAACTGAGTGGAGAATATGGATCACTGTTTTCTACTTTAAGTGAAGATTATGGTCATGAAGTGATTATTAGAAATGATTTTGGAAGTGTTGATGCTTCAGATTCTACTTCTTCTTCTAATGATGATTTAAGAAAAAAATTAAACCAATGGGATCAAATGTATTGTAAACTTAGTAAAGATTACTTGGTTATATCTGGAACCAAGGGAATCATGAGAGTTCATAATGTATCTAAAACCACATTACCTCATGAAATGGGGAAACCCATTTATACTTTTGTTACTAATTTCCCCATTAGATGTATTGCAGTTTCTGGTACTGATCCTTTAATAGCCTGTGGAATAACAGCTAAAGAACGAGTTTCTGGTAAAGAACAACCATTCATTATTTTACATAAGTTAAATCGAGCTAATCTGGGGAGTAAAATCATTGGATCCGTGGAACCTATTACCATAACTATTCCTTATAGAGATCCTATAAAGATTATAAATTTCAATGCCAATTCTACTCACATTGTTTGTTGTACAGTTTGGGAACAACGATATTTGATAATCCGACTTAGAAGTCCCGGATCGGAAAATTATAGAAAACCTCGATTAATTTGGACGGATGCTAAAGCATTAAGAAATTCCAAAAGGAAAAAATCCGATATTGTGTTTTATGACGATTCTGATAATGATGATTCTGATGATGATGCATTAATGATGGATAGAGAAGGTATTACTGATGTACAATTTGGTAATTTACCCAATACCGTGGTATTATCATCATGCTCTTTACAAAATAAACCACCAATAATGATCCGATTAGAAGGTTCTGGTATTGATTCTGGTCAATTTAATCGTAATATGTCTGATGCCGTATCCCATGATCTGAGTCTCTATAGTAAACCAGAAATTGAAGATGAACTGGGGATTACTGTGGTGAAATCATCAGATATTTTGATCCGATTTCTGGAAGTAGGTTTTGCTATTCATCAAATCGCCTTATCACCAAGACGAGATGCTTTAGCCTTCTTAGATAAAGATGGTCGTGTCTACATAGTATCCATTCCCAATTATGAATTGAATGTTAATACTTCGGTTAAAAAAGTCGTGGTATTACTAGGTGAAGTATCTAATGCTGAAAGGTATTCAGAATCAGCTTCAGTAACGTTTTCAGCTGATGGTGGTAAGGTTTATGTGGTTGATAGAAAAGGATTATTTCTGGTATTTGACTTTACCAAGGGAGTTCCAGGTCAAGATTCTGATGTTGTAAAGTGTAAAATAATTAATGTGTAGAGAATTAATGTGTGATTAGAGGATAGATATCAATCTATAGACTGATATCTCTAATGTCTATAACATCTCTAATGTCTCTAATGTCTCTAATATCTAAAACTTCTATAACATCTTTGTAACTTCTTCTTTTTTGTAAATTCTTCTTTGTAATTTCTTCTTCTTCTTAACTTCCTCTTCTTCTCAACTTCTCCAACTTCTCCACTCTCCTTCATCGGTTAACAACGGCATTTTCAATCCCGCGATGAGGTAAAATTGATAACTGTGAAAAAGGACTTTTTTTCATCACATTACTTTATTACTACAAAATGGCCGTCCTTCCTCCTTTAACTGAAGATGCATTAGATCTTATTGGTAATACTCCATTAGTCAGATTAAATAGAATCCCTCAAAGTATGGGAATTAAAGCTAAAATCTACGCTAAAGTCGAGTTATTTAATGCTGGTGGTTCCATTAAGGATAGAATTGCAAAGAATATGGTTTTAGAAGCAGAAAAACAAGGTAGAATTAAACCTGGTGATACTTTAATTGAACCCACTTCAGGTAATACTGGGATTGGGTTAGCTTTAATTGGTGCTATTAAAGGTTATAGAACTATTATTACTTTACCAGAAAAGATGTCTAATGAAAAAGTATCAGTATTAAAAGCATTAGGAGCTGAAATCATTAGAACTCCAACTGAAGCTGCTTGGGATGCTCCTGAATCCCATATTGGTGTGGCTAGAAAATTAGAAAAAGAAATCCCTAATGCTGTTATTTTAGATCAATATGGTAATCAAGCTAATCCTAGAGCTCATTATTTTGGTACCGGTTATGAAATTTGGGAACAAACTCAAGGTAAAGTAACTCATTTAGTTGCTGGTGCTGGTACTGGTGGTACTATTACTGGGATTTCTCAATACTTGAAGGAAAAAAGTTCTAGTATAAAGATAACTGGAGCTGATCCTAAAGGATCTATTTTAGCTCAACCAGAATCTTTAAATCAATGTAGTGATCCTTATATGGTTGAAGGTATTGGATATGATTTCATTCCTGATGTTTTAAACAGAAGTTGTGTTGATGATTGGATTAAAACTGATGATTCTGAATCATTTAAATTGGCTAGAAGAATCATTAGAGAAGAAGGAATTTTAGTTGGTGGTTCTTCTGGTTCAGCTTTACAAGCCGCTTTACAAGTGGCTAAGGATTTAACTGAAGATGATACTGTGGTTGTTGTTTTCCCTGACTCTATTAGATCATATTTAACCAAATTTGCTGATGATGAATGGATGACTACTAATGGATTTGAAGTTGAAGCTAGTAATCCAAAGATTTCTGAATCTGATAAATTCTTACATGAAAAAAACATTAGTGATTTGGTTTCTGGTAAAGCTCCTGTAGTTACTGTTACTTTAGCTGATACTGTTGAAAAGACATTTAATCTTTTACAATCTAATGGATTTGATCAATTACCAGTATTAAGTACTAGTGGGAAATTAGTTGGTTTAGTGACTTTATCCAAGATATTAAAATCCCTTTCTACTAAAAAAGTACAAATGACTAATTCTATTAAACCTGTGATTATTGATTTTAGAAAATTAGCTGATTTTGAAAAATCGTTTAATATTAGTAAAGAATCAGGGTTTACCAAGAGAAAATATGAACCTATTGGATTAAAAACTCCATTATCATTATTAAATAAATTTTTTGAAACCAATTCCAATGCTATTATCACTGATGATGATTATAAACCAATTCAAATTGTTACCAAGGTTGATTTAATATCATTTTTAGCTAAGAATACCTCTTATGCTTAATGGGTTAGAAATATATAATAATAATAGTAATAACAGTAATAATCATAATCATAATTAATCTACTACAAGTACACGTATAATCACTGATATCTATAGTACACAACACTAAAATTGGTATTTATGAGTGAAGAATATTTTTATCTAAGAAAACTTCCACCTATTACCACAATTTTCACAAGTACAAAATGTAGTTAAAGGTTCATCAGCAGATCTGGTTTGCATTTGATAATAACTAACCTTATTATGTTTACATTTCCCACAAGTAAATCTATCAGTAACAGCTCTCTTTTCAGTAGCACCTTGAGCATCAAAAAGATTTTGTTTATTTAATTTTTCAATTTCTTTCTTTAATGTTTCTGGTGCCATATCACTAGGACTCATATTTACAAATTTGGTTGGAGTAATTTGATTACTAATTAATCGAGCTCTTAATTCAGGATTTTTCTTATTTCTAAGATTCATAACAAAGGTTCTTAATTTATTTCTATAATTATCATTTACCGCCAGATATTCTGCTTTAAATACTTCACTTTCAATATTTTTGGCTACTGATAAAATATGATCTCCTGATTCACTTCTTTCTATAGCCAAAGCAGTATATAATGCCGTTAATGAAGCATTTCTTGTGGAATCATCATATAAATCAGTACTAATCCCATCAATCTTTGGATTTCTAGGTCCACTATGGAATTTATTCTCCTTAGCTGGTGCTGGTGATGATGACGATGACCCTGATCCTGTGGTAGCACTCTTTTTATCACCAGTTTTCTTCTTATTTTTCTCTGATTGAACAACATCTCTCCAATTACGAATCATCTTCTTAACTAATGAACTGATTTCTCCATTGGTGCTGGTTCTATACTTATTCACAGCAACACCAACCTTGGTTTCTCTCAATAACTTTTCTGTAGGTTCAACTCCATCATTTAAAATATTCAACAATTTAATGATAGTAACTTCGTCAGAGCTTTTTTCCAAATTACTGACCGTGGATTTGATCTCTTTGGCTTCCATAATTAAAAGGTTTTAGTAAAGAATATCAATTATGTGTAGTAAAAATTTTAACCAGCGCTAAAGTGCGAATTATCACCACTTTCTTTTACTTGACCTAATCCATTATAGGTCTCATATACAACGACTATTACGACCAAAAAAATGAACAAAAACACGTGTGTCTATGTGGGGAATATACCTTATGATTACACAGAAGAACAAGTACACGAAATAGCGGTATCAGTAGGTCCAATAGATGATTTAAAGTTACTCTTTGATACCAACAGTGGGAAGTCCAAAGGATATGCCTTTGTTAAGTATAGTGATTATGAAACAGCCGAATCAGCAGTTAGGAATTTGAACAACTTCCAAATAGGCAACAGAAACTTAAAATGTTCTTTTTCTAATGAAAATGATCCATTTAATGGAGGTCAAGCTGCTAGTATGGAGACAGCCAAGTTACCAGCATTACCATTAGGAGTCCAAATATTTCCTAATCAATCACCACCACAAGTCATATCAGGGATTCTTTCATCTCTTGATCAAAATACAGCTGCACAAATTATGAATGAAGCCAAAGAAATGAGCTCCACAAACCCCATATTAATGGAAAAGCTTCTAGATAAATCTCCTCAATTGGCTCATGCTTTGGTAGAGACTGGATTACTATTAAATCTTATTGATCGTGATACTATAGAGATCTGTGTTAATAGAAAAAAACCTACAATAGAGTCATTGGTACCTGAACAAATCAACTTATTAAAAGCAGTTAAGGACTTGGATGATTCTGAACTTCAACCTTTGGATAAAGCTAAACAAGACATAATGACGAAATTGAAAAACGAAATAAATTCCGGTTCTTTTGGTAATATCTAATTCTTTTCTTGTATAGTATATAGTTATCATAATATATCCGTAATGAACTATCAAATCCACTCACGTGAAGCTGGTGGTATTTTTCACCTTTCCTCATCACCAAAAATTCTCACTAATAGTAATTTTCACTAACAGTATTTCTCACTAATAATATTTCTCATTTTCTACTGTTAACTCATTATGTCTGATAGAAAGAGGCTTTCAAACGGTTTAACCGTAACCTCAAAGGCATTTGTTATGTCAAGACATGGTAATGCCACCAAAATCGTAAGAGAACATTATCTCCGTAATGACATCATATGCTATTCCAAGTTGTGTAATATATGTTCATCATCATTGAAACTCGATGCAGAAGGTAATAGTCCTAAAATAAGCTTATCTGAGTCACCAGGTAAAATAACCGGAGGAAAAAAACACTACGTAGTGCTTGATACTAACATTGTATTATCAGCTATAGATATGCTTGAAAATCCTGAGTGTTTCTATGATGTTATTATTCCTCAAACTGTGTTGGATGAAGTTAAGAATAAGTCATTCCCTATTTATCAACGGTTAAGAAACTTGGTTAAGGCTGATGATAAAAGATTTGTGGTTTATCATAATGAATTTAGCATAGAAACTCATATCAAGAGAAATAGAGGTGAATCCATTAATGATAGAAATGATCGTGCTATTAGAAAAGTCGCTTCTTGGTATCATAATCATCTTAATAATACCAGTAATAATTCTGGTGATATCACTATTGTATTTGTTTGTAATGATAAAGATAACCGAGAAAAGGCTGAAGAAGAAGGTTTATTTACTAAAACATTATCGGATTATGTTGAACTTCTACCTAATGCTGAATATGTTAGAGAATTGGTTCCTCAAGATAATAAAGTATTTACTGGTATTGAAAATGAAACCTCATATCCAGAATATTATCCCAATTCTAGAATCATGGGTGGTCTTAAAAATGGGACTTTATACAGAGGGATTTTGAATATCTCCAAGTATAATGTTTTGGAAGGTACAGTTCAAGTTCCTAATTTTAAGAAACCATTATTAATATTAGGAACTAAGAATTTGAATCGAGCTTTTGATAGTGATTCTGTGGTGGTGGAATTATTACCTAAAGATAAATGGAGAACTCCTATATCTACTGTCATTGAAGATAATTCTTTGGATGAAAATGATAACCCTGATGATGGTGATGATGTTGAAGGTAATGGTGATACAACGTCAACTTTAGTTTCTGATAAAGAACGTCAATTATTAGCTCAAGAAGCCACTAAAGCTATCAAAATTTCTTCTTCTGATGCATATGAAGCTGAGAAAAAACTTCAACCAGCAGCAAAAGTCGTTGGTATAATGAGAAGATCTTGGAGATATTATGTGGGACAAGTTGCTCCCTCTTCTGTTTCCATGGATGATACTGGAAATACTTCTAAATCATGTTTTGTTATATTAATGGATCCTGTTTTACCTAAAATCAGAATTAGAACTAGAAAAGGTAAAGAATTAATCGGTAAAAGAATAGTAGTTACTGTAGATGCTTGGACATCTGATTCAAAACATCCTCAAGGACATTATGTTCGAACTTTGGGTGATATAGAAAGTTCTGATGCCGAAACAGAAGCTTTGTTATTAGAACATGATGTTGAATATAGACCTTTTGCAACCAATGTTTTAAGTTGTCTTCCTAAAGAAGGTAATGATTGGAAAGTCCCTGAAAATTTAGATAATGGTGATTCTCAATTAGCTAAAAGAAAAGATTTAAGAGATAAATTGGTTTGTTCAATTGATCCTCCTGGATGTGTTGATATTGATGATGCTTTACACGCTAAACCTTTACCTAATGGTAATTATGAAGTTGGTGTTCATATAGCTGATGTAACTCATTTTGTGAAACCAAATACTGCCTTAGATGAAGAAGGTGCATCAAGAGGTACTTCAGTATATTTGGTGGATAAAAGAATTGATATGTTACCTATGTTACTTGGTACTAATCTTTGTTCATTGAAACCTTACGTTGATAGATTTGCCTTTTCTGTAATTTGGGAATTGGATGAAAATGCTAATATTGTTCATGTTGATTATATGAAATCCATTATTAAATCAAGAGAAGCTTTTTCTTATGAACAAGCTCAAAAGAGAATTGATGATAAAAGTCAAAATGATGAATTAACCAAATCAGTAAGAATACTATTGCAAATGTCTAAAAAGTTAAAACAACAAAGAATCGATTCTGGGGCCTTGAATTTAGCATCTCCAGAAGTTAAAGTTCATATGGATAGTGAAACGTCTGATCCTGGTGATGTTGAAATAAAACAACAATTGGAAACAAATTCATTAGTTGAAGAGTTCATGTTGTTAGCTAATATCTCTGTTGCTAGAAAGATTTATGATTCTTTTCCTCAAGTGGCCATGCTTAGAAGACATGGAGCTCCACCTTCAGCAAACTTTGAGATCTTGAATGATATGCTTAGGGTCAGAAAGAATGGAATGCATATATCACTTGAAAATTCAAAAGCCGTAGCTGATTCTTTAGATAATTGTGTGGATGGTAATGATGACTATTTTAATACTTTAGTAAGAATCATGTCAACTAGATGTATGATGGCAGCAGAATACTTTGCTTCAGGATCTTATGGATACCCAGATTTTAGACATTATGGTTTGGCTGTGGATATTTATACTCATTTTACATCACCAATTAGAAGATATTGTGATATTGTTGCTCATAGACAATTGGCTGGTGCTATAGGGTATGAAGATTTAACTTTAAGTCATAGAGATAAGAATAGAATGGATTTGATTGTGAAAAATATCAACAAACGTCATAGAAATGCTCAATTTGCTGGTAGAGCCAGTATTGAGTATTATGTGGGACAAGTTATGAAGAATAATGAATCAGTACAAGAAGGATATGTTATCAAATGTTTTAATAACGGGATTGTTGTATTAGTACCTAAATTTGGAATTGAAGGGTTAATAAGATTAGAAGATTTAGGTGATATCAATTCAGCTCTTTATGATGAAGAAAAATATGAATTACACTTTACTGATAAACATAATCACAAGAGAAATATAGGTGTATTTGATAAAGTCAAAGTTGATATTAAATCAATTAAAGATGATGTTACGGGGAAGAGAAAAGCACAATTGATTTTACAATAATATAGTTTATATAGATCTATTATATAATACGAATAATAATAATAACAACAACAATAATAATAAATTAACAGAAAATTGATGCAAAAGAATAGAAAAATAAAAAAATTATATTACATGATATCTAACCTAAATGGTCAACTAATTGTTTAATATTAATCAATTTTATATTATGGGCTTTAGAAAACTCCACACAATCATCCAATCTCATCATTAAACCATCAGAATCTTTAACTAATTCACAAATCACACCAGCAGGTTGTAAACCAGCTAATTGACAAAGTTGAACAGCTGACTCAGTATGGCCTCTTCTTTCCTTTAATAACCCTGGTGCTGCTCTCAAAGGTATCATGTGACCAGGTCTAATTAAATCATCTGGTTTGGTGGTATCATCAGCTAATTTATTAGCCGTTAAAGCTCTATCATGAGCAGAAATACCAGTGGTTGTCCCCAAACCATAATCACATGTTACAGTATAATTGGTTCCATGTTTATCAGTCTTATTAGCAATCATTGGTGGTAATTCTAAACCATCAGCTCTATCTCTTGATAATGGTACACAAACATAACCAGAAGAATGACGAACTAAAAATGCCATTTTGGCTTGATCAATTAATTCTGCGGCAATGATTAAATCACCTTCATTTTCTCTGTCTTCATCGTCCATAACGATTAAAAATTCTCCCTTTTTAAATGCCTCTACGGCCTCTGGTATTGGTGTGAATACACTCATTTTCTATTTTAAATGGTTCCTTTAGGGGAGGGGGGGCGTTGATCTCCTTATAAATGCTAATAAACCACAAATTTCAATTTTTCAATGTGTAATGCTCAACCTTTTTATATATTCATTATAAAATTATGTCATCGCACATTGCCGGAAAAACTTGGATGAGAAAAAAACCGTTACATTATTAGTAATGAGGTGAGTAATGGGAATCATTTACTGGAGTAATCGGTGAGAATACGGGGGATTTTATTCCGCCTTCGACGTATTTTCGGAAGTGAATGTTAACTTCTTGATAACACTGTAGCTCTGTAATGTATAAATTTTTCAAATTTTCGGGGTGGTGATCGGATGATGGTAGAATTACAAAGATATATGGGCCTAACTCCGAGGATTGCATTAAAATACTTGAAAATGTTGTAACCTGGAGCTAAGAACGGAGATGTATTATGTAAGATATTATATGTTGTAGAGGTGGATAATGTAACATTGAGGTAGTGTAGTTTTTGCGATTTTGGACTGTTGCAAAAAAATAGAGTATGTGAAGTATGTGAAGTAAGGAATGTGAAATGTGAAAAATGTTGATCTATGAAAATTATGAAAAATGTGAAAAATGTGAAAAATACAAAAAGTACATAAATTATAAATGTATAAAATATAAAATGCAAAAGAAAAAAAAAAAAAAAAAAATAAACTATTAAAGTAAACTCTGTTCTACATATAACTATAACTCTACACAGAAAACTTCACTTTTTAATTATAATTTTTACATGTATTACATGTATTACATAAAGTCCTCTTCACCACATCCTCAATACTCTTCAATGTTAATGCGAATCTGAAAAATTTCAACCACTATGGATCAAAAGTTCAATAAATCATTAACAAAAAAATTGGGTGAAGATGAATTCTGTTTCCAAATGATAGAAATAGCTGATAAGATCATTCTTAATGTTCCTATAAATGGAATGGTAGATACAACAATGGAATTACCATTAAATTCAGAACAATCCATTAATATCTTGTCTAATATATCTAATTTCGATGATAATGAAGATAGTTTAGGTATAGATCCAATCATTCTTATTGGTGATCATAATAATTTTAAAAGTCAAATAGTAGCTTCTCAGGTAGGAAAGTTGATTTTGAAAACTTTACAAGAACCAAAATCAGTTATTATAAGTTTTTTCGCTAAATGGTTTGGTCAAGGTAATGAATCCAGTAATGATGATTTTGACAAATTAATGTTTTTTTTGGGGAATATTAAGGAATTAATAAGTAGTTGATTAATAATGTATTATTCTTAAAATTAATTATAAAAAATGGTTACTATATAATAGGTTACTTTTTGGATTTTTTCTCTCTTTGTTTAGCAGGGACAAGTCTTTCTTTAGTATAAATGGATAATTTATGAGGTTTCATAAATTTATCACATAATTCATCATCAACCACAGCTCTTCTTTCTTGATATTCTTTAACGAATTTACTAATGACATCAATACATTCTTTCTTCATTTCCCCAGATAATACTTCTCCTTTTCTATAACCTTCAGCTAAAGAGGCTAATCCTTCATCATCATTGGAGAAAAATGATAAGTATTGAAAGGCAACGTCAACTTCAGGGTTTCCTCCCTTGGCTCTGTGTTCCTCAATTGAAGTTTGACCACCAGAGAAAGCATATTTATTAATCTTTTTAGCAATTTGCTTTTGTGTATCGCCCATGAAAATTGATGTACTGGTATCAGAAGCAGACATTTTAGTTGTAGCACCTTGTAAAGCTGGGAAGAATTTAGCATGAATTAATGAAGGTTTAGAATACTTCAATTTATCAGCCACATCTCTACAGACTCTAAAATAAGGATCTTGATCAATGGCACATGGAATTAAACAAGGGGTTTTAGGAGGTAATCCTAATACATCAGGGAATGATGAAGGAAATGCAGTAGCAATTTGAACTGAAGCAAAATGGATTTTACCAATACAATCACTATCTTGGAAACCAAATACTGATTTAGCTGTGGAAGTGGTTATTTGTCTTGAAGTTTTAACAACATTTTCATAGAATGGTCCACACATATATTCTAAATCAGAGAAAATAAAGGTATTTTCAGGATTAAATCCACATGCTATAATATCTTTAGCGTTAACTTTGGCAAATTGTTTAACATCTTCAATAGTAAGTTTTTGTTTAAACAAGAACTTTTCATCATCAGTTAATTCTATGACTAAAGGAACATCAAAAACATCTTGTAACCATTTAGTAAAAATAAATGGAACCATATGACCTAAATGAATAGAATCAGATGATGGACCTCTTCCAGTATATAAGAAAAAGGGTTCTCCATGTTCATATAAATCCATTATTCTGTGTAAATCTCTTTCAGAAAAGAAAACTCCTCTCTTTAAAAATGGATGGGGCTCATGTCCCGTTAAAGCTTTAAATCTATCCAAAGTTTCTAATGTAATAGCTTTAGTTCCAAATTGTTGTATCAATTTATTATAATCAATTCCTTGATCTTTCCCATCAACAACGGCTCCTTCTACTTCCCAAGGAGTAATTTTTTGTTCTACTGACTCGAGGTCGACTTTTTTTATTCCTTCTTCTATTGAAGACATGTTCTCTATAAGTTATATTAAAAAGGGGTTTAAATTTTTAAAGTGGGAAGTTTTAATTTTTATCTCATATTCTCATTACATTTAGAGCTCAGATTTCAGTCATAAAAATTTTTCAGAGTCGTCTTTTTTTTTTTCAGTCAGAATGGTCTGTAGTATTATAAAATACATCAAGCAAATATACATGAATAAAGATAACTACATAAAGGGCTTTTTTTTGATAGAAAGTAAATAAATAAAGAAAGAAAATTAAATCATTAATTGTGTATTTTTTTTTTGTATAAAATTAATCTTCTTTATGTTCTTTCTCTTCCAAAAAGAAAACCCAATGCATGATACAAAATAAATTGACTTTTTTTTTTTAAAAAACTAAACCCCAAATTAAATTACAAAATAAATCTAAAATTGAAGTTTGGTGAAAAACCATTTATTTTTACCAGCTTGGTATCTTTCTTCAAAAGCCTTTTTGACAACTTTTTTAGCTTCTTCTCTTTGGGATGGTTGTTCTAAAGCTTCAGAGGTGACTGAAGATTTGAACCCTTCAACATCTAAGGAGTATCTAGTTGGCATTAAGTGGTTGTAGTTAACAACTTTAATGAATGGCTTGACTTTAGATCTTTTAGCGGTCTTTTTAGCACCCATGGTTTTGGTGACCTTTAATGGGTAACGTTCAACACCAGCAACAATGGCGTGAGAGAATGGGTGGGCTTTAGAACCTTCATCATGAGGTTTAACGATAACGACCTTTTTACCGGCGTAACGTCCACGGACAACAATAGCTATAATAATGTTAGTATAATGTTATTTTTTTGTTTTTTTGTTCAGATTAAAGTTATTGAGTATGGGAAGTAAAGGAGCAATATAAGTGGGGAGGATAATAATATTTATAAAGGAAACAAATATTCAATAATGGTGAAAAATTCAAGTCTAAACAAATCCTTTAAACCTCCAACATTAAAGCATATTTCATTAATCTTCTATATCTCTTTTTTTTTTTTTCATGATTTCTTCAAAATTTCATCCTTCAATCATCATCATGATGGAATTTTTCACTTCAACAACATAACAATTCCTCCGTTCTTTCACCGTTACTCAATTATAATCTGATTGTTATTACTCTTATGATCTTCTTATTATATTTACATACCAACTTTACCAGCTTTAATGAATTTAGCCATTCTGATGAATTATAACGTATTTAACAAAAAGTTAAAAAATTTTTCAAAAGAAATTGTCTTTTGATGGATTTCCCTCACTTGAAAAAAATAGAGTTACACAAAAGGCTTTTTTTTGTGTAAACCCTGTCTATATGCAGAAAAGACATTGTAGTACAGTGAGAATATAACACGTGACTAATGTGACTTGTTTTTTTTCAGAGGTTTTCATTCTCTTATTCTCATTTTCTCATTCTCTCTTACAATGGCTGCAAATATATTAATACACACACCTATTTATATAAAACCATAAATGCTTTGCTTTTATTATTAGATCTCTTACAGTATACAGTATAATGCAATACAGTATTAAAATAATACAGATTCATCTATTTCTTTGACTTCGTGCTAGAAACTTGGAATTTTTACTATTAATGGCTTGATTTTGTGATGATGAAGAAGTAGTAGGACTCTTTGGAGTTTTGGTTGAAGTATTGATAGGAGTAACTTTTTTAGTGTCTTTAGTGAAACTTGATCTTCTATTATCTGTAGAAGGATGTGTGTTATGTGATACTGCTAATTGAGCTGCATGAAGCATAGCATTATCTTGCTTATTACTAGTACCTAATCCGGTAGACATATCAATACCTGTAGGACTAGGAATAGGAGGAGGAGGTTTTCTTTTAACTGATGATTTGGATTTAAGTTTATTACTTAATAATCCATCTTTGGATGAATGTCCATGATTATTTTTATCAGAAGAATGATGATCAATTCTCTTTCTCTCAGAACTACTCCGTTGAAGTTCAGGACTCTTCAGTCTTAAGAACTTGTGCTCAGCACTTCTTCGTTCTGATGGTTTTCTACTGGGTTCTTTAACTTCTTGCTTTTTATGATCTGTAGATTTAGGTTTAGACTCCCGTTCTAAAGGTTTGGCTTGTGATGGCTTTTCTTTCCGTCGGGTAACGGTCTTATCCGGATCAATGGTCTTATCATCAGAGGTGCTAAATTCAGGTGATTCCAATAATTTAGGCGATTTTACTCCTTCTTTAGAATTATTATTATTCATTACCTTTTCATAATTTTCAAACTTTGCTTGCTTTTGACGTTCACATTCATTCAATTGGGCTTTTGCTAAACTTTCAGTCCATGAATTCACATCAAATTTTTCTACTTCAAAAATATAAGTAATAGTAGTGGATTCAATGGCAAATATTCCTGTAGTGGGTAATTTCAGTAATTTACTACCAGAATTTGATGAAATGACTTCTTTAAATCGAATAAATGGAAAATTCAAATAAATATCTGAAATTAATCTATAATTAGCATCAGGATCATTTCTAAAAAATATCAATACTCTTCCATGTGATGTAATTAACATAGTACAAGTTTTCCATTTATCCAAGGGATGTTGATTAGCTTGATCTGTACCCGACTTTTTATCATTACTTAATCCTATTTTCTTTAATAATTTTGTCCGTGATAATTTATTGGATGATTCTGTTGGCTCGTCTTGAGATAATCCAATATCTTCTGGCGTGAAATGATCATGTATAGCATCTTCTTCATTACCTTCATCTTCTTCCCAATCTTCAGCATTAAAATATGGTGATTTTCTTAAACTCGTTCCATCACCATTAACTACTTGAGAAAGGAAACTAGAACTCTGTTTGGATCTATTTTGAAATCCAAGTGGTGAATCATGTATAAGTCCCTTATTTTTCTTTTCAAATGCTTCAGTAGATGTTCTACTAGTAATAACGGGACCCATTTTTATTACCCTTTCATCAGGATGTTCCATATAATTACTCCAAGCTACCTCCACAGGAGTCAAAGGAGTGACTTCAATGATCTTGAATTTCGGTTTGGAAGATTTGGTAGCACTTGAAGTCCTCTTTTTAGCCGTAGAAGATCTTGAATATGAATGAATTGAATGAATTGTAGGTCTTAATATATTTGTACCGGGAATATACTCTGCTTGTGAAACTGTAGAGGGCAGTCTACCGGCAATATTTGAGTTACTATTCCTCGAAGCTGTCTTGGTTAAATTAGCTTCATCAGCAGAGGTTTCAATTTCCGATATCAGATCATCATTATTCTGAGGTTCGGGTGATTGATCATTTTTATTCAACACAAAAGCTGCTACCGAAGCAGGATTCACTGATCTACCATTAACAGAATCACTTTGAACTCTTCTTTCACCATTGGCTTGTCTTTTAGAACCATCCAGTGCAGTAGAAACTTGACGTCTAGTATTGACTTGTTGACTAGAAGGAGACTTTGTGAGTTCAGGAACCTTCATCATTGATTTAGCTGACATTTTATAAGGTCCCAATTCTGGAGGATCAACATTCCATACTTGATTATAGTCATTAAAATTAATTCCTTGGAAAAAATAATGATTTTGTATAGCCGGAATTTTGGCTCTTTTATTAGGTTGTAAAACAAGAATTTGTTTAATTAGATCTCTTATAATCATGGGGAATCCAGCACTAAAAGCAAATTGTAATTTTGTAATTTTTTGAAATGTCAAATATTCATTGGCAGCTTTAAATGGAGGTTTACCAGCTATCATTTGATAGACAATACATCCAAAAGCCCAAATATCACCAGGTTTACCACAATATTTGTTTTCTAATAATTCTGGAGATACATATTCAGCAGTCCCAACAAAAGATTTAGCTCTTACATCTAAGGGATAATCTTCACTATCATCATTTTTCTTTTCCAATAATCTAGCCGTACCAAAATCAGTAATTTGAACTCTTAATTTATCATCCAATAACACATTTTCCGGTTTAATATCTCTATGAATTACCCCATTATCATGCATATACTTAATGGCATCCAAAATCTGAGCACTGAAATATCTTACACAATCTTCATTTAAAGTATTATATTTTTTGATTAATGATAATAATTCCCCATTTGAAGCATAATCTAAAACAAAATATAATGATTCCTTATCTTGAAAAGTAAAATATAATGATATAATACCAGCACGATTACTAAGTCTATTCAAAGCATGCTTTTCAATGTTAACATATTTAACTTTTTTCTCCTTTATAATATGCCGTTTATCTAAAATCTTTACTGCATATTTGACATTTGAAATTTTATCAGTGGCAAGAACCACAGTAGAATAAGAACCTTCACCTAAATCTTTCCCAAATTGGAAATCCTGAACACTTCTTCTAACCAAATTATAACCAGAAGATTCATTACCAATTCTTTTAACCGCTGCCCCCTTTTCATTCCATTCATGATTATCATTTCTGGCATTGTCAGCATATTCAATACCATCATTTTCTTCATAAGAATTGGATTTATCGTAGTTATCATCTTGATTCTCTTCATCTTCATCTATATGCAAAGATTTTAAAGCACTAGTTGAACTATTGATATCTTTAGGAGGCACTAGATCCTTGAAGTTCTCTTCAATAGTGGGGGTGTCTAGAATATTCAATGAAGCATTGGACATGGCCTGAGGGTGTTTATTGGGATTAAAATCAAATGATGATGATGATTTAGGGGTTTGAGGAGCACTTTGAATCTCTTCATTAGACTGCTTTAATGATGATAATCGTGACGAAATATGAACGGGGAGATTATGTTTGGGAGGAGAAATACCTGAAGATTGTCCATGGAATCTATCCAACACTTCTTGAGGTATAAGTCGACTATGTCTATTGGCTATAGGAGGAGGAGGAGCAGCATCATTCTCAGAGTCAAGGGTTTCATTACTCCCATTCTCATGTTCTGCCACATAAGATCGATAAATGTTCTCCAAATCATCATTCAAATCCTGAAACGTCGAATTTGAGTTATATGACTGATCGGGTGTATTAGAATTTGACCCTGTCATGGTTTATGGATAATATATCAAGCCGTAGGCAATTGTTGTTACTATTGTTGTTGTTACTGTTACTATTACTGTTACTGTTATTATTCCGTGTACGACTCAATCATACATAACATTCAATTACACAATTGGATCCTTTGAATTCCGCCTTTTAATTCAACCCTTTTCTTACAATTCCGAACTCAATTGGTGTCGATTCGTTTGATTACCAGAATAGTGAAATTGGTGTCTTTAGGGTTCGCACAGTATTAGTACTCATAACGTGCTGCTCACACGACTCGGGGGCCTGGATTTATACCTGTTATATATAGATATATACTGTGCTCACTATATGTATAGTTAACTACACGCAATAGATCGATTGTGAATTGGAACCTTTTTATATGGCATTTCCTTTAGAAACATCACATTTGATCTCGCATTTGCGGGGGTCATATCTCTATCTGTATGATGATGAGGAGTCCCGGAGAATAATAAAGCCTTTTGAGGATGATCCTGATGGGGATGTTTACCAACATATCTTTGATAAGTTATGTTTGAGTAATTCTCCACCTATAACGTCAGCGCTTGATACGCTGCTTAGGGGGAAGGCGGTAAGAGGGTCTAAGGATATGACCAATGCACTTCAAGCGAGTAAGTCAATAAAACGGAAACATAAGCTACGAGGTCTGACACAATCTCGAGGAAAGAATGAGGGAGAAAGATTGAATGGAGAACAGAAGAGAAATAGTAATGATGGTAACGACAATAATGATCAAAATAATGAGAGTGGATATAGTAGTGGATCTAATAGTGGATATAATGAGAGTGTTTCTAATAATGGATCCAACAATGGCTCCAATAATGATTATGAACATATAGATTACGATAGTGAAGATAATAGTAATAGTCAATTAAACTACACTGAGACTATAAAATCCAAGTCCAAGAAAAGACCCAACATTATGCGTCTTTTCCAGAAGGATACTAATGAGATAGAAAATGATAGTAGTGATGGATCTGTACGAACTACTATTCTTGAAGATCATAAGACTGAAGAAAGAAACTTAAATGAACACAATTATAATCATAATCATGATCAATTGAGTGATTCCAATAGTGATGCTACTGAAAAAATGGGTGGTGGTATTACTGATGAAGAAGTTAAAAATGATATTTCTTTAGATTCAAAAGATACAAAGTCCTATGATGACGCTATTTCAACCAGTAATAATGACCAAGGAGGTAGTATGTTATCACACAAAGAAGTTGATTCCAATGTCATTGAAGGTGATGAGGATGAAGAAGAAGAAGAAGAAGAAGAAGAAGAAGATGATGAGGATGAAGAGGATGAGGATTATGATAGTTTTGATGAATATCTAGAAGATGGTGAAGTTTCCTCGGGGGATTCTGCCTTCACCGAAATCGAAACCGAATCTATTAACGATACTTCACTTCTTGGATCTTACGATATAGATACCCATACATTTTCCTATAACAATAAGAATGACATTTTAAATCAAGAAAATAAGAAACAAAAAAAGAAAAATAGAATAGATACCTTTGATGGAATTTTAAATTCTTCTAATGATCCCGAAAGTGAAAAATTCAATATTGAGAAGTCAAATAAACCTACAACCTCACTTAACAAGCTAGATGGAAAAAAGTCGAATTTAAGTTTTGAAAAGATTGTACCACCATCTTTAATGACTTCAAATAATGAAACTAAATCCAATTTGAGTTCTCTTATTCATTCCAAATTTAAATCAGCCAGTAATAATCCTTTAGATTATTACTTATTTGCCAATTCCGGAACAATGGGTAATATTGCTAAAAAGGTTAATATTGATGTGTTTGTTCCAGGAAATACTAGTCCTGTTCTTAAAGATTTGCCTATTAATAACAATATTGCCACTTCTGATTGCATTGGGTATATTTTGTTTCATTTGTTCAAATGTAAACATTTTGATGCTGAGGATGAAACCAACTCAATGGATCCTAATGATTATCGATTGGAATTAGTTGATGAAGATGGTGAAAATTATGGTTCTTTTGGTATTTTAGAAAGAACAAGATTATTGGCATCTTATAACAATCCTAGAGAATTAGCTATATGTAGAGTGACTGATGAAAAGGAGAAAAAGATGAATGAAAAGCAATCACCGTTAGCATTAGAGTTTAAACAAAATTTGATCAAGACTAATCAAAATCCTCAACCTAATGAAACCATTGATTCATTTAATAATGATGTTTCTGTCAATAATGATAAATCAGAAATCAATGTTACATTTGGTTTCGATAATAAAAAATTTAAACAGTTTACCCTTGTTATTGACAATAATGCTGTGGTTAAAGAGTTATTATATGATATATGTACCAAGAGAGGGTTAAATCCATCCAACTATAAATTAAGATCTAATAATATGTATTCTACAAATGTTGATAATGTGGGTACTTTAGGAGAACAAACAAAGTTACAAGGTAATTTAGATGGACAGAAAAGAATATTAAGAAATAATGAATTGATTGGGAATTTGGATTCCAAATTCATTGAAGTTATTCCAGTTAAAAACCCTCTTACAAGTTCTATTGGCAAGTCTATTAATGAGGGAACATTACTTAATTCAGGTATAACACCTAATGAATCATTGTCCATAATCACACCTCAAGGAAATGATTCTACTATAGAAGAGAATCTAGATACTGAAGAAGAACAAGAAGAACAAGAAAAACAAGAAAAAGAACAAGAAAAAAATGGGTTTAATAAAGATCATCACAAACTTACAAATGGAGAAAGAACTACAAATAAAGAAGTCACCAAGAATACGAGACAACAACAACAACAACAAAAAACACACACCAAAAATGGAGATGAATCTAATAAGTTCTTGGATGGAATAATGGGTATGAACTCACTGTTACCTCCAAGTCTTAATACTATCTATTTCAAATGGAAAGTGTGGAGAAAGAAAACCACCATTTTGAACAAAATAGAGAAGTCGTTGATTATAGATGGTGATTATATTCATCTAGCGCCTGCCGATGACATTGTATTTAAAAAGGATCCTAGTGACAACCCATTCTTATCATCTCATAGTCATGGTGGTCATTCTAGTCAGCATCATCATCATCATCATTTACACCATTATAACTATTCCAATTATTATAACAGCTCAATGATGAAGACAAGTTCTTTCCATATAACTCAAATTGTAAAGCTAAAACAGTACACTGATAGTAAGAATCCAAATCACTTTAAGATTGTCATTTCTAAACCGGGGAATACTCATTCTAAAGAGACAACTATAAAGAAAAAGTACGATTTAGAGGCTGCCAATGAAATCCAATGTGCTGAAATAATCAAAAAGATCAATTGGGTCATTCAAGTCTACAATACCTCGGATATGGTTAATGTAAGATAATTTAAGTAGTAACGAATATATTTATTTCTCAACTTTATATGGAGAATACTGTGTGCGAAAATTTAGTGATGCTCATCGCTAAGATATCATTTTAAAGAAGAATAAATTCAACATTTTTGCATAAATGGTAGGACTTTCACAGAATTGGAAAAAGCTCCAATCAAAGATTACTCCTAAAGAGGGGAAAACATCTAAAAAGTCTAAGAAAATACTTAAGGAGTCGAAAAAGCCTGTAACCACTCTGGCGTCTAATAGGGGATCTAATACAGAGGTACTGTCCCAAACACAACCCCATACACAACCTCATACACAACCCCATACACAAAACCAAATACCGACTCATGCAACACTATTCGAAGCAACTTTATGGCATAATGAGAATGATATTGCTGTCAGTGATGTTAATAACCAAAAAGAAACCTCTATCATGGTCAATAAAAGTGAACTGAAGAAAACCGAACCCGGGAAATATTTGGCCATTGATTGTGAGTTTGTTGGAGTAGGAAACGAAGGTGAAGAAAGTGCATTGGCCAGAGTCTCTATAGTGAATTTCTATGGATATTTGGTGTATGATAAATTTGTCAAACCAAGAGAACGAGTTACCGATTGGAGAACTTGGGTTAGTGGAGTCAGTCC
Source organism: Yamadazyma triangularis (assembly GCA_030573955.1). Taxonomy (NCBI): domain Eukaryota; kingdom Fungi; phylum Ascomycota; class Pichiomycetes; order Serinales; family Debaryomycetaceae; genus Yamadazyma; species Yamadazyma triangularis. The sequence goes on from JAJMEC010000004.1 coordinate 235,918, forward strand.
CAAACATATGCTGCAAGCGGTTCCATTTGCTGAAGCCCAGAAAGAAACTGCAGCATTATTGGATGGTAAGATATTAGTGGGACATGCAGTTCATCATGATTTAAAAGCATTATTTCTTTCTCATCCCAAATCCATGATCCGTGATACTACCACCTATAAACCATTCCGAGCCATAGCTGGAGGGAAAACTCCCAGTCTTAAAAAGCTTACCAAAGAATTTTTAAAACTCGATATTCAAGGAGCTCAGCATTCATCTGTAGAAGACGCCAGAGCAACCATGTTGTTATTTAGAATCAACAGAAAAGAGTTTGAACAATCAATGAGAAAGTTTAAAAAGTAATCATAATAAGATATCATCTTATAGAATTATATATATAAAATTTATATAGTGTACAATAATTTTAATCTTCAAGTCTTTCACCATCAACATAACAAGAAGCACTTCTGTAAACCATCTCTAACAATTGTTCATTATCTCTTGCAATCCGTTCTTCAGCTCCTTCATCTGCTTGGATCATATCAGAAAACTTCACTAGATTATGCAGGGCAATAATCGTTAAATGGTTGTCTTTTAATAATTTATGAGTATCTAATTTTGTCTGCTCCATAGAAAAATCTTTATCTCTTAAAATCTTGATCAGGATATCAGAAACAATTTCCACCAACTGGGTTGAATTACTATTTATCATGGTATTTTCAAGTGATGGTTTAATGATATGATAAACCCGTAAACCAAGTTCTCTTCTAATACTAAACAAATAGTCATAAACATAAATGAATCTTGTTTTAAATCCAGACTCAACTGAATCACTTGCAAAGAAATATGACGCCAAATGGATAACCAATTGAGCATAAAGAGCATCAGTAACTAAAAAGTCTATCAAAGTTGCTGGAATCTTTCCGTTCTTCAAGTGGATCCATTTCTTAGGTTTAAATCTTGTAGTAGAAAGATATTCTTCAAAAGCAGAATCACTAACATTCAACCAAATGAAAAACAAATAAGGCATTGTTCCTGAAGGTATTTCAAATGTGGGTTCAGTAGCTATTTCACGATCATATCTTTCTCTGAATATTCTTTGTAAACAATCTAATGATATGTGTTTGACATGACTCAACTTTAATCCTTGAGTGAAAATAAAGAATATATAACACAAGATGTTCTGTTCAGTTATATGGAAATCATGATCTTTTTCAAACGACTCAATAAAAGATGTCAAATATTGTCTATGAGCCATAATTCTTTCCCAGAATCTAGGTCCTTGATCAAAGTTTCTCATCAACGTGTTTAACAAACATTGTATACCAGCTTGATATAATGAAGAATGTTCTAACAACCCAAGACAAAATTGGGGCCAAATTATTATTGGCGGGAACACTGATGATGGTGATAACCCTTTACAGATTTTAGAAGCACTAATTAAAATCGTCACCATGTATTCCAAAGAGTTGTTTGAAGGATGATGACTCATAAGTTTAAACAATTTGGAAGCAGTATGATCATTAATTCCTGATTTAGATAATATTCCAACCACTAATATAGCTCTAACTTGAAATAAGGATGAACTAGCAAAAGCAATATCAATGGAGTATGAACACCAACGAGATCTCCAACCGGATCTTTCATCAGCTGATCCAAGAACAGCAATAAATTCATTCAAATAATCACACAATGTTTCAAAACTAGAGGCTCTATTATACAATTGACTTAATTCTGAAACAGTAGATGATTTTTCTCGAGTCATTCCAAAAAGCATTCTAGCTCTTTGTCCACTGAAATAAGTCAATGTTTCTTCAACCACAGTTTGTTCTCTTTCAGTTAAATCTGGCTTGTGTAAGAATGATTGAACAGTATTGATAACCAACTTTTGTAAATCACCACCGAAATCCAAAGATCTGTTATCAATGAAAAGAGTACACAAGAAGAAAACATCAGCCAAGTATAATTGAGCATAAACGTATGAATCAAAGAATAATGATGCACAAATCTTTACCAACACCAGGATTTCAAACAATTTACTTTCAGAAGCGATTTCAGAATCACTACTTGTGGCTTGATTAACACAAGCAATAAGACGAGAAATAGCTTCACCACACATCTCAACAGAAGGGGAAACAACAGAAATAATAAAATCCCAATCAGGATCATCATTTCTATTATCCATAGCAAAATTGACAATTTCATCCAATAAAATTGGTGCTAAAAGGGTATCAGAAAACAATTTCTTCCAAATATAATCATTGATTGCAGATATCATTTGCTTATTCATGGCAGAAATAGAACAAAATTGTCTTATAATTCCGGCCACTCTATCAGGACCATTTTGTTCCCTATCTAAATAAATGTAATTGCAAATGTTTCTTATCCATGGAGTTACATATAAAATTGCATTCATTCTATGACGAGCAGGAAGTTTCTCATAACTATCAAAGAAAGCTCTAAAGAATCGATAAGACATTTCAGGAAAGTTAATGGATAAATGTTCACATACTGAAACAATAAAGTCTGTAGTATTAGCTGGATAAGCAATATCTTTGGCATGATTCTTTGAGATATTAAAATCAATATCAAAATAGTTTGTTACTGAGGCAAATAATAATGAAGCTGATGATCTTACTTCACCATCTTCACATAAAAGACCTTGGAATACTATATTAAATAATCTTCCAAACCATAAATTCGATATAACAGATCCTTGGAATCCCTTATCATCTTCATCAACAAATTGTTTCTGAACTCTTGAAGTTGTAAAATACAAGAATCTTAAAATTTCCAGCCTTTCTGGTGACCTAATAATCACACTTTGATCATTATTTAAATAAACAGTGAATTCATCTGATGCTCCACTATTCTTTGTGATTTCACATCGAGTTATATCACCCAAACTATAAATCTCAACCGGTCTAAATCCTTTGGTAACCACCAATTCATGAGCAGTTGGAACAAATTCATCATTACATACTAAAATGAATTGTCTCCCTATTTTAACTGTCGCTGGGAAAAATGTTTGTGATGAAGAATTCAATACTTTACAGTGATTAAATTCCACTTTTTTATCCCTTGTTATAGCCATGGTTTGTTCACTTAAACACAATCCTGAAATAATTTCTATAGAATCACAATGAGAATAAGTATAAATTTTAGCCCTTCTTTCCTTCTGAGCAATGTTGGATGGTTTCACTACATCAAAGAACATGTTAATATTCCCCCTTGGAATATTAAAATAATATATTCTAGCACAATTTTGGAATAATTGAATAGGGGAATAGGTGTTCAATAATGTAGCATAAGTAAGAAGCAAATGGATCTCAGTAGAAAATTCAGTAAAGTCAAAAACAAAATAAAATACATTATCCCAAACTTGACTAGCAGTTTCAAACAACTTATAAATCAACAAGTGAACATCAAATTCCACAAATCTCAAATTTCCTAAGTTGACAACCACAACTGGAGTCCCATCATGGAATATAGCATTATGAATTAATGGCATTTCCACAACTCGATCACCATATTTAGATGACATCCGATTCATAAACTCATTATATTCATTACTCAAATTACCACTAGGGTCAAAATTCTTGGTAGAAGCAGTTCCTGGTAATTGAAATGAAACCAAACTTTTTGGTTGACCCAAAGATTTAAGAATTGTATCAACTTGTCTCAATACACTTATTCTTTTAGAAAGCTCTTGAGGAGCAATATCATCGGAAACCAAATAATACTTTTTGATATCTTTATAAAAATTGAAGAAGAATTTATGTAAATATCTTAATTCAGCAATTGGAGTTTCCTTTACTTCATCAAATGGATATTCATTAGACTCATACACTGAAACCCGTTTCAAAAAGTCGAATATTTTACTATTTATCTCATTCAATTCATCAATTCTATCATTCAATGATTTCCATCTTAAAAGATGAAGTGATCCATTGGCCATGTTTTGAATCACTTTAACCAATTGAAGAAGTGATTTCTTGTTATTATTACTAATAACATCAATATCAAAGAATGTTTCTGGACTTATAACTGCAGGACAAAAGAATCTTAAAAAGATAAATGATCCTACAGCTATTAATCCAGCATCTTCAAATTTTTCCGTTACCACATTCAAAACTTCGGCACATGTGAATCTGAAACATTTAGGTAATGATGCTTCTGAATTGACTATGGCATCGACTAACTTATTCAAATAAGTAAGAAACAAATCGACTCCTTCTTCAGACTTATCGACCTCAAAATTAATTTCTTTACTGGTGAATTCATCCATAAATGGCTTCAATACTATTGACAAATATTCAAGTCCATAATCCTTTGCTACTTTGGATAATAACTTTGTCAATGTACTGTTTCTTCTGAATATATCAGAAGTTCTAGATACATTATTAATCTCCTCCTTGAGAAGTACATGATATACTTTATCAAGGAATTTATAATGACCAGCGACGCCAAAAATAGATGATGCTAATAAGTTATGATTATTAGAAGAAGAAACTTTGGCTACAGCTCCAAAAACATCATAAATACTTGGAATACGGGCAAGTGTTTCATCGACATATTCATCGGTTTTAGCCATAGACTTTCTTTCGTATAACATATCAGCAAATACACTTAAAAATAATGACCTGATTTTATCATTCTCGTGGTAACCTAATGGGAAGACAAACTGTAAACCAATATCACTATCATATTGTAATAAATTGGTAATACATTTCAAAACATTTTCTGTCACCATTTGGACTTTATATTTTGATTTGATGGCATTAGAATTCAAATTCATTGATGTATACTTGGTCAAAATTTTATAAAACAAGGAAAAATAATTCCCAAATGCCAAATCTTTATACTTGGCAACTTCTGTTTCCACTATATTATCAGGGATTTCTAAAACCAATTCTTCTAATTGTAAAGCCAAAGCTTTCGAACTTTCAGTAGCTAAATCAATATTAATATAAATTAATTCAGAATCCTTTGAATTTGATTTAGATGAAGCCGATGGAGTATTATGTTTACCATAAGAGATCTCATCAAAAAATGCAGATTGTTCTAACCAGTCACATACACCTTTAGCAAAATGGTTTCTAACTTTATGACCACCCGATAATAAAAGTCTTGACCTATTCAGTTCCAAAACTTGTGCCAATTTACAAAATCGTAATTTTAATCTTAACCCATCAGTGGAATCATCCGTTAAATTAATGAGTTTAATAAATAATTGACACATTTCTGGTAATAAAGTAGTAAGAACAACTGCTCCATCATTATGAACTCCTAGCATTGCTGTAAGAATAACAATGGCTTGTTCAGTAAACAAAGTACTTTCTTGAGTAACAATTTTGTTTTCTTCATAATTATTCACTAATGAACACATCTTATTACAAATCAATTGGTATACGGCAGAATGGGATTCATTAGATAAAGCATCTTTAATAATCACCCTAACCACGAGATCTTGAGAATTTAATAAATCAATACATTTATCAAAAAATTCGGAAATATAACTTTCCAGACGAACTCTTAAAGCACTATCATTTTCACCAAAATTGATCAGCAAAAAACATCCTGATGTTGATACCAAAAATCCAGTAAAATGACGAAATAATAAATTTTCTTCATTTAAATTATTTTTACTACTCAACAAAATTAACCATCTTTCATAAATTAATACCCAAATATCATATAATGATGTGGTTGGAGTAGCAGATCTTAAAATGTTTCTAAATCTTTTATGTAATGAAACAAACCCCGTGAATACAAAATCATCATTTATAATCTTTTCAAAAGTATCACACAAATTTTTATTGATATTATCTGGGGTCACAGACATATAAGTATTAACATTCTTAATATGCCATTTCATAGTATCTTTAGCAATGTTGTAGAATTGAATATCATGAGTGCATAAAGACAATAGTAATACCCGTTCAATAGAATTCACAATACTTTGATCATCATCATGAGTTCTAGGATCTTTAACTATATCAGCAGTAGTAAGTATTTCAGAAAATTTATCTCTCCCTTCTAAGAATTTATTCAAAAATAAGAAATTGGATTTAAATTTTGAATCTGTCAATGAAAGTGATAAACAAGAATCACATATCGCTTTGATGACATTATTTGATGTTAAATAATTGGCATAAAGCATCACCTCATTACTGTTTTTAGCAATTAATCCACTTCCATCTACCAAAGACATTATAAGTTGACAAGTAGAATCGAATAATGGAGACTCATCATCTACTGATTTATAATGTAATCCAGTTCTTAATGCTGATACAATTTCATCACAAAATTTAGAAATCTTTTGTCTCAGAGTAGCTTCATCATTATAAAAAGCTTCTTTATTCATAAAAGTAAAATCATTGAAATATAATTTGGGAGCTGCATTAAATACAGAAAATAAATCCGACAAACTTTCTTCAGCATAAATGATCTTTTTGAATTTATGAGTAGAATTATTCAATGATCCTGATGATGGACTCTTTATATCATCCAGACCACTACTACCAGTTCCACTACTGATTTCATTTATGGATTTGGAATGATAATGCCCTCCATATTGTCTTGAAGTTGTGGGACTCAATTCATTTTCAAAACTCAGTTTTCGTATACTGGAAGCAGCACTCAATTTTTCAGAATGGATTGATACTGAAGATGATGAAGAATTATGGAAGATATTCTCATAATATTGATTTATTATAGAAGATGCATTGTAAATCATGAATTTTAAATTTGGTGATATTTGTTTCATTATATCATAAAATAAATCATGAACCGGTTCCAATTCTGATAATCCTTTTAAAACTTTGATGACTATTCTTACCTCCCTTAAATTATCTTTGGAATCATGTAATTTCTGAAGTATTAATTTGGTATATTTATCAGGACTCAATAATATAGCTGCTATGAAAAAATTTATAACTAAATTATCATAGCATAAAGTAGTTTCATGATTAGAATTATAAAGATGAACCTTTAACAAATTATTGAATGTTTCATCCAAATGATTGATTGAAAATATATATACAGGATGGGATTTTATGTTATCAGGAAATCTACCAGCAAGATGAAATAAATTAGTTAAAGAATCATAACAAGTCAAATTATTTTGACTATTTGAATCTTTAAGTAATGAATTCAAGAATTTTAGTCTTTTATTAAAAGCAACCTTAAGCTTATTGGGTTTTTGTTCAAAGTCTTTATAATCAGAAGGAACCAAAACCGATAACCAACTCTGCATCATAGAACTAACACCAGAAAAAGGAACTTCTTCAACAATACTGGCAGCATTATCAAAGACACTTTTACAAATAGTTTCTAGTTCAGGAGATGTGGCAACGAGATTATTATAATCTTCAGGTCTTGAACAGGCTTGATCTCTTATACTTGTGGAATAAAATACTAAACATACTTGTTTCCAACTATTGGTTTTTATGGAATTCAAACAATCGAGAATACCTTCAGCCATACCAAATGCATTAACCTTCGAATAGAAAGCATATTTAATTAAAGGAGAATATCTTTGTAAAGCATGTAAGGGGAAAGTATCATGGGATTTGGCGAATTTAAACAATTTTGCATTAAGATAACCGAAATATTCTTCAGGATTAGAAGTGGCAATAAATCTTAAACAAATTTCAATATTTAAATCAATTTCATTGATTAAATGTTCAGAATCGGATAATATTGGTTGATTCAAATTAACACCTTCTAAGGATAAATTTTGAAGGTTATCAGTATCTTTTGCATCAATAGGAGCTTTCTTTATTAAAGTTAAAACCTTTTTAATAACTTCAGGACTTAATAAATCAATTAAAGTATCAATTATGAATTCAATGAATTTTGCATTTAATGGAGATGGAGGAGTAAAATGATAATAAAATGAATAATCCGATAAGATTTCAAAGTTGACAGAAAAATTTTCTGACTTATGATTACTTAAATGATATTTGGAATTCCAACTATGTTTTATTAAATCACTTAATAATCTTAATACAAGTAATGAAGAACTTAAGGATTTTTCATCCCGTTCTCTTAATTTTAAATCATTAGAATCAAGGTTAATGGCTCTTAGTACATAACATAAATGATGGAAACAATTGGAAATATATTGAGTTTTCAAATCAACATCATTAAAGTTGGAATTTTCAATTAAAATATTCCTTGTGGTAGTAAATTGAGGATTCAATTCTACCTCTATTAATGAATATCCTGTAACATTTGGTAGGAATGATTCAATCCGTTTAATCAAAGACGATATAAACACATTCAGCAATTCTAATTCTTGTTTTTCCCCTGACATTTTATGACTATAGGTTAATTATCTATAAGGTGTTGAAGACAAGATTGATAGTGGTTTCTTGATAGTGGTTTCTCCGTTGGTATTGAAATGCTTATCTTCCGGAGTCACTTGATTCTTCAACTTCTAGTAGTCTTGTAGATGTCTTTGGAAGGCTTTTTTTGGGAATACCAAATGGTTATAACAAACCAATGTTGATTTTAATAACTGACAAAAGGAAAAGGAATGGTATAACCGAATATGGTGATATGTGGTGTCTTTTTTTTTATATTTTTTTTAACTTTTTATTTTTCTGGTAATGTTAAGCTCGGTAGTATTACTATAGTATAAGACCTATATCTATATAGTATACAGCTATTAATAACAGCAAATTATGGAAACCGAAAAGGTATTAAAAAATAAGGATTTTTACACTAAAAAGTCAAGTTTGATGTGCATCACCCTTTCAATTCTGAAATTTTTTGAGGAGTAACAGACAAAGGGAAAAAAAACCCATAATTTCCTGCAGGTAACCCATTATATATACTAGCTTTTAGACAAAATTGCGTTTTTATTGTCCAAAGAAGTGTGATGGAGCCGATTAACAATAGAGACAAAACCGTTGAGTCTTTGGTAAAATTACGGGAAGAAAAAAAAAAAAAAAGAAAAGGGCTCTTCAAAGAAATGAGGTATTTTAGTGTTAAGTTAATATATTTAATGGAAATATAGAAGATGATATTGAAAAAGCAGAGACGACTATTTTTCATGTCTTTGATTAACGGTTTTTGAAGCGCAATTTCGGCATTATTACTGTAAAAGTGCTTAAAAAAGTGAAATAATATGAGATTTGAAAAATGGACTCTGATTGAGATAATCATGGTTATGAAGGTGTAAGATGAGGATTGTGTTGGGCGTAAGGCGTTGAGACCGGAGTATTGTGGTTAGGTTGTAAGGCGTTGATGGTGGGGGTGGTGGAGGGTAGTGATAGAGTAGTGATAGAGTAGTGTATAGAAGTAGTGTATAGAAATAGTATATAAAAGTACTATATAGAAGTATATAGAAGTACTATATAGAAATAGTATATAGAAGTACTACCCAAAAGTACTGTATAATATTTCCTAATAGTAACCAAATACTAACAAAATACTAACAAAATCAATTTCTCAACTAATCTTCGGAAGCTATTGTACTGCAGTTTCCTTCCCTGCACTGATGCAAGGCGTTTATTAAGATCAGCGATTGATTGTTTTCAAATGAATAATAAATGCGATTAATGAAGTAGTTTTTCCTTTAGTTTTTCCTTATTTTTTCTTAGTTATTATTAATTTCCCTTTTTTTAAAAAAAATTTTTTTATTTCTTTTTGATTATTTTTCGGATGTTTCCTCGTAATTAGTATTCTTGCATTCTCGAATGATATTTATTGTATATTCATGATGAGGGTTTGTAGATTGATGAGATCTTCTCAGAAATCCTCCTTTAATATATTTTTGGCAACTTTTGTAAAGTTTATGAATATGTCGATTATTGGGACTTTTTAAAATATATTCTTCTTGTTTGGGTTCTTTATGATTCCCATAGTGTTTAATTTCTTCACTAAGTCTTTCTCTATTTAGTGTAGTTGTGCTTATGGTTGCAAAGCTACGAAGGGACATAATAAATCAATACCTCTGTTTCTATACAACACGGACTATTCTTTCTTTATCCAAACAGGTTCAGGTTCAGGCTCAGGTTCAGGTTCAGGTTCAGTTTCAATCCAATTTATGTTTGTGACACTATGTAAAAATTTCTTTCCAGGTATTATTTCTCTCTTTCTCTTTATACTATCAAAAGAGTCGTCTGTGGTTCCTTCTGCCGTTCCTTTGCAACCATCATTAATGCAACCACAAACCTTTACTCTGCCAATCAAATTCGCGGAGTGCGCTGGCGAAAACCCGCAATTGACATTCTCACCGTTGTTGAAATTATTTCACATAATCTTAAATCAAACTTACTTATACTTTAATAATGGCTGCTGGTTACACTATTCTCGGTAGAACAGTTCATGCACATCAATTATCTATTGCTACTTTGAGTGCTGTTGCATTTATTGCTGCACCAAAACCTTGGGGTCCTCCTGCTCCTGCACACCCTCAAATCCTGGCTTCTTCTCCAGAAGAAGAAAAATTCATTAAGGATTTTTTGGCTAAAAATACTGAAGAAAAACATTAAGTAGAGTTGGTAGAGGTCTTATTATTTATGTCAGCATATGTCACTCAATATAAAACTATAGAATTTGTTTAGTTTAGATATTGTAAGTAGTAGATCAACGTATTTTGTATGACGAGTTTGTGTTTTTCTTTTTCTTTTGTTTTTGTTTTATTGTTTAATTTGTTTCTGTATCTCTATATATTCTTTAATGGAATTAACTACTCTATACCTTTTATTTTAATGTCTAGTTTACTTTCTCCATCTCCATACATTTTCTATTGGTTTTACCAATTCATCTCGCGGAGCTACAAAAAAATGAGAGATGAGATGGATTTTTTTTTTCTTCTTTATTAAAGAGTTTTCGTTTTTAAATCCCTGTTAATAGCTTTTAAAAATGTCAGCTATATATAAAGCATTACAAACAAAACCATCAAAGGAAACCTCAGAAAAGACCAAACATATAAATAGACAAAGATTATTGGTAATTTCATCTAGAGGTATAACGTTTAGACATCGTCATTTAATTCAAGATTTATTACAATTATTACCCCATTCTAGAAAAGAACCAAAATTCGATTCCAAGAAGAATTTATACCAATTAAATGAAGTAGCCGAATTATACAATTGTAATAATATATTTTTCTTTGAAGCCAGAAAGCATCAAGATTTATATTTATGGATTTCTAAACCTCCTAATGGACCTACATGTAAATTCCATATTCAAAATTTACATACATTAGATGAATTAAATTTCACCGGTAATTGTTTGAAAGGTTCAAGACCTATTTTAAGTTTTGATAAATCATTTGAATCCAATGATCATTTTGGTTTATTAAAAGAATTATTCACCCATACTTTTGGTGTTCCACCAAATGCAAGAAAATCAAAACCTTTTGTTGATCATGTAATGACATTTTCTGTTGTCGATGGTAAGATTTGGATCAGAAATTATCAAATTAATGAAACTTTACATGATAAAGATAATGAAGAATTAAATGATGTTGATGATTTATCCTTAGTTGAAATTGGTCCTAGATTAGTAGTCACTTTAATAACCATATTGGAAGGATCTTTTGGTGGTCCAAAGATTTATGAAAATAAAGAATACGTTTCTCCTAACTTTGTTAGAGCCCAATTAAAACAACAAGCTGCTGAACAAGCTAAACAAAGATCTAAAGATGCTTTAGATAGAAGAGTTAAGAAGAAATCTCAAGTATTACGTCAAGATCCTTTATCTAATGATGCTTTATTTAAATGAATAATTAGTTTCTGTTGTTAATTTACATTCCGTTATTGTATTGCGTTATTACATCACACACACACACACACACACATATATATATATCTCCTCCCTTTCTTTATCTCGTTCCTGTTCTAAACATAGATTCTTCTGTTGCATAGCCATTGATGTTTATTCGCGGAACGTCACTTCTCTACAAGCAACCGTTTTTTCTCCATTAAAAAGGTACAACATTCTTTTACATATTGTTGTTTGAGTTCTAAATTTAGTTATATCGAATAGAAAATTAGGGATCATAGATAAGTTTGTTTAACTAATTTTTTTGTGTTAATTTTATTTTCTTTTAATTTAATTTATTTTTTTTTGTTTCCCCTTTTGAAGTCTGTGTTAAAGAACTTTTCGGTTAAATTGAATCTAGATCAACAATACAGTTATCCATATTAGGTCATACAATAGTGACTCGAAAAATAAAACTTTCACCATGAGTAGAAATAATTTCGGGTCTTCTGGATACTCAAACCCAAATGGATATTCCGAACCATATGGGTTTTCTGAAGCTAGACCTGATGGTCCTTATAGACGCGATAGCTTTCCTTCCAGTCAAAGTATACTTCAACAAGGAGGATTACGAAATCAATTTATTTCTAATAGTAATAGTTCTAATGATAACCTAAGATATGATAGAGTACAAAGTACTTTTGATGATGAGGATGATGATTTTAACTTTACAACGTTTCCTAGTAAAAATGCTTCTGATAGTACTAATGATTTTGAAATGAACACATTAGCTGTTCATGAAGATCCACAAAATCCATTTGAACCACCTCCTTTTCCCCCTCCAAAACACTATTCTTCTCAACAGTTTCCATATCCTAATGACAACGAACATTTGAGAAATGCCATTGACAATCATCCTTATTTACCTCCACCCCCTCCACCACCTCCAGCTAATGAAAATCCCTTTGAAACCAGTCCCTATTCTTATATTCCAACCAAACCTCAACCTCCAGTTCCTGGAGCTATGGATGAAGAACAAAAGTTACGAGTTAATGATAAGGAAAGAATTAGACAACTAAGACGAGTGCCTCGTTTCCATTATACTAGATTACCTTATTTTGGCATATTGGTTACCATTATTCAAATTATCGTATTTATTGTTGAATTAATAAAAATGGCTGAGTTGACAGGATCAGCTTTTCAAACCAAACCTTATTTTAATCCTATGTTGGGTCCTTCGACTTATGTTCAGATCAATATGGGAGCTAGATACGTTCCTTGTATGAATGGGATGAAAGACTTGACTAATGATACTTCTATTCAATATCCTTGTCCAAATTCCACTACTCTTGATACTAATGTATGTTCATTGAGTGAATTATGTGGATTATCAGGGATTCCTGTTAATGAAGATGGTTATAATCCTGGTCAATGGTATAGAATAATCACTCCCATTTTTTTACACGCTGGGTTTTTACATATTATATTCAATCTTTTACTTCAAGCCACTATGGGATTCACCATTGAAAGAATTATTGGTCTGGTAAAATACGGAATCATTTATATGGCGTCAGGGATTTCCGGGTTTCTATTAGGGGCTAATTTCTCTGCTGGAGGTATTGCGTCTTCAGGAGCTTCAGGAGCTTTATTTGGCGTGGTTGCTACTAACATTGTCATGTTTATTTATTGTGGGAAAAAGAATACTAATATGTATGGAACTAAAAGATTTGGATTATTTTTAACCGTAATGATTGCTGAAATCATTGTATCTTTTGTATTAGGGTTACTTCCAGGATTGGATAATTTTAGTCATATTGGTGGATTTGCTATGGGATTACTATTATCAATTGTTTTTCTACAGGATCCATTCTTTGTTTACCATGACGGAATTATCACTTATCATTCTCATGTTTCAACACTCCAACAATTTGTTAATAATTGGAACCCACTTTATAATTTTGATGATAAAATAGCTTCTAGATTCTATATTTGGTGTGGAGTAAGAATTGTTTCATTAATATTAGTGGTTCTTTATTTTGCATTATTAGCCAAGAACTTCTTTGGTCCTAAAGAAGTTACCGAAAGTAACAATTGTAGCTGGTGCAAATATATTAGTTGCATACCTGTTAATGGCTGGTGTGATATTGGAACTGTATCAGTAGAATCACAGCCTCAAACCAATGATTCTGGGTCTGGGTCTGGATCTGGATCTGAAGCTGGATCTAGCTCTGACTCCAGCTCTGGCTCCAGCTCTGGTTCTGATTCTAATTCCGGTGCTGGCATAACTCCACAAGATATCCAAGGAGATAGCGGTGATTCTGGTCCAAGTAAAAGACAAGTTCTTGAATTAGACATGTTTGAAACATTCTCTACTCCACCACGAACTGGACCTTCTCATATTGGACCTTCTCAATATGAACATCAAGAGAATATCAGCATCATTTTACTTATTGTTATGACGTTATTGACATTAAAATTTTTCAAAACCAAAAAATGATTAGCATTAGCATATGGTCAATACTTTTTATATATATATGACTTTACTCTTTTAAAACTATTGATTCTAAATCATTGTATAGTTATATTCTAACTTCTGTCCGGGTAACTCTATAAACCGGTTCTCAACTTTCTCACTCTTTAAAAATTTTTGAAAAATTATTTTTATAATAACTAATTTTCTACATGTTTTCTAAAAGTGTAGTTTCTATCAGAGTCATAAGAGGAGGGGTTAGAAATATTCATAGTTCTAGAACAAATTACTCTTTTATTAGTAATTTATTTGGAAGTAAAGAAGTCAAACAAAGAAAAGATATCATCCAAAACCAAGATGATTATGAAGTTGATCCTAATTCCAAGATTGTAATTCTTGATAAAAAGAATTCACCACAACATGAAAAGTTTAAATCAGTAGTTCATATGCCAGATTTTAAGATCAATGAATGGAAAGAAAAATCAGTATCACGTAAAGAGTTATCTCAACATTATAATCAAGATGACTTAGTTAATATAATAAATGATATCCATAAAGAATTAAATGGAAATACTATAATGGTTGAATCTTATCAAGACCAAAGTTTAAATGATTTATCCTATAGATTTAAGTTTGCCAAAGAATTACAATCCAAATTGGGATTTGATATAAATGATTATATATTGACTAAATCTCATAATTTAAAGATTTTGTTTGATGAAATTAATCAAATTATAAGTCAAAGATACTTGAATGAAAGAAATCCTGGTGACATTAATCTTAAACCTGAAGACTTTGATGATTCGCCAAATGTTTATGTTAGTCAAGAACTTAATGAATTCGAACAAAAACGGAAATTTAATAAATTGGTGGAACAAGCTAGAAACGCATTATAAGAAATCATATCATTTCAAAGTATTATATAATAAAACACATACAAACACATATATAAGAAGTAAAATTAGGTATTTTCCTTGTACATAGAACAATAGAGTAATAAATCAATCAAGAAAAAAGAACACATTCTCAATCATAAATCATTTACGATTGAAGGTATATCCTATGACAGCTGATGTGGCTAATACCATAACTGCTCCAGGAATTAAAATGTCAGTAGAAATACCAAGAAACAGACCTCCTGAAGCTTGAGAAGCTTGTTTTGATTTGATCTTCTTTGACCTTTTAATACTCTCCACGGGGGCTGATTCATAAGGATTATGAATATATAAATCAGCCTTATCGTTAGATAATTGTAAGTTGATTTTAACACAATCAATTAAATCATCATTGGAAGTAATGGAAACAATATCACCTTCATCGTCAGTGTAACTAATGGCATAATCGGCACCAGGGGTATTCAACTTTGTTACTTTTAAATGATCAAAATCATTATCCAGTAATCTTTCATCGATCATTGATCTCAATTTTTCAATTCCTTCAATTGGTTTCAATGAGATTCTATGAACTCTGTTATCTATAGGAGAAGTTCTGAATTTAAATGTAAAAGGAATTTCTTCAAAATTAGTATTAACCGTTTGACGTTCTCTAACTGGAGAATTAAAATGAGAAATAGAATCTGAAGGTTTAATATCACCACCAGCATCACCACTACTATCACCAGGAGGTTTGGAACTCTCTTGAGCTTGACTATCAGCAGCATCAACGGCGCTGATAGAATCTGAACGTAAAGAATCCGATTCATGATCTAAAGAAGTCCAAAATTTATTCCAAGCAGGCCCATCATTAGTTTTTGTATTTTCAGTATCAGTATCATTATCATTTTCTGGAGAATTAATCAATTTGATTTGATTTAAAGTAGCATAAGTTAATTTCAACACATCGACAATACCAATAATTTCATTATTTTCATTAGTAATTGGTAAATTGAGATAATGACCATCAAACATTTTTCTTAATGCTTCTTGAATAGGCAAAGATACAGCAGCTATATCGGGTTGAGGAGTCATGACTCTAACTATAGAACAATTTTTAGGATCCAAACCAGCAGCAATTACTCGAAGTACTACATCTTTAGAAGTGAAAATCCCATTGACTTTATCATCATTATCTTTAACCAATACAGCAGTGGTTTTATTTTCTTTCATTAAAACAGTGGCATCATAAACAGTGGATTTGATTGAAATATACACAGGAACAGTGGAATCATCAAGCACAGTATTTAAAACAGGACCATTCATTTTAGATCTTAATTCTTCAAAATATTTCAATACTTGTAAAGGTTGTTCAATCATTCCCATTTCAGATTGAACGGAATCTAAAGCTTCATATAATTTTTTAGAAGATTCATGCATTCTTTCCAATTTTTCCATTTGTTGAGCGTAACATTTAGTAATATCTAATACACCAACAATAGTATTTTTGTGTTCATGATCCACAATAGGTAAATGTCTAAATCCTTTTTCAACCATTAGATTTAAAGCATCACTAGCTGAAGTGTTTGTATCAACACAAATAGGATTAGAAGTCATAATTTGATCAATGGTAATGACATTAGCATTTAATTTGGAACCAACAATTCTAAATGCTAAATCTTTAGCAGTAAAAATCCCTAATAATCCCCCCTTATCATCAGTAACTAAAATACAATTTTCTCTTTTGGCAGTCATTAATTGAGATACTTCAAGACCCGTAGCATTCTTCTTACATAGAATAGGATCAGAAGGTCTTAATGATAATACTGAACCAGGAGTACCTTTTCTAAATCGATTAATTTGGGTTGAATTCTTCCGTTTCTTATTCAAATCATGTTCAATTTTTCTTCTTATAGCATCATCACGTTTACTTTGTCTTTTTCTAGAATCAGACACATTTAAGTCTTGTTTAGAATCCAGAGATTTGGATTTAAAAGACATCTTGTTAAGTTTTGGCAATTGCCAACTTTTAGGAGTATCGGAAAACAAAACGAAAAGATAGATTTATATACAGTCTCTAGGGGCAGGAATTTATAACAAAATAAAAGAAACCAAAAGGAAAAGGAAAAGGAAAAAGAAAAATTTCTCTTACAACAGTAAATAACACTTGTATCTTCCTAGGGAATTAGTGTAAGAAAGTAAAAACGTTGTTATTTGAAAGTATTTATAACAGAAATAATAACGTGACGGGGACAAAAGAGATAAAAAAAAATAAGATTTGAGACAAAAGGTAAACAAATGTTATTTAACAAAACAATAGGGAATAATTACCTGATTGAGAAGGGAATGAAAGGCTGAAAAGGAGAGGTGGGGAGGAGAAGGAGGAGGAGGAAGAGAAGAGACAACATAAATAACATAGAAGATATAAAGAAGAACAAAGAAATAGAGAGGAATAGAGAGGAATAGCCAGAAAGAGTACATTTGAGACAGTAATACTGAGACAGAATGAGACAGAATGAGACAGAATGAGACAGAATGAGACAATATTGAGAGAGTTGAGACAGTAACGATATAACAATGAGTGAGAAGTGACAACGTGACATTACAACGGTTTCATAGTAACGGTTGACAATATAACACACATAGCATAACCACACAACATAACCAAACATAACACCATACAACATGATTACATAACTCCACACTAAGCAGTTCTCTAAGCAGTTCTCTAATCTCTAAACGGTTCTCTAAACTGTAAACTATCACCTCAACTGCTCTTCTAAAGTTCTAAACTGTAAACTATCATTCTGCTTATGTCAGAATCCTTTTTGCAGCATGTTATAACTCACATCATCACTGTTATATCTCACATTATCACTAGTATATCTCACATTATACATCTTCTTCTCTCCAAATGAAGTTATTATCACGTTTACTACTCATGCTTCAAAGCTTCTCCATGTTTTCTTATTTGATATCATTCTACAAGGATTTGGTTATAGCTATTATGAAAACTGGACCTGTACCCAAACACATAGCGGTTATTATGGATGGTAATAGAACTTATGCTAAAAAACACAATCTTGCCTTAAAAGATGGTCATTATGCTGGAGCAGAATCACTTGTTCATGTTTTAGATACAGGTTATCGAATGGGGATTGAATGTATTACTATATATGCATTTTCCATTGAAAACTTTAGTCGAAGTCCAAAAGAGGTTGATACATTATTTAATTTGTTAAGGGAAAAATTGAATTATTTATCCGAAAATAAAGATTCTTTTGTTAAATTGAATCAAATCCAGGTGAAAATCATTGGTAATAAATCAATGATTCCTAATGATATTTTAGTTGATCTTGAAGATATTGAAGCTAAGACGGCTAATAATAGTAATCGTTTCCTTAATGTATGTTTCCCCTATACTTCTCGGGATGATATTACTCATGCTATTGAAAAAGTTCGGAATGAATTTGAATCCGGGGCATTAACCCCTTCTGAAATTTGTGTTAACTCAGTCACTAATCATATGTATTTTGGTCCTAATATTCCTCCATTAGATATTTTGATTAGAACCAGTGGTCATACTCGTCTTAGTGACTTTATGTTATGGCAAGCTAATTATAACTGTACCATTGAATTTGTTAATACTCTTTGGCCTGAGTTTAAATTCATCCACACCATTTTGGTGCTTTTAAAATGGCAATACTATAAAACTTTACAAATTGAACAAAATGCTTCAATAGGTAAATTAAATGCTGATGATGAAAAACAAGTTCTGGATATCTTAAAGGAATTACCTCCTCATCCTCCTTATAAAATTGTTTCTGAGAAATGAATTGTAATTCAGTCGTCATAATGCAGTGGCTATTATTTCACCCTATATCGTCTTCACAACCTTTTTAACTTCCTTTTTGCTTCTTTCTCTGTGTCTTGCATCTTCAATCTTATTTAAATATCCTAAATATACCACGACTTCTGCCACCAACACTAAAAACCCAAAGAATAAACTCATCAATACCCTATAACTAGTAGGTAACTTCCATGATGTTTCTGTCCAGTACCAAATAGCATATGAAACACTGGCTACACTTATCAACACATTTATAATGGTAGTTAAATGACTTTTAACTTCTTTTGTCAATTGCGCAGGTGTCTTATTGTCATCATCAGTTAATTTGTCTTCATAAAGGCTATTGAACTCCGCTTTCGGCGTGATAAGGCTTTTATATTCATTCTCCTTAGCTTCCAATTTTAACTTTTCCATCAACTTTAAGTATTCTTCGGATTTAGGCTTTGGTTCACTATCATTCTTATTATCACATACTAACTCAGTGAACGATAATAGCTCTAATAATGTTGTTGTTGGTTTACATTGTTTATAAAACGTTATTAAATCAACATGTGTAATGAAGTCTTTGGAAATCAATTCATTTTTCCATTTATTACTTTCATCTGATGTTTTTATGATCTCTTGAAGTTTCTCTGTAAGCTTAAATTTTGTCATTGATAATGATAAAATGAATGAAATCGCGATTGGTAATTTTCATTCTTTACTATGACAAGACCTTTAGGAACTATTGTAGGAGCTTTAGCTTGCCAAAAAGATTCGTTTCTTAAAGAACTTGAAACATCTGTAGTTGGATGTACTGAACACAAAGGACACATTACAGCAAAAGATAAACAAAATAAGGGTAAAAAAGATAAATCTGGTTCCAAGAGTGCCGTACAATATGCTGTAGAGTTACAAGATACAGTATTATTTCCTGAAGGAGGTGGACAACCATTTGATACTGGATATATGGCAACTAAAGAAGACACAATTGCCGTTCATGAAGTGTTTAGAGATAAGTTAACTGCGTTACATTTAACCAGTAAACCAGTAGAACCAGGAACAACTGTCAATTTATCAATTGATTGGGAAAGACGCTTTGATCATATGCAACAACATACTGGTCAACATTTGGTATCAGCAATATTTGATACTTACAATTTAGAAACATTGAGCTGGGCATCAGGAGAACTCATGAATTATGTTGAATTGCCTCAAACGGTTGATCCAGAAACCGTCAAGGAAGTTGGAGAAAAGATCAACAAAGTGATTTTAGATGATCTTCCCATTAGAGTAGAAGCTTATGATGGTAGTGGTAATGGAATTGATACTTCTCATTTACCTGATGATTATGATACTTCTCAAGGGATTGTTAGAATAGTTAGAATTGGTGATTTAGATAGGAACCCTTGTTGTGGTACTCATTTGGCTAGTACTTCCCAAATTCAAACCATATCGTTTTTCCATCAAACCAAAGTTAGAGGTGGTCACTCCAGGTTATACTTTACCTGTGGATCTCGTGTATTTAGATACTTAACACATTTGTACAATATCATGAAGTCCACATCTGGGGATATATTATCATGTCAAGTGGATGAAGTTTATGATAAAGTGAAAGCTTTAGAATCGACTTCCAGGAATTCTTATATTAGAGAACAGAATCTTCTTAAAGAGTTGGCTAATATTGAAGCTTCTAGAGTTTACAATAGACTTAAGACTTTAGATACTGGAATCGACTTTGTTTATAAATCTGATAACAGTCCTGATTATATCACGGCTTTCCAGAAGGAATTACTTACTATGGTTAATAATGATAAAGATCTGGGCATTGACTTTGATAAAACCCATACTGTTGTCATGATCAATGGTAATTTAGCTACTGGTGGTATGATTAAGATATTTGGACCCAAAGCGTTTGAATTGCAACCAGAGCTCAAACAACGGTTGACCAATTTAAAAGGAGGTGGTAAAGGAACCACTTTCCAAGGTAAAGTATCCAAGTATGAAAAGGGAGAAATTGACAATGTCATTGAATACTTAGACAGTTTAAAGATTTGATTTCATTCAATACATATATAGATATATGTATATATTATTATATTTACAGGTACAATAACAAGATTAACGTTTAACCCAAGTTGGAGATTTTCTAGCTTTAACTTTACCAGGTTTCTTTCTTTCAACTTTTCTAGCATCTCTAGTCATTAATCCAGCTTTATATAATCTTGGTTTAAGTAATGGATTAAAGATAATTAAGGCTTTAGCAATACCATACATAACAGCTTCTGCTTGACTATTAATACCACCACCATTAACATTAGCAAAAATATTAAATTTACCTTCTTGACTAATGACTTGGAAAGGATAAGCAATCTTTATCCGATCAGCATCACGAGGGAAATATTCAAGAAGATTTTGACCATTAATGATTGCTTCACCATCACCTTTAACTAAATATACATGAGCAGTGGATCTTTTCTTTTTACCAACACCTTTTGCTCTTCCAAATTCATCTAAAGTTTTAATCTTTTCACCAACTTTATTTTCTCTACTTGATTTACTCATAAAATCTTGTAAAGTTTCAGTAACTTCTTTAGGCATTAACTCCACATCAATAGTTCTTAATCTTTGTAAAAGTTGTAATAATTCTTTATGATGAACAGCTTTTAATCTAGTTCCACTTTGTGTTCTCTTTTTATATTCATCAAATGAAACAAATTTTATCTGTTGAAATTCTTTACTATCAAGTTGTCTAGTAGGTAAATTAATATACTTTCTTAATACACCATTAAGTCTATTCAAATTCTCTTCATGTACTGGGTTTCCTCCATAGAATGTCTTTAAATTTGGCACTATTCTTAATCGATCTAATTCGGGTATTTGAATCATATCTTTTCCTAACCGATTAGGAATGATTTGTCGTCTAGTTGATGCATTGGTTCTTAAAGTTTGAGGTATTTGAGGTCTTTCTTCTGGCGTTTCGGTTGCCTCAAAACTGTTCAACCTCAAACAACTTCTAGAAAACTGCCTTATACATAGTTGTACCGGACTTTGGTATCCGGGCTTTATTAACATGGTTTTGGTGATTGAAAAATTTTATAAAAAAGTGAGAAAGAAAAGTTATGAAAACTTCTTGATATCTGTTCCTATGCACGACTTTACTTATAAGCATTTTATTAAATATTTCTATTCTATTATACAAAGCTATTAACAAATCTAGATTAATATGGTACAAACTAGGTAAAAAAAATGGGAGAAGAAAGCCAAATAAATATTACAAATGACATCATGATGAGATTTTGTTATTGGTTTATGACCAAAGATCAACTTGGTGATATTGAAGGATGGGAGTTTTGATTTGGTTCTTGTTTAACAGGAGAAGAAGGTGAATTCAACAACGAATTAATATTATTTCGAGGAGAATTTGGCTTAACGGATTCGAATTTGCTCACTTCAGATTTAGCAGGACTGGATTCAGCATTCAATAAGCTCATAATAGAACCAGCTTTTTGGGTATTCTGTTCAGAATCAGGGTTTTTGGTGCTTAACAAAGATCCTATAGAAGGCTTTCTACTTTCTATGTGAGGAGATTGTTGAAGCTGAGGATACTGCGGAACTTGTTGAGGAGCTTGTTGAGGAGCTTGCTGAGGAGCTTGCTGTGAAGGAACATGAGTCTGAGCATGAAGTGGCTGCATAGAATGGTAATGTTGTAATGGAGGAGGAGGAGCTGAAGCTGAAGCTAATGAGGTCAAAGGAGAACGTGGAAGTGGTTGCAAATGATGGAATGGAGGAGAAATGTGATGATGAACATGAGAAACTCCTTGGATTTGTTGAGGATATTGTTTTTGAATATCAAAACCACCAATTGGAGGTTGATGAGAAGGCAATGGAGGAGCTTCAGCACCTATTGATTCATGACTATTTCTATTGATAGATGATTGAATTCCAACAGAATTATATTCATTTTCATTTTGTTCAGGTTTGGCAAGAACGGCAGCAAACTTTTCTTCTAATCTTTTATCAGCTTCTTCAGCAATTCGGAACCAATCATGTTTTTCAGCATTTCTTTGGAAATAATTCCTAACCATTGTAGCTGTTTTTGTTGTCAATTTGTCAGCAATAGTTGTCCATTTGGTACCATGTTCTTGTAATAATCCTGGAAATGCATTGGTCTCAATAATACTCCAATAACTAGAAATAGTCTTTCTACGATCTTTTTCATTATCATTACCTTCTCCTTCTGGTTCTAAAGCTTCATTATATTCTTGGGTATTAGGAACCGGAATAGGTACAGAAACAGGGACATTGGTATCATTAGGCGATAAAGGGCCTTGATTTTCATCCTTTCTGGGTTTCTTAACCTTCTTCTTTATACCACTAGAAGCCGATTGTGATGATGATTGATCTTTCTTTTCAGTTCCGTCAAAACTAGGTGCAGCTGCTCTTTTTCTTCTACCAGTTTCAGTGTAAAGCTCTTCACTGAAGGAATCATTGGCACCTGCTGAATTTGGAGCCACTGGTATTGGAATCAGAGTAGTCTCTTTATCTAATGGCATATCATCTTCATTCTCAACTTCATTAGTTGTTTCCACAGGAGTGCTGGGAACAGATCCATCTTTACCTTTTACTTGCTTTCCTTTACGACTCATGTTCAACTTCTTATTAAGTTTCTTTTTATAATGAAAGATCAAATTCTTATAATTTACTCCTTTTTTAGTCAAATAATAATGAATTACACATTCTTCACTACTTCTTAATCCTCCCATATATCTGGAAATATAACCAAATTTTTTAGGATATTTAACAAAGGCTTCACAGAATAATGAATGTTCTTCTGGGGAAAAATTATCAAAAAATTGGGATCTTACTCTTGATGCCCATTGTTTCTTATCAGTAACTATATTATTACAATCCAGATATTCCAACATTTTCTGTTCAAAAGGATCGGAAATCAAATCAGGAACAGGAGCAGCTCCTTTTAAAGCTTTGGCCATTGGATCTACTTCATCCTGTTTACTTAAATTCTTTAAAATTTCTTCAAATTCAGCTTCAGAAGTGATTAAATCACCATGTCTTCTTGACCTACGACTCGATGCTGAAGGTAATTGTTCAGATGATTCTTGTTGTGGTTGAGAAGGAGTTTGAGTTGTTACTGGTGTCGATGGTGTATTGTCAGTGGGAACATCATTTTTAATTCTAACATCAATTAATTCGAGTTCCCGCTTTTTTTCATCATTTATTGAATTCAATAGTCTTAATTGGTCATCCATGTATACTCTTTCCAGTTCCCAAACTTTCAATCCCTTTTTATACTGTTTCCAAGATTCCAAATTCTTATCATCAATAATCTTCTTGTTATTGGATAAAAAATCAAACAATTTCAGTTTTCGAAGTTCATGAATAATCAAGTTCCGTTTATAAAATGGATATTGAGAAAATTCTTTTACAGGGGAAGAAATAGAATACTTTAAGGAGTCTTTATTTTGTTGGAATTCATCTTTCAACTGTTCCAATAAACCATCCATTTTTGGCAAAGGAAAAACACATCCATCAATATCCTCAGACTGTTCAGGATCAACCTTTTCATTATCATTTTCAACTGCTGACAGCGTCATATCTTCAGGAATCAGTGATTTAGGGGTTGTAAAAGAATCTTCAACCTGTTCAGCTCTTGACTCAGACTTAAGTTCATTTTCATTCTTTATTGCAGTAGAATCTAAGTCCATATCAGAAATAGGTTTTTGTTCCACAGTATCAGTTTCCATAGCATCAGCATCTTCAGGCATCTCGGAATCAGCTTCAGCTTCAGCGTCAGCAGCAACATTGGCATCAGCATCAGCATCAGCGTCAGCATCAGCATCAGCATCCGCTTTGGTGTCTTCTTCACCTTCACCTTCTTCACCTTCTTCATCAACATCTTCATTGGGACCCTCAGAAAGGGATTTGCGTTGGTCATTTTGAGATTGATCTTTATCAAAAGAAGGATTAAACTCATCATGATCACTTTCATTAATATTATGGTCATTAACATCATTAAAATTAAATTTATTATGATCATTGTAACCATGATCAGGGTCATTAGGTTTATTATCATGATCAATATCATGGTCCTGACCACGATTACTATGACTGGTTTCATCATTATAGTTATAGTTATAATTATAATTATAGTTATCATTATCATTATATTTTCGATAGTCATCAAAACGGGAATTATAATCATAAGATTCATCAGGAGAAGCAGTATTTCTCCTGGAATTAGAACCATCATCATCACTTTTTCTATTATAATTAGAATCACTGGAATAATGATCAATATGAGACTTAAACCCATAACCTTTAGATGATGGATAATAAGTATCCGATTTTTTACCACCACTATTCATCAAAGAATTGGATTTCCTATTTTTAGGAATGGAATTTGATAATGAAGATCGATTATTAAAAGATCTTCCAAATGATTTCTTGGAATCAGAAATAGATGGGTTTCCTCCACTATTAGGAGCCGAGTTAAAACCAGAACCAGAAGCATTGGAATTTATATCATTGGAAGCAGGTCTAGAATAATTCGGAGATGAATAACTTGATGAATAATTAGATGACGAAGTTCTAGACTCCATTGGGGGTCTATTACTATAACGATTATAGTTACTATAACTAGGATAATAAGTACCATAAGACTTATTCCAATAATTCTTACCGGGGCCTGAAGGTGATGTCAGGTATCTTGATCTATTACTGTTGTTATTGCTGTTGTTATTATTAGTACTACCACTACTATTCGGTATATCATCAGTTCTAGAATGACTTAATGATGAAGACCCTGGTAATCCTCCACCACTACCATTAGCTCTTTTAGGATAGAACATCTTTCTTTTCGGTTTGAAATCATTCTTATATCGACCAGAAGGTCCTCCTCTTGATCCAGAGGATGACATTGTCAATAACTAACTACTTCAGTTTTAGGTCTTGTTATTTTTGTACTTCTTGAATTCGGCTATGAAATGATTATTCCAACTAATACATCCAAACTACTTTACCCAACGACAACTTTCTTTTGGTGTACAGATGGTCTTCAGGTTATTATCAACAGGATATTGGACAATCCTTTATCAAATTACTTTTAATACAAGAAAATAAAGAAATTAGTAAAATAAAATGAAATAAAAAAAAAAAAAGTTTTTCTTTCTTCCTTTTGGAAAAATAGAGAGGGATTTTTAGTGCGGGTTTTGGGAAATGATAGAACTATAGTAGGTAGGAGAAGAGGTTATTGTTCCTGTGATTTAGGGGGCGTAGTGTTAAAGTAAGAATGTAGGCCTATTCAATGGGTGGGGGTGAATCAATAGTATAATTTTTACACTCTAATTTTGTTTCTAGCTCTCAGGAGTTGGGCTTATGTGGTTTAGCCAGCATGGACAGTGTTCTGTATATAGTACTATTGCCCTGCACACACACCAAGTCCAATCCCTCTACATACACACCCTCTACCACCGCGAACCTAATACTAATTTCTCCCTGCCACGACTCCTCTCCAATTCTCTAATTCCCCATTTGCACTCTCCGGAGAGAACTGTTCCACGAATTGTCTCAGTAACGATAAAATAGTAGGAAGAAGTCGTAATTTTGTGTAAAATTGCCCCAACCTGTTCCCCCTCATTCCCATAGTTCTCCGATCGCGACCTAAAGTGAAAAAAAAAAAAAAAAAAATACTATATATATTGTGTTAATTGCTGATTTTTTCTCCTTTTTTTTTTTCTTCTTTTTCTTTTTTAGATGTTGGACTTAGAATTCTCTATAGACTTTAAAGGACAAGAAGTGGCTGAGTCATATATCAATTATATATTATATTCATCAATTCCAGTATCGTTTTTAGTGGGATTAATTAGTCAAGAATTGAAATATTGTGTTTATAGTTTTGGAGGATTTATTATACTTTCATTACTAGTTGTATTACCAAATTATCCATTTTATAATAAAAACCCCGTCAATTGGTTACAAGTGAAATATGTATGATAATTGTAAAGATTTATACTTGGGATTTGATTTATCCACCCAACAATTGAAGATCATTGTTACTGATGAAAACTTGGATGTTCATGAAACTTTTAGTGTGGGATTCCATAATGAGTATAAGGATAAATATGGTGTTAATAATGGGGTTTTGTCTGATGAGAAAACTGGGGAAGTTGCTTCTCCTGTAGGAATGTGGTTAGATGCTATGGATTTAATCTTTAGTGATATGAAGGCTAAACATTTCCCCTTTAATAAGGTTAAAGGGATTTCTGGTTCTGGTCAACAACATGGTTCTGTATATTGGTCCAATGGTGCTGATGATTTGTTAGCTAACTTGGATCAATCAAAGGATTTATCTGAACAATTGGAATCTGCTTTTACGTCTCCTGTATCTCCTAATTGGCAAGATCATTCTACTGGTAAAGAAATTGAAGTGTTTGAACAAGTTGCTGGTGGTGCTGATAAATTGGCTTCTGTCACTGGTTCAAGAGCTCACTATAGATTCACTGGATTACAGATTAGAAAAATCGCTACCAGAACTAATCCTGAAGGTTATAAAAATACTAGTAGAATCTCATTGGTTTCTAGTTTTGTTGCTTCTGTGTTATTAGGTAAAATCACTCATCTTGAAGAAGCTGATGCTTGTGGTATGAACATATATGACTTACACACTAATGATTATAATGATGAATTATTAGCTTTAGCTGCAGGAGTTCATCCTAAAATCGATGGAGTATCACAAGAACAATCTGATAAGGGGGTTAAAGAATTAAGACAAAAATTAGGTGATATTAAACCAATTACTTATGAAGCTGATGGTAAAATTTCTCCTTATTTTGTTAATAAGTATAATTTTAACCCTGATTGTAAAATCTATGCTTTCACTGGTGATAATTTAGCTACTATTATTTCATTACCTTTAATGCCTAATGATACTTTGGTTTCTTTAGGTACTTCTACTACTGTTTTATTAATCACCAAAAACTATAACCCATCATCTCAATACCATTTATTTAAACATCCAACTATTCCTGATCATTATATGGGTATGATTTGTTATTGTAATGGATCTTTAGCTAGAGAAAGAATTAGAGATGCTGTTAATGAAAAGTATGGGGTAGAAGAAAAATCCTGGGACAAATTTAATGAAATTTTAGATAATTCTTCTAAATTTGATAACAAATTGGGAATTTATTTCCCATTAGGAGAAATTGTTCCAAATGCTTCTGCTCAATATAAAAGATCCAAATTGTTACCTGATGGTAAGATTGTTGATGTGGATTCTTGGGATGCTGAGGTCGATGTTAGTGCTATTGTTGAATCACAAACTTTAAGTTGTAGATTAAGAACTGGTCCTATGTTATCTAATTCATCTGATTCTCAAGAATCAACTCCAACTCCTGCAGAAAACCATTTACATGATATTTACAATAATATCCATAAGCAATTTGGTGATTTATACACTGATGGTAAGAAACAAAACTTCCATTCTCTTACTGCTAGACCCAATAATACCTTTTATGTTGGTGGTGGATCTAATAACATGTCTATTTTGAAGAAAATGGGATCTATTTTAGGTGCCCATAATAAAAACTACAAAGTCGAAATCCCTAATGCATGTGCTCTTGGTGGAGCTTATAAAGCTAGTTGGAGTTATCATTGTGAATCTAAATCACAATTGGTTGATTTCAATAGTTATTTAAACAAAAAGTTCAATTTTGAAGATTTAGACCATATTCAAGTTGAAGATCATTGGGAAGATTATTTTGTGGGATCGGCTTTATTAGCTAAAATGGAAGATGATTTAAAACACGATTAGATACTTTATTTATAGACGTTTTTATATATGAAAAGTGAGCGTTTTTTTGTAATTGAAAAATTCAACTTAAACTATGTTGATGAGATCAATGTTGAAGTTTGGCGGTAATTCTGGTGTCAGAATTGGTGCTAGAATTACTACCAAATATGTCAGATGGAACTCTTTATCAAGCATTATAACAAAGGAAACTCCAATATCTGAAAATCTTATTAAAGAAACTATTAATAAAGATGAGTTCACTAATCTTAAAACCATTCTTCATGAGAATCAATCACTCATTGATAACAATGTTCAACAACTTTTAGTCAACTATATTCCTCAAGACTTTTCCCTTTACTATTTAGTGAAGAATAAAGAATTGAATTTAGATCAGTTGATAAATGTAATAGAGAATAATCCTGGGAGAGTCGATAGTGCATGGGATTTATATAAACGTCATGGAAGTCAATTTCACGATGATAGATTGTTTTCTGTTATGATCCATAAACTATTGGAAGAAGAATTAGACCCAGCAACATGGGGAAAGATTGCTTATTTGTTCAATAAACTTGAAAATTCTTCTGATATTCTGAGTTCAGTACTTGAAGCATTAAAACATAACGATTTATCGCTATTACCATATTTCAATTTTACTCCTCAAGCTTTAATGGCCTGTATTAATGATTCCGAAGGAAGTTTATTTATAGCAGTATTCAAAGTGTTATTTTACAAAGGAGCTCAGTTTGACTTAGACCAATACGCCAAAGCTTTGCTCACATTAGAGGATGAACCTGGTGAAGCTAGTATTGAGTTTGTGCTGTATTATAACCAATTGGTATCAGAGCCACCAAAATTGTCTAATACGACATTCAGTAACGACTTAATTAACCACATAGAAGCTAATAAACTCGACACAAATGAAATTCCAGAATCGCTTTTGATTAGACTTAAGTTGATCAAATTATATGGAATGGAACGACTTGATTTCCAAAAGATTATGGAAAAACTCCATCACTACCAAGCTCATGCTAAATTTGGTATTGAAATAGTTCAAGCTGATGTTATTCATGCTATCTGCTTAAAATGTTTTGCTGAAAATGACCCAGTATATATTGATATCATAAACACATTAATGGTGGAGAATATCCCTATCAAGCTTATCCAGTGTTTGATATTAACTCATTCACAATTCAATCCTGAAGAATGTCTTGGTATCTACAATAAGTATATTAATCATGTTGGTACTAAGTTGAATGAATTTTCAGGAAGATCACCTTCTGGGTTACTAACAGAGTCATTAATCTTATCTTACTTGTATAATAAGGATAGGGAGTTTGCTCAAGTGATCTTTGAAAAGGTTGATCTGTCGAAAAAGCTTGATGACAAGGAAATAATCATTATCAAGAAGTTATTTAAAGTCTATGGAGAAGTATGGGAAGACGATAATTGGGATACTGCAAGGTCTAAGCTTCATGATTATGTAGTTACTACTATGAAGAGTTTGTAGATGTATATAGAAATGGCAGCAAATGGTGTCAAAAAATTAAAAATTAGAGGTACTAGATGTCCATGGTGTTGTGTTTATTGAACTATATAAATCACTTGTTTTAATGATTATTCTCTAGTAACAGTGATCTTAGATTTTTTATTCTTCTTCTTATCCTTTTTACTTCTTTTATTTAATACCTTTTTAACTTCTTCACCATCAGTTTCGTATTCAGATTCACTGAAATCATTATTATCACCTTCGGTAGAATCAAGTCTTCTTTTCATAGTATCAGACTTTTCAATGGTTTCAAAACATGCAGCTACACAGTTTAATCGTTCACCACTATCATAAACAGCAACTTGATCTCTTATATCTTCCGTCAAATTCCAAATAACAATTTTACCATCTGAAGATACAGAAACCAAGTAAGGAACGTTTTTGGTTTCAGTAGGATGACAAATAAATGTAACATCTTTTATACGATTAGTATGACCTCTTAAACTAAAATCTGGTGTCACATCTTCAAGAGGTAAAGTACTTTGATCTTCTTCACTATTAAAATCAGAAACTTTTTCACAAAGTACTTTCAAATCATAGAATTCAATGGCTCCACTACCATTACCAATAATTAACCATGATTTATCATGAACTTGAATGACTTCCATACACATGATAGTAGATTTAAACTTCAATTTCTTAAAGATTTTAGCATTGGAAGTTTCATAAAGAAACAATTTATTCAATAATCCCACCACAAAATGAGTCCCATCAGGTGACCATCTTACAAATTCAGGAGCTTGTCCAAGAGAATCTCTTCCTTTAATCTTAAGAATAGCCGCTTTCTTAGCTGTCATTAAATTCCATAATCGTACTGTACTATCTTTAGAAACAGAAATAGCAACTCTTCCAGTAGGATGAATGTCTAAGTCATTGACTCTATCCAGATGACCTTTAAGAGTTCCAAAAGCTTCCCAATCTTTGGTTCTCCATATAATTATTTTACCATCTTCAGATCCTGAGAGTAACCATTTACCTGATTTTTCAGTGGATTCTGCCTCTTTTTGTTCACTTGAAAACTTCAACGTGGTCACCGTTCCTTGGTGACTCAATAAGTTTCCTAATTCTTTTCTTTTTTGTAAATCGTATATCCTAATATGCTCATCATTAGATCCTGTTACCAAGTATCGCTTTCCTACATCAATAGACTTAATCGACAACGAATGAGCCTCAAAGTGGAAAACCGGTTGAAATAAAGGACTTTTTTCATTAAGCAATGCTGATACACAAAGCAAGTTGTGTTCATATGATCCCACAATAATTCTAAATTGGGTATCTCCTGTGTTTGTATCCATAATCCTTCACTCCGATGAGATGAGCATTGAAAAATCTCCCTTTTGCCCTGTACATAGCCAGAGAGCGCGACAAAAAAAGTTGTTTTTAAATCTCATACTTCTGTACACAATTGATAGATAAATCATAGTAATAATAGTCTAAAAACCACCATGGTTCAACATCAAAAGACTCCTTCACAGCACAATTCCACACTATATATATCACCATTGGTGAATAATCGAAAAAACGAGATTTTTGTCACGCCTCCAAACCCCAGTAACACTATATTTGATAGCCCAGGGTCCAACACGACACTGTTTTTCAACAGTTTAAAGAATGAAAGTAATGCTAATGTACCTTCAGTTAATGTGGAAGATGAAAAACATCAATTGTCACCGGCAGAAAAGCTTAGGCTTTGGCGTCATGACGCATTGACTCAACATCAATATGCTACGGCTGAATTTATAGGAGATAAGGTATTGGGGTTGACTAATGATGCTAATGATGCCTTTTGGTTGGCTCAGGTGTATTTTAACAGTGGGAATTATTTGCGGGCCAAAACATTATTGACATCCAAACCGGTTTTTGAAAAATCCGTGTGTTGTCGGTATTTGGCAGCACATTGTTTAATTAAGTTGGAGTTATGGGATGATGCTTTGGATCTTATAGGAGAAACCAATCCTTTTAAACGAGACTCTAATTATCAGGTTAGAAATAGTGATGGAGGGATTAAATTAGAAGCTAGTATTTGTTATTTAAGAGGATTGATTTATGCCAATCAAAACAATTTTGATCGAGCTAAAGATTCCTATAAAGAAGCGGTAATGGTGGATGTAAAATGCTTTGAAGCCTTTAATGAACTAATAACTAATAATTTAATGACTCCTACAGAAGAATGGGAATTTGTATCTCAATTGAACTATAGAGATGCTGATGATAATGATGAATTGGTCCGATTATTATATTCATCTCGATTAAGTAAATATGTCAACATGCATAAGTTTGATGAAGCAGAATATATTTTACGACAAGAATATGATCTTGGAGATAATTGTGATATTTTATTAGCTAGAGCTGATCATTTATATGTTCAGTGTAATTTTGATGAATGTTTGGAAATATGTGAACAAATCTTGACTAAAGATGCTTATAATTTCAATGTATTACCTAATTATTTAAGTTGTCTTCATGAATTAGGAGGGAAAAATAAACTTTTTTTAAAAGCTCATCAATTAGCTGAAAATCATCCTACTAATCCTATTACTTGGTTAGCCATAGGGATTTATTATCTTTCCATTAATAAAATCTTAGAAGCCAGGAAATTCTTTAGTAAAGCTACATTATTAAATCCAAATTTTGGTCAAGCTTGGATTGGATTTGCTCATACTTTTACTGCTGAAGGTGAACATGAACAAGCTATAAGTGCCTATGCATTTGCAGCCAGATTATTTCCTGGAACTCATTTACCTAATTTATTTCTAGGTATGCAACACTTATTAATGGATAATGTCAATTTGGCAGGAGAATATTTATTAGCATCATATCAAATATGTAATACTGATCCGTTATTATTAAATGAATTGGGAGTAATAAATTTCCATAGAAATGATTTATTAAAAGCTGAAGCCTTCTTTAAAGAAGCTTTAGGTGCAGCAAAGCATTTAAATTCTGATTCCAAAACTTGGATATCTATACATGCCAATCTTGGCCATGTGTACAGGAAATCTAATGAACCATTTAAGGCTCTTGATTGCTTTAATCAAGTATTAAGAATGAGTAATACAAATGATGCTAATCTTTTGGCATCAGTGGGGTTAGTGTATTTGAAATTAGGTAACTATTTTAAAGCCATATCAGTACTTCATGATGCTTTAGCATTGGCTCCTTCTGACCCTGTAGCCACAGATTTGTTGAAAAGAGCATTGGAATCAAATAAAAACAACAGCTCTAAGTTCTTCGATAGTGTTGGAACCAAGATCAACACCCTTAATAACAAAGGTATACGATCCCTTGTTAACCATGCTTCAGGAAGTCCAACCAATCCTCGATTGATATCATCAACAAGCGACAAAAACCAGGATGTCGATAAATTAGCACACGACTTAAAGATGGGAGAAAACTCCAGTGACGAAGATGAACAGGTAATGGATATAGAGAGTGATTAGGGTATAGAACTATACACTTGTTGAGCCTTGTCTAGGCTTGTATACACTTGTTATACACTTGTCTAAGCTTGTATACACTTCTACAAAATCACTGCCTTTGTAATGACTCACTACTATAATGATTCAACCTCAGAAATTCCTATACAATAACATCTCATTAATAAACGCATCACATTCTCTCGTGATTTCATCCCTTTGTTTATATCAACAGATAACCATTTACGATTCGCATTCAACAATTCGGTTCAAGATACCTAAATAAACCTATTACAAAAAGCCTTGTTTAGTTACGTAACTACATCGCCGCATTAATTGGACGGGAATTCCTTTTTCCGTGTGTTTATAGTTGTGTGCTTATAGTTGTGTGTTTATAGTTGTGTGCTTATAGTTGTGTGTTTATAGTTGAATACCATCAAAGTATCCCCTCAGTGTTTGGTCGTTCACTTCATCCTTAATCATGAACACACAATCACCATTATCGAGTAACAAGACGGATTTTAAAATCCTAAGCCTTAACTTCAATCAAGATCAGGGATGTTTTGCTATGGGACATGAAAACGGGTTTCTTGTGTTTAATAGTAATCCTATTGATCTTCGGGTTAAACGAATGTTTAATGGTTCTAGTAGTAGTACTAGTGGTGGTAGTAATAGTGGAACGGGGATTGGTCTTGTAACTATGCTTCATCGGACCAACTATTTAGCATTAGTAGGGGGTGGGAAGAACCCCAAATTTCCTAATAATAAGTTAGTTATTTGGGACGATTTGAAACGGAAAAATAGTTTAAGTTTGGAGTTTATGTCATCCATTGTTAATGTGTTATTATCACGAATAAGAATAGTGGTGGTGCTTAAAAATCAGGTGTTAGTGTATGGATTTTCGTCTCCACCAAAGAAGTTTACTACTTATGAAACTATTGATAATGAATATGGATTAGCTGATTTATCAGTAACATCATCTCCCCTGTCATCTTCATCTTCATCATTATCATCATTATCATCTTCCATTAATGAAGGTAATTCGTTTATCCCTTCTACTAATGGAACTCCATCAAATGTCAATGATAATAAAACCCCTGCTTCCTCCAGTAAAGATAAAGTCAGATACCAAACATTAGCATTCCCAGGAAGATCTGTGGGTCAATTACAAATAGTCGATGTGTCTCCAAGTGGACAAGAAAAGAACTTGATTAGTATAATAAAAGCTCATAAATCAAAGATTAGATGTTTATGTTTGAACCGATCAGGTTCTATGGTGGCATCTGCATCAGAAACAGGAACATTAATTAGAATCCATTCCACTCATAGTACTGCTTTATTATATGAATTCAGAAGAGGTTTAGATAGAGCTATTATAGCTTCAATGAAGTTTTCTCCTGACGATTCTAGACTAGCTGTTCTTTCGGATAAGAACACATTGCATATATACAACTTGGTACTGGTTCCTGATTCTTCTGACACTTTGAGTGAACATTCAGGTGATGGAACTATAACTAATGATTTCACACAAGTTAACAGACGTCATTTATTGAATAAAATCCCGTTTATTCCTTTTAACAACTATTTCAATTCTACATGGTCATTTTGTTCTATAAATACTAATCAGTATCATGAAGCTGACACAGAAGCTCCTGAAGATACTGGTGTTATTGGATGGACAGGTAATGATGTTGTTATTTTGGTTTGGAAGGTAAAAAAGATCTGGGAAAAGTATCTGATTGTAGAAGAATCCAAATCTGATGATAGGAACAAAACATCAACCAAATGGATTATTGTTCGGAGTAGTTGGAAAAGTCTTGAACTTCCAAGGAATTAATGTTAACATTTTTGCATGGTAATAGTACAAATATATATATATATAGAAATATTTACAAGAAATTTATGGAATTAATTAAGTATTTCACATAAAAGGGGTTCATAAATCCGTTTAACTTTTTCCGATTGGAAGTTTTGCCAGGTTTTACCGTGGAAAGTGGTAACAAATCTTTTGGCATTATCATGATCTTTAAATCTAATGGTTGCAAAATTAAGCTGATGCACCGGGTTTTGTATCAAGTAAGTAAAACAATGTTCAAGATCCAAGTGTTCAGGAAAATCATAATCCCATAATAACCGTGGTAATGCATGTTTGGACAATCCAAAGGGAAGATTCTTCACAAGAACAGAAGCGTTCCTAGTATCAAAATCAATGAATGATTGTAAAGTGGTATAATCAGGATCATTGTCTTCTTTAAGTATGTTTGATAATAGATTATGTTTTGATGGTGACATTTGAAATAGTCTTGTGGTGTCTTTATGATCTAGTTCTTTTGGAATGCTTTTAACACTACTGTCTAACCATGGTGATGACATATACTTGAGTTCATCCTTGACAGAAGTAAAGTGTAAATTCAAGGAAGCACCATTAATGGATTTATTCTTTGTCTCAAGATAATAAACTGCTGCCTGAAGAAAGTCAGGAAATATAAGATAATAACATTTTCTAAACAATAGATTCATAGGATTTCTTCCCTTAATGACATTAAACTTAATGCCAGTGTTATCTAAATGCTTAGGCAATTCGTACTTCCTATCTCTATACACCGGATAAAGATTATAGAAATCAGTATTATTAAGCAAAGATATCGGCGTAGGAAACTTAAGTATATTTGATGGCATTGGATTAAACCGGTTTACATCTTCAATAGCCGATGTCCATGGTTTCTGTCTCCATTGATTTGCTTTCAAACTATCAAGAGTAGAACCGGAAACATTACTATTTTCATACAAATAATTAGTCACAAAAGGTGTTCCCTTCTTTGCTTCTCCAACCGCCGACTCATACACCAATTTAAGTAACTTATCCGTTCCAGACTTGGACACTTTAACCATGAAAGAAACGTAAAGAGAAGCCGTTTTCTCACTAATAGAGTGACGCATTACACAAAAATAAGGCATAGAGAGAAAAGAGAAAAGAGAAAAGAGAAAAGAGAAAAGAGAAAAGAGAAAAAAAAAAAAAAAAAAAAAAAAAAAAAAAAAAAAAAAAAAAAAAAAAAAAAAAAAAAAAAAAAAAAAAAAAAAAAAAAAAAAGGAAGAAAAACTTCAACGATTTCCTGTTTCAACAAAGTTCTGTTTCTTTGACGAATTACTCGATATTTCAACATGATCCAGAGTCAGCATATGGCGAGTTGGGTGCCAGTTTTCAAAGCAGCCCTTGAAAACCAACTCAATATCGGCAATGAGCAGTACATTCCATTTCAATTAAGTACTATTGGAACAGACGGATTCCCAAAAGCCAGGACTGTGGTGTTCAGAGGATTTTTGTTCAGCGATAAAACCAACAATATTCTCACATTCACTACAGACACTCGGATGGAAAAGTATAAGGAATTGGAAGCCGATGATCGGATAGAAGCAGTGTTTAATTTAATGAGTGTGAAGAAGCAATTCCGATTTAAGGGACGAGCAAGAATAATTGATTCTAAGTATAAACCTATAATTGATTTGAGTACCATTCAACCACGGAATTATATAAGGAATGTGAGTAGTGGGTATGATAGTGAAGAGGAGGAGGAGGAGGAGGAGGGTGAAGAGGAAGAGGAGAAGGGTGAAGAGAATGATAATAATAATAACGATGATGATGATGATAATGACAATGACAATGATAATACCAGAGATGACAACGACGAAGCCGATAAACTTTCCTTTTCCGTTAAAACAAAACTCAATTTAAATACTTCAGTCCAAAACAAACCTATTAATCATCATTTGGTATCGCCAGCTTTGGTTCATAGACTATACTCGGCTACTCAAGAAAAGAATATGTCCTTTAGTAATCTCGGTAGTCTTCCCGAAGTCAACTTTCTGCCACCAACTGATACTGAATGGGATGAAGAAATCTCAAGACAATGGGAAAGTTTATCTAAACATCTTAAAAAGACGTTTAGAAAACCTCCTCCTAAATCCATTATGAATCATGATAATGCTAAATTAATCGATTCTATCCATAGAGGAGTTGATGGGAAGAAAGAAATTGATGGTTTAAAGAATTTTGCTGTTATAGGATTATTCATTGAGTCTTGTGATTATTTTGATAATGAAAAAGATAAACGAGTTATCTTTGAGAAGGATAGCTATCATTTATGGAAGGAATATGAAGTTTGTCCTTAGAAGTGGGGGATCTTGTAAATAGAGTCATTGCCAGAAAAGAGAAGAGAAAAGAGAAAAGAGAAAGAAAAAAAAAAGTATTAATAATAACTACAACAATAATAATAACTGAAATATCAAAAACTAACAAAAGAAAAAAAAAAAAACTGTATTATACTCTTACAATATATTTTTGGTGTTTATGACTTTTAATAATATTTCTAATATAAAAGATATTAAGTGGAAGAACCAGTCATATGTCATTTGGCTTTATATTAATTTTTCGCGACTGTAATTTTGCAATAAAAACAAACAAATTCCCAATAAATAAATTATCCTTATTTTGTTTTTGTTAATTCTTTTTTTTTTAACGATATTATAAAAACAGATTCTATAACCAATTATCAATTTAAAAATGGCCCCAAAAGCTAAATCTGCCGCCCCAGTGTCCAAGGCTACTTATAAAGGTATGTAAATGAAAGAATGATTATGAGTTTTCATTTATTTATTTATTTGTTTGTTTGTTTAATGATACTAACTAATATTAAGACATGATTAAATCAGCCATAGTTACCTTAAAGGAAAGAAATGGTTCAAGGTATGTTTCAAGGAGTCACGCATAGTGTAGTGGAATTTTATACTAACTCAATTGTAGTCGTCAAGGTATTAAGAAGTATGTTCAATCTAACTTTGATGTCAAAACCGCCAACTTTGATGCTTTATTTAACACCGCCTTAAGAAAAGGGGTTGAATCTGGTGAATTCTTACAACCAAAAGGTCCTTCTGGTCCTGTTAAGGTCGCCAAGGTCGAAAAGAAAGTTTCTAAACCAGCTAAGGTTACCAAACCAAAAACTACTAAAGCTGCTCCAGCAAAAAAAGCTGCTACTAAAGCTAAACCTGCTGTTAAAAAGACTGCTACCAAACCAAAGACCTCCACCAAGAAAACCACTAAAGTTGCCCCAAAGAAACCAGTCAAAAAAGCTGCCACCAAGAAAGTAACTAAGAAAGCTCCAGCTAAACCAAAGACTAAGAAAACGAAAGCCTAAGTTGATGTGTGATTTCCATTTCTTACTCTTGTACTTTAAAATATGTTGTTGTTTTTTTTTCTCCTCTTATTTTCTTATATCCCCAGTGATGGTTTTCTTCTTTTTTTATATCAGGAAATATTATCAGGAAATATCTTTATGTTTCTTTTCCTTTGTATATTAAATGTGTGTAATATGTAAAGAAATACAATTGTTTAACTTTTCTCATCTTCTTTAGCAGCTTATGGTTTGTTTTTCCGAGATGGTTTTTCTTTATTGATAAATCGCGTTTTCTTTTCTTTCTATCTTAAAATTGGATTTCATAAATCATTATGTTTAAACCTCAAGTCATAATGATAGTAGCGGCATTAATGCCGGATTTGGGAATTGGCTTCCAAGGGAAGTTACCTTGGAGGTTGAAAAATGAATTGATTAATTTTAGAAAGATTACCACAAACTCCACCAGTGATAAACAAAATGCTGTGGTTATGGGACGTAAAACATGGGAGTCTATACCACCCAAGTTTAGACCTTTACCCAATAGAAAAAATATTGTTATCAGTAGAAGTTCAGCTAAAGATCATGGTATTGATGATGATAGAGTTGATCATATTAATGATTTGCAACAACTCCAAGAATTGAAGAACAATGAGAGTTTGGATAAAATATTTATTATTGGTGGTTCAGAGATATATAACCAATTGTTTAATAGTAGTCTTGTTGATAAAATTATACTAACTGAACTAAAGTCCCAAACTCCTATAGAAATAGATACTTGGTTGAAATGGGATTTAAACAACGGACAATGGATAAAGAATCTGAATCATGATTTAAGTACCTTAATTGGGTTTGACATGCCAGAATCATTCCAAGAAAATGGCTTTGATTATCATTACACTCTATTACTGAGACTGACTAGTAGCTAATTTTTTCCCAGCTTTAGCATCTGATCTAGATACCATTTCATTTTTGTCTTCAGTGTTGATCTTGAGGAGAAGTTTCTTGAAAATCGACATTTTAGCTTCAACTGTAATTGGTGATGGTTCCGTTTTATTCATATTTGTAACTTATTTACAAATTATTCATGCCAAACATGGTCCTCTATAAATATTTAAATACTAAGTATGTAGTTACCTCGGCCATAAAAGGTCAACTTCAATTCGCACCCATCCGCTTAAACCCGTACTATATAACATATAAAGAAGGAAACTGTAAGTATATTTATTCTTTTCCTTTTATTACCGATTTGGAAACACCAAGAATAACGACTTGTTTATCTATGATGTTTTGTTAATAGTGGTCATCGGTTGTTATTGTCTTTCGCAGCCACTTTTACAATCTAAATGACAACATAATTTGTTATAACTGTTATATCTATTTATATATCTAATCAATGTAGTTTCTATTTAATTTATATATTTCGTTGCACATGACCCACCAACAATGGTTTCTTCTAGTACTACCGCTAATCCGGTTTAAATAATTCTCATAAATGTATAATTCAAAGAACAATTTCAAATTGGGTTGAATTATAATGTTGAATCGATTGATCCGAACAATCATATAACTTTCCATTAATGACATCTTTTGAAACTTCATTAAACTAGCAATGACCAAGGATGCTGATCGAGATACTCCAATTCTACAGTGGTATAATGTTCTGCAGTTTTGGTTAGGGTTATGTAAGATTTTCGATTGAATATGTGGAGGACAATTCATTAACAAAGGAAGTATAGAATCTTTCCCATCATCTTTCAAGTTCTTGATAAAGATAACTGATTTTAAATGAGGTAATTCCTTCTTATGGATTTTAATATCGTATACTTCAACTTTGTCATTTTGATTATTGTAAAAGCTGTAAATAGGAGCATCATTAAGTTTTAACCAATCAGGTTTTTCACCAATAGAGACAATCTTATTGAATTTAACACAATTCAAAATATTGACACTATTAGCATGATTAATAGATCCCAAAAATAAAGTTTTGTAGATATTACAAGGAAAATTGTTATCCTTAGCAAAATTAAACCAAGAATAATTCTGAGATGTCATGTTTAAACTTTCCAAAGACCGAAACCGACATCTTTTTTCATTACAGATATCATTCTTCATAAACCCTTCAAACTTCTTTAAAAATATTAAATCCTGTTTAAAAAAATAAAGCTTCATATCATCTCTATAGGAGTTCAATATGACATCTTGTAAACTCAGTTGGATATCTAAAATGAGATTAATGGCTATGGTTAATAAAGATAATCCTGTGAACCCGTCAAAGGAAAAAATAAAGATCTTTTCTCCATTTTCCATCAAATCTTTTATATGTTTCAATAAGTTCAAAAAGTTTAATAATTCTTTTGAAGATAATGCTTCAAAGTTGAGATACCCGGAACTTGGGAATTCAATATACATATTGACTATAGCAGGAATTGATGCAAATTCATTACAATTAATGATCAACTTAAAATCATGTTCACTATTGGCCAAATAATTAAAATCAATCAAATTTCCCAAACAAATATTTTTGTTTAACCAAGTCATTGAATTTTGTTTCCATATATAGTTCTGTTCCCATTTCAATAATTTACAGTTGAATTCTCTATTATTAATGGAATTAATGGGTAAATTGTCAATCAATCTATAATTATAATCATCAATATAATATGCCGGTATGTACTCCCAATTTAACTTACTAAAGTTAACCACATATATGTTCTTTGAAGTATGATTCTTCAAATTCATAGCAATATTTAAGTTATTGTTCAAGTTACAATGATGATCATATATCAAGAAATGAGATAAATTAGCCATAAGCTTAAGTTGATCCTTGAAATTTCGATTATTTAAATCATTAATAGAAGTTAATTCATTCACAGTATCAAATCCTTTAATGTCCTCATAAGATACTGAGTTGACTAATTTATAAGCACCATTAGCATGATCCAGTATATGATTATCAGTATTGACCGTCATCAAATTAAAATGCAATGTTTCAGGTAAAGTAAATGAATTTAAATGTTCAAAATCATCGATATTGAAATTATCATTATCAGCATTACGAAACTTATCATTAAAGAATATTCTTTGACGATCACTAGTTAAGCCATGAAGATAAGGGAAATAATTTTGATGATCAATGGGATTTAAACTATCACTATAGTAAAAATCTAATAATTCCACTAATTGTTGAATAGAATCTATGATAAATACATTTTTACCATAACTTTTTAGTTTACTGTTAAATAAAGAAGTAAACGTTTGAGAATTGTTATCACCAAGGGAACTATCAGTTTGAATAGAATTACTGGATTGAGCAGAATCTCTTCTATCAAAGCTAGATAAGCTACCTACTGACTCAATAGATAAGTTTA
This sequence comes from Yamadazyma triangularis, assembly GCA_030573955.1. NCBI lineage: Eukaryota > Fungi > Ascomycota > Pichiomycetes > Serinales > Debaryomycetaceae > Yamadazyma > Yamadazyma triangularis. The sequence continues at coordinate 278,099 of JAJMEC010000004.1, forward strand.
AATTATTATACTTTTCTAACAAATTTGAAGACAAATCTTGATTTTTTATTATATCAGAAGAAATATTGTCATTACTAATTTGATTAGTGGATTTGGATTTGACAGATATAGCTGACATTAATAATAGTGATGATGATAATAATAATTATAAGAACAAATTGGTAATAGTAATAATGGTAATGATAATGGTAATAGTGACGATAATAATAATAATACTAATAATAATAATAATAATAATAATAATGCCAATAATTAGCAGCTATGTGGATATTTGACTATTCTTTTATATAACGAATATTAAATGACTTTAACTGATTGTCCCTTAAATCAGCTTCAAATTTAGCAATTTCTTTTTCTTATTTCACTTTATTATTTAAAGAATATTATTTTAACTTTAGCTGCCACCAATGAAATTTTCACTGAGTATATATGTAAGGGAATGTAAGTGGTAGGAATATTATTTAATGTTAGAAGCTAGAATGAAATTTAGCTCTTTTAATATGTAATGATAAATTTCAGTTTCAAGTATAACGTAATTTCAACAGTCGATACTAAAAAAAAAAAAAGATAAAAATAAAAATAGTGTGGAGTAGAGTAGCAAGAGAAATTAACTCCGTTTTATAAGACGCCTACAAATTCACTAAAAAACATTATCAAATAATTACACGAGGTTAACTATAGGCTAGCTTGGACATTCTAGAAGAAACACCAGCCGAATAATAGTATTTCTTGCACCTTGTTTAACAAACACTATAATCAATTCATCACCATATTATACGCTATTGTTAAATTGATAAAAGAACAATGCAGCAAAATTTAATTTTTCTATCAAACAATAAACCCATATTTCTTATGACTTGACCGTTCCTGTGAAAGTATGCTTAATGTTGCCAAATTCCTGTTTATTTTCTACTTTTGTCCCTAACAATAGAGAACCCTTTGACCAATTAGGAATTCAAAGACCTTTTTTTGACGACCTGGGCCCTGAGCTCGGCTGGGATTAGGTAATCACCGCTGGTTGGCTTATGTAATCGCACCCCATCACCCTGCAGCCTATTTAACCGAATAGGGTTAAACCATGGGACCTGAATTTATTAATGGCTAGTTATTAACCAAATTAATAAGACTTAATATAATAAAAGTCACGATAAACAATGCGACTCAGCAAACTTTTGGTGTTATTAGCAGATATGATGATAAAATTATTTTTTCTGTCTTCAATTGTTTTATTGAGGAGTCATTTTGTTCTTTTTTTTTTTTTTTTTTTTTGTTCTTTTTTTTTCAAAAAAATGACACAATAATAAAGTATTTGACGAGTAGATAGTTTTACCAATATGTCACAAATAAGCACAAGTACAAAATCTCTGAAATTAGAAAAAATAAAGCTTAAATCGATTTTAGTCTGGAATGCAATTGATAAGAATTGTTTCACTTTTGACGAAGGTAATTGCAAGTTATGCCATTTCAATTCAATACATTACCTTAACTACTACTGTCTATCAAAATTTAACTCAGACTGACTATACGACTCTTGACTCTTCCACAGATCTTACTACTCATTTATTCCCAAAAGTGACCCCACCAAGGAAACCTAAGTTTCCCAAAACTTATTCTTTTAAATTTGACAATGAAGGTCTTTTACAATTGGGACAAGGCCCAACGCCCAATTTTTTTAACAATAGTCTAACGTCTCATAGTCATAGTACTATTGTTAATAATGAGAATTATACCAGTCAATGGGATTTTGATGAGAATTATACCAGTCAGTGGGATCTTGATCACTGTGAAAATGATACCTTTTCTATTGTAACCAGTACTAAGAGTCTAGATTACTACCTTGACCAAAGCTTAACTGAATCAAATTCTATTGTTGAACCTACAACTATCTTTCCTATTGAAACCCATATGATTCACAAAGACAAATGGGGAAGTTCACAAACGGATTCTTTCTTAAGTGATGGTATTGTAACTGAAGCCCCGAGTTCTAGTGAAAAGATGTATGAATATATATCAGTCGATACTGATGAGACTGAATATGAGATTGATTCTGAGACTGATTCCACTACAATTGAGTCAGTTGCAACTGCAACTGCAACTGAATCGTCTCATACTGTTTCTACCACAACTTATTCCGCCTCAACTGAGTTAACTGAAACAGATTCTACTCAAAAGAATTCTACTACAACAAAATCTACTACAACAAAATCATCTGAAACCAATACTACAGAGAATACATCCGCTAATCCTACAATCAACCCACCTGAGCCTAGCACGTCTAAATCCCAATCCACTAACTCAAACTTCATCCCATCTAATCTCCAAACACCTAAATCAACAAAATCTAAACCTTCTCCTTCGGTTTCCTCCCTGGTCACAAATCCTTCCACCTATCCCTCCTCCACTACACTTCCACTTCCTCATTCAATCTCTACAATTTCCAAAAGTTTCAGTCTTGTCGTCCATAACAACATACTCAATGGATCCAATTCTCATATCATTGATTCATTCTTGCTATTTGTTCTTTTCGTGCTCTCGTTGTAGTCCATAGTTAAACCATATCCTTGAGACAAAATGCGCGTTCTTTTTCTCTCATAAGTTGGAAGAAAAAAAAAACCAAACTCGAACTTGACAGTAAACTATTCACAACATGTCGGAAGTAAGTAGAAAAAAAAACAATCAATCACAATACTTAATTCGATTACTAACAAATAAAAGGTCAAAAGAACCATAAGAATTACCACTGAACAACATATCTTGAAAGATATTCCACCAGTTGAGAATTATCCTATGAGACAATGGTCAATTCAAATTTCATTATTAAATCAAGATGGTAATGAAATCCCAGCTAATATATTGGATAAAGTGACCTACAGTTTACATCCAACATTTTCTAATCCTATAAGAAGCGTCAAAGCACAACCATTCAAAATCGAAGAGCAAGGATGGGGGGAATTTGATATACCAATTGCCGTTCATTTAGTAGGATTAAATGGGAAATTAGGAGAAAGAAAATTCAATCATGATTTGAATTTCTTACAAGAAAAGTACATAGCTGATCATCAAATTTCAATTCCAACCAACAAATCATCCATATTAAATAAATTGTTACAAGAATCAGGACCAATACCAAATGCTGAAGATGCTGCTGCTAGTAACAAAAGGAAAACTGGTGAAGAAATAACCAATGCTAATAATAAACAAAAGAAAATGAAGAGTTCAAATGGTAATTCATTCAAAGGGTCAGTTGATTTAGAGAAATTGGCTAATGGTTTAACTAAACTTAATGAAGATGATTTAATTGTAATTGTTCAAATGGTTACTGATAACAAGACTAATGAAATGAATATTAAGAATGATATTGATAATGGTGAATTCACTATGGACTTGTATACATTACCTGAATCTTTATTGAAGAGTTTATGGGATTATGTTAAAAAACAAACTGGTGAAGCTTAGTGAAAACGAAAATGGAAATAAAGATAAAGAGAACGAAATAATAAACCGTTTAATTTGTACTGATTAGATTTATATATTTGTCTTCTTACATAGTAAATGTAAAGCAAAATAAATGATTATTTTATAGTTTTTTGATGATTTTTCAATGTGCATAAAGGGTCCTATATTTTTCTCTTGTATTTACCTTTGGTAACTTTTTTTTTGTGTTTTCTTTTGTTTTTTTGTTTTGTTTTATACTTTATTTCATTTTATTTATATTAAATTATCTATACTGACCAAACCTTAATGGTAGAATCCCACAGAGCTGTGGCGATTCCTATCCCATCACCACTAACTTTAATTTGGTTTATTTTGTTCAAATGACCTCCTATGGAACCAACAAGTTGTTCCTTTAATGTATCCCAAATAAGGCATCCAAAATCATTGTAACAGGCATAAATTAAACGACCACTCTTACTAAAATCAACTGATAATAAATTGACTGAATCTAATGAACTCATGGAATTAAGACTATTTCTATTGATAGAATTAACTGAAGAAGTATTATTATTATTATTCATCTTCTTTAATTCATTCATAATCGAATAATTAGCCATTTCACAGTCACTTCTTAAATCAAACATTCTAATATTCCCATCATCAGATCCTGAAATAAATGATTTACCTTCTGGGAATACTTTTATCGTATTGATATCATAATTAGATACAAATAAATTTTGTACTGGTTTCTTTGTCCTTATATCCCAAATCTTACAATATCCATCACAACTACCACTGATAAAACTATTTCCTGGAAATGTATCCATACATAATATATCACCAGTATGTTCGACAAACTGACATACTCTTGTATTCTTTTGAACATCCCATAAAGCACAAGTCATATCTCCACTACTTGAGAGTACAGCATCATTATTCAAAAACTTACAATCACTGATATAAGCCCTATGACCTTTAAATACTGATTTCGATGAATTTCCAAAATGATTAGACATTTGTTCTCTTTGTGATGGACGACCATTATTATTACCATCAATATTATAAATAGTTAAGCAATTATCTAATCCTCCAGAAGCAATTAGATTACCCTTAGGTGATACACTACATGTTAATACCCATTGATTTTCTAATTCTACAATATGTTTTTTGTACCCCGTCACTGCATCCCAAAGGATCATAAATCCATCTTGACTGGCACTTAATATCTGATTAGAATCGGATAACCAATCAATCTTAGCTATTTTAGTTTGATGTCCTTCCAAATTATTATACATTCTTGGGTTTATGGAATGATTGGAAATCATGTCTATATTTTGACTTGCCTCAGCAAGGGTTGTATCTTTAATTCTATCCTTAAGAAACTCAATTTCTGTGTATAAATTTCTAGCTTCTTGTCTAGCACTAGTTATTCTCTGTTGAATTATAGCATCTACTGATGTCGCCGAAATACTCGTTCCTTTTCTTAAAGGAAACGTAAATGTTTGATCTGTCATTGTCATTTGCATTATATTCTTAAGTTATTTTCCATCCTTCGTCATTCTCATGTGTATCTCTTTTCGTTAATTATTAGTACGACCACTTACGGCATTATTATTTAAGCCGCAAAAAAAATCCCACATTTTGTTTGCAACTTTATCTCACTTAGCGATAATAAATTTTTATCAATAGTGGAAAATTATAGGGGATATCGGGATTAAATGGAGAAAATTGTTTTAATGAATGAAATTCTGTTGACTTTTTTATATGCTGATGTTTATAGTATTTAAGATACATATGATGATGTTGTTGTTGATGTTGTTGTTGTTGTTATTGTTGTTGTTAAATTGGTGAATCTAGATGTGAAACCTGCTATGTATACACCTATCTTGAGCTCTTTCGTATATGCAATACGAGGAACTGAGCATTAATTATTTACTAAACATTAACTTCTTGGTTTTCTTCTTTTAACATGGGATCTTTTAATCTATGATTGATAGAGTGTGGTGATTGATAGAGTGTGGTTAGTGTTTTGCACTTAGGAGAGGAAATCGTCTGTAGTCTGTCATTTTGTAACTTAGAAGGTCCTGGTTATTACTTTCAGTCCAGTTCTCTATGGAGTCTACAATAAATGAAATATACAATAGACGAGGTTCCAGTCCCTTTATTCATCCTTCTTTCGCTCCCTCTTGGTCCACATATAGTGTGTCCAACTCATACATTAGCCGGTCTAGTATAGTGGTGAGTACGCTTCGTTGTGGCCGAAGAGACCCAGGTTCGATTCCTGGGACCGGCAGAATTTTTTTTTTTTTCCTTCACTTTTTTACATAAACTAAATCAAAACAAAACTGATAATTAATCTGCACCTCTATATATATCTCTCTGCCATTCATGTATTATTACTTCATATATTCACTAACTATTCTAAAAAACATTTAACCATTTTTAATGTAGCTTAATTCTAAGCCTTAATTCCTGAAGGAGGAGCGCCAGTGGCAGTAGTGGCATTGGATTGTCTATTTGGATTAGAAGCGTTTTCTTTCAATGCAATCAATTGTTTAGATCTGAAGGTTTCATAGTGAACAGAAGAAGTGGATTCAATTAAATCTTGTAAATGAGTTCTAGTTAAGAAATCTCTTAAAAACACAAATTCACATTGAGAAACATCTTCAATATTAATAGCACCCCATCTAGTTTTTCTACCTTTAAAACTTTCACCATTGATTACAATTTCTTTATCAGAACCAACTATGGCAAAAGGAATTAAAGATTTAATATCTTCATTCAATTGTCTTTCATCATCATATAAATCTTCATCATCATAAGGGTAAATGTTAAAATTATATTTAAGAAATTCACTTTGTAATATTTTCTTAAAGTTGGCTCTTTCTTCTAAGGTTAAACTATCACTTTTAGCAATAACCGGTACCACATTAGCTATTTCAGATAATTTCTTTAAAGCTTGAATATCTAATTGTTTTAAAGTTTTATAATTTGGTGGTATAAAATATAAAATACAATGAACTCTGGTATCATTGATATGTTTTTCTCTTTGAGCAGTTAATTCTTTTCTTAAATATTGACTATGTTGTTCTTTAATATATTTAACCAATGGTTCCCAACATTTTTCATTATTAATTTGATCACCAAATCCAGGAGTATCAATAATATTAATATTCAATTTAACATTGTTTTCAACTAAAACATGATTACTGACTTTGATCTCTGTGGTTTTTTCAATAGGTTCTTCCGCTGTTTGTCTACCATTAGAATCGGCTAATTTGGAAGAAAATAACGTATTAAGTAGAGTACTTTTACCCAATCCACTTCTACCAACAGCCATCACATTGAATTGGAATCCTCTTTTTAATAATCTATTCTCAATTTGGGTGGTAATGGTATCAAATCCCACATACTTTTGAGGTTGAACGTAATTAGAATCTTCTGACATCTTCAAAACTTGTCAAGAATTGTTGTTTACTTTGTAAAAATTCCTACGCGTACAAAAGTTGAGGTGAGATAACTTTCGTTGAAAGAACGAGAAAAAAAAAAAAAAAAAAGGCCTGATCGGTAATGGGACGACCTTCTATTGTAGACATTCTCACAAAATTTTTCAAATGTTTCAAGTATTTAATAGGAGATGTCTTTGTGTAGAGCTGGTTACTCTCCTATATGGAGAGCTTTACAAGGGTCTAATATGTCATATGGAGTAAAAAAGTCCGTATTAACATTAGGATTACCTCAAATAAGGATTACAGTGAATAATGAAACACTTGGTGAAAAGTTAATGAACTTAAAAGAGTGGTTATTAAATCCACCATTACCAAGTTTATGGGATAACGAATCTATATTAAGAGCAGTACCAAAGAAAAAACCATCTTATGGTAAAACCAGAGCTAAGCTTTATGCTCCAGGAAACAAAAAGATCCAACCATTGAATAATTTGGTTAGATGTCCAGCATGTGGATCAGTTAAAAGATCTCATTTTATGTGTATGAATTGTTTTGCTGAAATTAAACAATTTTTAAAATCAATGAAAAAATCCAAAAATCCTCCTGTTGAAAAACCTCAATCTGATTTAAATGAAATCGATGAAAAAATCGTTTATCCTGGTAAAAGAATGTCAGAATATGAAAGAAGATTAAACAAAAAAGATTGGATTCCTGTACGGGAAGCTCCTTTACCTTATGATAAAAATCAAATTAAGTATAAAAAGTAATAAATTAATACTTGTAAATATTATGTATGTTAATAGATTCAGCAAAAGCGCATATCAATAGACAAAAGCCTTTAAAACGATTGATAAAGATCATTATCAATAAAATGGTAGCGAAAAATTAAAAAAAAAAAAAAAGGCGACTTCTTATAAAAAAAATTACTTAGTAACTCTTCACTATGGCCGAAGCTAAAAGAAGAAAAGTCGATCCTTTGGCTATTCTGATTTACTCTCAAAGTACTCCACATCCTCTTGGAGTAAAGCCAATGGGGAATTTGTTCTTAGCTGATAGCAAACATGTCAATAAGGAGAGGCGAAGTCAATTAGGATTATTATCTACATTATCAGATGAGTTGATAATGGATATTTTTTTCAAAATAAACGATGTGGAAAGTTTGAAAAATTTGGCCCATACTTCCCGTTACTTATATGCCTATACATATGATGAAGAATTATGGAAGAAATTATACGTTGGAAGGAAAGATATTAATATAAATCAGTGGGAAGGCAGTTGGCGAAGCTCTATTCTACACATCCCATTTGATCAACAGGCCAAATTACAAGTCACTCTTTTCAGTGACTTGTTATACAGACCATTTCAAGTATCCAATATTGATTATATGAAAATGTTCCATAATTTGATTGAAGATGAAGAAAATGATAGGATTAATCCTTCTGAAAATAGACCCAAGAGAATCACACGAATCGAAGAATCATCATTAACATCAGCATTATTTGATGATGAATGGCTAAATACACCTTTTATAATAACTAATTCAGATAAAAATAGGTGGCCCGATTGGGATTTGGACTATTTATTATCCCACTATCCTAATGAAATTTTCACTCAAGAATCAGTTAAATGGCCCTTACATTTATTTATTAGTTATTTAAAACTGAATCAAGATGAAAGTCCATTATACTTATTTGATTGTGATAGTAAAGCCATCAAAACATTAGCCACACAATATCTGACACCAGAAGTATTCAGAAAAGATTATTTCAAGTACTTAAACTTCCAAAATATAGATTGTCGACCAGATCATTGTTGGTTAATCATTGGGTCTAAAGGCAGTGGATCAACATTTCATAAAGACCCTAATAGTACCAGTGCTTGGAATACGAATATTGGTGGGAAAAAGTTGTGGATCATGTTACCCTCTCATATAACACCACCAGGAGTATCTGTGGATAATGAAGAAAAAGAAGTCACTTCACCTGTGGGTATTGGAGAATGGATACTATCAGGGTTTTATAACGATATTATTAAACTAGATGAAGTGAAAATTGCCATTACTTTTACTGGTGAATGTATGTATGTTCCTAATGGATGGTGGCATTTAGTTATTAATTTGGAAGATTCCATTGCCATAACGGAAAACTTTGTTCCTGAAAATAATTTATATAATGTCCTAAATTTCTTAAAAAATAAATCCGATCAAATAAGTGGATTTAAACTTAATGAAATCTTACAAATTATTCATAAGTTTTGTCAAGAAAATCAATCTAATCCAAGTTTAATTCAATTTGTTAAAGATGTTGAAAAATTAAATATTGATCTTTATGAGGATTGTGGGGAAATTGAAAATTTACCAAAATTACCTGTATTTGAATTATTTAAAGAATTATTAATTAAAAATGGTAAACAAGATACTTTAAACACTTCCTTACAACAATTAGAAAAATTAGAAAATAAATTACAATATGAAAAATCCGGTAAATCAAAATTATGGTGTGATTTGACTGCAAATTCTAATTTTTCATTTGGTTTCTCATTTGATTAAAACCAATGACACATTTTTCGCATTGATTGATAATTATTCCATTTTATAGATATACATTTATGATTAGAAGAATCATTAATAGAATAAGTAAAATGAATACAGATACTATTATCTATGCGCCAGAGACTTATCAGTATAATAAGGGACAACTTTTAGAAAGTGATATTAAAAAGGATCCATTTGAACAATTTCATAATTGGTTTGATGATGCTAAACTGAGTTTAACAAAAGATTCTCCTATATTACCAGAGGCTACGACTTTTTCTACTTGTAGATTACCTAGTGGTAGAGTTTCTTCTCGGGTAGTATTGTTGAAAGAATTAGATCATGAAGGATTTGTGATCTATTCTAATTGGTTGACATCGAAAAAACTGCAGGATTTTGCTAGTAATAAGTTTGCATCATTAGCATTTTTTTGGCCTCATTTACAAAGACAAGTTAGAGTTGAAGGGATTATGGAACCTGTGGATTATGAAACTTCTAGTAAATACTTTAATTTAAGGCCTAGAGGAAGTAAAGTTGGGGCCTGGTCATCACCTCAATCGCAACCAATATCAGATCGATCACTGTTGGAACAATTAGTGAAGTCCAAGGAACAAGAATTTGATCAACTTAAAGATGACGAAATCAAATGCCCCCAATTTTGGGGAGGGATGAAAATACTCCCATTAGAAATCGAATTCTGGCAAGGAAGAAATAGTCGGTTACATGATAGAATAACATTTACTAGAGATAAATTACAAGATCAATGGCAAGTAAATAGATTAGCACCATAAAGAAATATCAGAATTATGTCTTCTATTCATTTTTTATATAATCATACTTAGAATTTTTGAACTCTTTCATAGAAACCCTTACCTTGGAGTTCATGAAGTTTGGTTTCTAATTCTGATGATTGTCTTGAACCATCAGGACCAGCAAAAGAACCAGCACCCCATGGAGAACCACCATGAACTTCATCTAAGTTGGTTAATAATGGGAAAGTTTCAGCAGTGTAACCTAAAGGAACATAAATCATACCATGGTGAACAAAACTACTCAAAGAGTTAAGAGCAGTAACTTCTTGACCACCACCTGGAGTACCAGTAGTGAAAAATAAACCAAATGGCTTACCAACAAGACCTCCCAGAGCCCATAAACCACCGGTTTGGTCCCAGAAAGCCTTCCATTGGGCTGGGAAATTACCATATCTAGTTGGGATACCAAATAAGAAAGCATCATGTTCCTTTAAAGCATCAACAGTAGCAATTGGAACATCTGGTTTTGGTGGGGCATGCATCTTTTCTAACACTTCACTTGGAAGGGTTTCATCAATTTGGAAAAGAGATGCTTTACCTCCAGCAGCTTCAATTCCTTTTTGAACAGATAAGGCATTTTTGTAAATATGGCCCCAGGTAGAATAATAGATAATAGCAATTCTTGGTGACATTATTGAATAAATTTGTATTATTGAATAATTTGTGTTATTGAATAATTTGTATTAATTAATGATTTAATAATTTATTGGAATTGCGCTCGCTTATATACCTTTGCGGCGTTCCATTAGTAAAATATTAATAATTTCGCATTGCCATTAATTGCTGGATTTCTCCAAGAATAGACACTATTGGCTTAGTAATTTTGGCGTATAAATCGGAGACAATTGTTTGTTATTAGATTCTTTTTAATTCTTTTGAAACCTTATTAATAATTTTTAAATTTATTTAATACCTTTATTTTCCCTCAATTGAGTTAAATAGTCTCAAATATCAATGAAAGTAGCCATAATCTATTACTCAACATGGGGTCATATGCAAACCCTTGTTGAAAAAGCACAAAAGTCAATTACATCCAAAGGAGGTGAAGCTGATATATATCAAATTTCAGAAACATTACCTAAGGAAGTATTAGAAAAGATGTATGGAGCACCTAAACCTAGCTATCCTGAAGCTACGGTTGACATATTGACTAAATATGATGGGTTTATCTTTGGTGTTCCTACTAGATACGGTAATCTTCCTGCTCAATGGAAGGCTTTCTGGGACCAAACCGGTGGTTTATGGGCTCTGGGAGGTCTTGTTGGTAAACCATTTACTATTATGGTTAGTACTGCTGGTCAAGGTGGTGGACAAGAAATCACTGTTAGAAATAGTTTAAGTAGTTTTGTTCATCATGGTATGATTTATATTCCTTTGGGATATAGTGGAGGAAGTTTCCCATTATTAACCAACCTTGATGAAGTTCATGGAGGTTCTGCATGGGGAGCAGGAGCTTTTGCTGGTCCTGATGGATCCAGATCTCCTTCTGAATTAGAACTAGAGATTGTTAATGTTCATGCTTCTGAGTTTGTTGATAAAGCTGAGAAGTTTTGTTCTTCACTGAAGAGTGAACCTGCTAAAGATGTTAAAGAAACTGTGAAAGAAACTGGTAAGGAAGCTGCCGGTTCCAAACCAGCTAACGATGCTAAAAAGGGTGCCGAAGCTAAAGCCAGTGGTGCCGAAACTAAAGCCAACGACACTAAAGAGAAGTCAGGTTGTTGTATTGTTATGTAAATTGCCCATTTGTTAGTTTTAATCCAAAAAGTAATCATTGCCTTTAATACATACAAAAAAAAAAGTAGAACTTCAATCCATCAATTACTTAATATTACAAGAATTTTTGCAACCATTAACAAATAATTTACTCCAAAAAAACAATCTCTCACTGCGTACCCGATAATTGGAATACTGGCATGTTTCAACTTATGAAACACCTGTGGACATGTAGTAGACTAAGAAACGCTTAATGGAAGTAATTGTGATTATACTTTAATCAAGTAATTTTATTTATGTTTTTTATTCCCAAAATTACTAAAGGATAACTGATAATACAATTATCATTGGTGATATCAACCATATAATCACCTGTCAACTAATGAGGGTCAAATTGCGCCGGAATCATTACCATAGCATTAACAATTATTATAAAATTGACGACTAATCCTTATGGAAGCAAATGGTATAATTCTAAATTTAACCTGACAATAAATCAGTTAACTATGATTTATGTTTGACATCAACCTGAAAAAAAAAAGGTAGGACTGATTTGTGGTGTAGTGGTGTAACTAAAGGATCAAAGTATAAATGCACAATACGACATCCCAAAATCACATTAAGCCCTTGGAATAAAATGATTTGTTAATATCGTATAATTTCTTTGTAATTTGAATTGAAGTAATTGACTTTATGAATTGAAGATAATATAAAGAGAAGAAAAAAAAATTGAGATCGCGTCTTTGTATCTATATGAGAAACCTTCCCTTGGATGAGCTAAACTTAAACTATAAGTCTAGATCCATTAGTCCTGGTAAAGAGCTGAATGCAGCATCTGATAAAAGCATTATAGATGATAGTGAAGATGAAGTGGTTCTCTTATCAAGTGAAGATAAAAAGCTGAGTCAAGCCGGTAAAGAGATAGAAGTTCCAAAGGACAAGGAAGATTACAATTCTTCACCAAAGGGTTTACCTGAAACTTTACCTAATTCAACTTCATTACAACCTTCGACTAATACCAAAGAACATACATCCAAACCAAAAGAGACGCGTAAAGTCACCAAGTCAAGTCGTAAACTGTCAAAGCTATCGGATATTCTATCAAAAGTAAATACTACAAACAAGACCTATAGAATTGGTCTCAGCAAAAAACTGAACATAGAATCATTACATAATGTAAAAAGGCCATAATCATTAGTCATATCATATTTCATCAGAGCGAGGGCTTCCTAGGGTTTCTGGGTGGAGGGATTTCTCTGTTTGATTTTTATTTTGATCGGTTTGTTCGAGTTCTCTATTTTGTTCTTCTCTATTTTGTTCTTCTCTATTTTGTTCTTCTCTATTTTGTTCTTCTCTATTTTGTTCTTCTCTGTGTTCCAGTTCTCCATCCTGCTCTTCTCTGTCCTGCTCTTTTTCTCCATCTTCTTGTTTATCCTTCTCCCCTTGCTGATTCAACCCATTATAAAAGTTCTCCCATAAATTACTAACATTATCAAACTCTTTACCAACTTGAATAGAATTATTCAATGACCGATTTAACGTATTCAAATTAATAACAATAGAATTAATCGAATTGGATATCTCTTGAATTAATAAATCCCTATGTTTTTCAAAATCCATGATTAAATGTTTATTTTCTTAGTTGTCTCGCGTATAAATTGACTTTGTCATTGAAAAAGTAAAAATTTTTTATCGTTACTCACCAGGACAAATTGATCGGTAATGCCGGATGATACATCCCTAGTAGTATCGTACTCTCTAACCTGGGAGATCAACATGATTATAAGTTCAATTTAACCTTAGAATAGTGAGGTTGAATTCTACAATTAATCAGATATATCAATAGGTCAAGCTAAAGACCTAGTGTAAGATGACTCTGAAGAGGGTGAATACTGACCTTGTGGAATCTGCTGAAGGGTAGAGAATACTGTTAGTGGAAGTATTTGTCATGAAATATTCAGTTATCTCTCTTACTTGTAATATCTCTTACAATATCTCTTGCAATATCTCTTGCAATATCTCTCACAATATCACTCACAATATCTCTCGCTTGCTTCTCATTGTTGGGTCATCAGACCCTGCCAAGTGAAACAAATATAGTCTTAGTTAGTCACAGATGAACTTGGTTAACCAAAGATAATTTACTTAGAAAGGTTTACTTAGAGATGTTTACTTAGAAATAGTCTACTTAGAAATAGTCTACTTAGAGTTGGTTTATCTTTTACGCTTCTCCCTCCTGCTCATACTTTCACTAATTTCACCTCCTGAGATTATTATTTGAGGTTTTAAATTATGCAGCCAATATTTTTTATCCCGAGATGAAAATACAATAGAACTTTAAGTAATAATAGATCCTTGGTTCTATTGCTATTGAAAGAATCTTCTTTCTAAGTTGTTTCAAAGAGTTTCTTGCTATCCCCTTATTTGGTCCTATTGTTTCCTTTTGCCAGCATAAAAAGTACCACTTTTGTCTCACTCACATTCAGACTTGAATAATGAATTCCACACAAATTATAATACATTTTTAATATACAAAAGAAAAAAACCTATTTACTTAAACAAAAACTAACTGCCAGAGGAGATTTCTTTTCATTTGAGCATTTTCTATGACATCTTTTAACGTAATCCTTTTTCTCATCAAACTTTACAAAATTATTTGAATGTTTACAAGAACCATAATTTGAATTATTTGATGCGTAAGAAGAATTTGAAGATGAGGAAGACGTCGAAGACGACGACTTCTTCTTGTTCAAATTAAACATTGACATAATGAATGATATATCTTCTTTTCAGATCCTTTAATCTGACGAGTGGGGGTACAAATGAATGATATTTGAAACCGATAGTAACAAGTAATATTATTACTTATAATAATCTCTTTCAAGTACAAAAATAAAAAAAAGTAACTAATTCTCTCTTATTAATACGCTAGATATTAATAAGACATAGTTAATATTATGCTAACAGGATGGGAAAAGGAAACAAACAAAAAAAATTGGTAAGTAGTAGTTTTTTTTTTTTTTTTTTTAATATGTGTATGTTTAGTTAATTTTTGTAAGAAAACAAAAAAGCGAAGAATTAAGCTTTTCTCAGTTCTTTCAAAAACAACTGGGGATAAACTAAGTTTCTAATCAAAAAAACCCGGCTTATTGGTAACCCTAAAGTAACTTTATTGGTTTGATTTTTGTTTTTTTTTTTCTTAAAAATTTACAAATATAAATTTGAAAAAGATACAAATAACTGACAAAAAAAAACTTTGGAAAATCTGAGATTCCTCGTCTTTATATATTTAAAAATTTTCGTTTGAGGTAATTTTTACTCATTTTGCCCCTATATACCGGAATTCTATCTTGGTTCCTCAAAATGACTTTCTTTTCTATAGTCTAAGTCGGTACGGACACGAAGTCTCCTAACTAATTAACGCAGTTTTTACTGCATTAGGCAAGACTTTACTGCCTGGAGTATTGTGAAAAGAGCCAGGTTTTGTTACGCCAATCATAACATGAATGCTATTGGAGAAATACTATTGTTGAGTTTACTGTATGTTTATAGGAATGTGTGCAGAGAACAAAACATCGAACAAAACAAAAATCTATTCACCCACATTTATTGGCGATTAAAGTTACAGCGGTGTTATTACATCATATTAATCTGGTTGTTTTCAGGGGAAATAAACAAATAAACCTCAACCAATACCATCTCTAATTTTAACCATTTAATGACCCATTTTATACACTACTTTATTTTAATTCCGGTTATTTTAAAGTTTCTGTGTCTGAGTTCTACGTGACATTTCTAAAGTCGGAGTTTATTTGGTTTGTTTTTTTTTTTTTTTTTTGCTTTGCTGTTCATGCATTTTTTTTGTCTAAGTCATTCAGGTTTATAGTGTAGGGCTTGTCGTATGACTGCTGTCAAATAGGCTAGGGTTCCTTATCGCGCACGACTCCATACATAAAATTCATTGTTTCGAAGTCATCATCATAGATTGCTACTTTTCCTTTAAGGGTTGCAATTGTTTACGTTTATAATATATTTGTATACATTAAGCTTGCAAGTTGTCTATTTAGGTATTTTAAAAATGTTCTTTGATGGTTAAGTATTTTTCTTTTTTTTATTTCTTTTATTTTATTTTTATACTGGTTTTGGTTTTAGTTTTGCTTTTGCTTTTGCTTTTGCAGCTAAGATTAAAGGAACCACTTGCTGTGAAAGAGCACTATGCAAAAGCACTAGAAAAAAAGAACTAGAAAAACACTTGCTATTACTATAAACGGAGACACATGGTCTAATTAAGGGGCCTATTTCAGGGGTCCAAGAGCCTTTGCCTTGTCTCACAGTTACCTTTTTGTATGCTATATCTACATAAAATGCAATTTACTCACTATTATACACCTTGAGCCCTTTGTTATTCACTCACTAACGTAGTCATCATATTCGTAGTCTAAATCCAAATCTAAACTTAAATCATCTATCATATTACAACTGAATGGTTTCAGAAACTCAGACTGTTTAGATTTAACAATAGACTGTAAATTTAATTCATTAAATTTATCAATTTTAATTCCTGATAATGTTTCAAATATGATTTTAAAACACTTAATTAAATTATTTAATCCTTTAAGATGACCATAATCTTTACCATGATTTAAATTGGGTAAATTTTCACCTTTCATATTTAAAAAATTATATTTATTAACAATAAATGATTTGGCAAAATCAATCATTTTAACTTTAACATCTGACATATTTTCACCATCATAAATAATCAATATTGATGATCCATAAAATCGATAATAATTCATAGTATTTAATAAATTAAATAATTTTATTAATTTGTTTAAAATTATAGGAATTTTGGTTAAAATATCATATAATGAATCGGAATTATTTAAAAATTTAATGAGTTCATTAATAAATGCTCCTGTCAGACTTATTGATCTTCCATAATATTTATCCAAAATGAAAAATTTCTTTGTTACATTATTATAAATTTGTAATCCACATAACCGAATCCCTAATTTTAATGATGTGGTATTTTTACATTTTAATTTTTGGGATGTAATTTTTTCTTTATTAGCATCAATACCATATTGTCTTGATCCCATTTTAATATCTATTATACAAGGTTTAGCCATATCGCAGGTTAAATCTTCTAATAATAAAAATCTTTCTTTATGACTATAATTTGTCACGGGAGTAAATTTACTATTAGATATTAAATCTTCCACTATTTCTTCATGGAATTTCTCATTGACTGAAGTTTTCCCATGATATGATGGTTCTGTTCCATCATCCTTCTTGGACCTATCATCTATTGTCCCACCATATTTATTAATAAACCAAGAGGGAATTAAATGAATATTATCTTTAATCAAAATTTCAAAATTATCAATTATATCCAGAGTTTCCGCCATAGTAGAATATCGAACATTAAGTATACCGATATATTTGGCTAAGAATTCTAACAACTGAGGATATTTCTCCTCAATAAGTTCATACATTAGATGTTCATCATTAATTAATTCTTTACAAACAGATTTCTTATTAAATTTAAAGATGGCACTATGACCTCCTACCTTATTTTTAAACGGCCTCAACTCGATCGATAATGGCATTACAATATCTTCACTATTAACATTAACCTTTGTTGGTGACACATTATTTGAATCTTTGAGTATTACTTTCTTATCGTATAATTTTGCCTCCAGGAGTGTACTAATACTCATGTCTTCCTGGTTTGCATCATCAACAATCTTTAACGACTTAGATACTTTTTTACTCCCATCTGTCATTCTTCATTGTATTTATATCTAATTACTTTGCCTTCCTAATTAGTTTTGTGTTTCTTTTTCTATTATTATTGTAATTATTATTATTCTAATTATTATTATTTTACCTGGCCTCGTTTTTATTAAACCATATGGGTCGAACCTGCAACGTGTGATGGATTGTTTTTTAGTTATTTTTCTTTTTTCACGCTTTTTTTAAATCACTTTTCCTGATGGCCTCATGGGCTGTGCCGGCGCACGACCCCCACCTTTCATTCACTTAGCCGCAGCCAAAGTGTCTTAGTTAACTAAGTAAAGGGACCATGCATTTGGGGTCATTTATATGCCTGATAGCGTGGGGGATTTTAGGTTGGGAGTTGGAGAAAATTCCAAGTAATGAGAATGTGGAGAGTAAATCAATTGGAATTGAAAATGCTAATGTTTCTTTACAACTTAGTCCTCTTGATGTGACTTCTATAGACTTATCACCAAACACTTATTATGAAAACTACAATGGAACTGATTTAGATAACATTATTGATTATCAACTATCATTACCAGAGTTTAAACTTGTTTTCGATAGAAATGTTACTACTGATACTAAGTCCACGTTTTTAGTGGTGACTAGAAACTATGAACTTTATGAACTATTGGAAACATTACAATCAGTCCAAGATCGTTTTAATGGAAATTATAACTATGACTTTACCTTTTTGAACGATAAACTTTTCACAAAAGACTTTATCAAAACAATTTATCATTTTCTCCCTAATAGTAATTTAAATTTTGGCTTGATTCCGAAGGAACACTGGTCGTATCCTGATTTTATTGATCAATCCAAAGCCAAAGCAGTTAGAGAACAACATCACAATGTCATTTATGGTAATAGTGAATCTTATCGTCATATGTGTAGGTATTTCTCAGGATTCTTCTATAAACATGCATTGTTGCAAAAATATGATTACTATTGGAGAGTAGAGCCCGGGATTAAATTACTATGTGATATCAATTATGATATCTTTAAATACCTAATTGACCAAGAAAAGGTATTTGCTTTTACTTTAACTATGCCTGAATACCCGGAGACTATTCCAAGCTTATGGGATAACTATAAGGATTATAAATTAAGTCACCAATTCAATGGTGATCTACTCGCATTAATAGAAAACAACGATAAATATAATTCCTATAATCTATGTCATTTTTGGTCCAACTTTGAAATTGCATCATTATCCATATTTAAATCTAAGCAGTATCAAGAGTTTTTCAACTTTTTTGATGAAAAGGGAGGATTTTATTATGAGAGATGGGGGGATGCTCCAATACATTCATTATTTATTGCCTTATACTTAAATAAATCTCAGTTGATATGGTTAAACGACTTTGGGTATTATCATCCTCCTTATTCACAATGTCCTATTAATGAATTGACTAGAATTAATAACAAATGCATTTGTGATCCTCAATATGATTTTTCATTTGGATTCCAAAGTTGTACTCCTCATTTTATCAATGTACTTAGTTGATTAACCCTTCAAATTCATCCATACTTTCCAACTCATCTTGTTGACTAACTCGTTTCAACACCTCCTTCTTACTAGATTCTTGTATACATCCATCTATCAATAGCTCATCTAATATATGATATGCCTTATTAAACCCAAAAATTATATCCAACTCACAAACGTTACCATATAACTTATCCATTTGCTCAACAAACCTATGAATGATTTCTAATCCAATCAATTCATTATCATGATTATCTACCCCTATTATAAAGAACAAAGATGCATACCTTCTATATATCACCTTCATATCTTTATACTCTATAATATTACACATCTTGGCTCTTCTGGCTAATATTAACGTGGTTAATTCCTTCATCGTCTTTAACTTTTCTTTTTGACTTATGGTTTCGTACCATTTATTTAACCGGATTTTACCTTGTCTGGATATTAAAAAGAGAAATTTGATTGTCATTTTGTATTTGTGGAGGGGAATTCTGTTCTCTATAAAAGAAAGATTTGTTTTAATAATGGATATAAATCAAAAGATTTGACAAAGTTTACTCAATCGCGCACCAAAATATGGCTCGCACCAAAATAGAACACATTATTTACAAAATCGTTGTTTTTATATACAAAATAGTTACTATTAATGAACGCTCAAAGAGCGTCTTCCATGATATCAGTTGTGGACTTTAAAAATGCAATATGCTCACGTAATTCATTACATAATTCTTCATGATCAACATCTTTGAAAATACTAAAACTTATGTTTAAATCACATAAGAAATTATGCATGTTTAACCACTGATTTAATTCAAAATCAAATTTGATGGAATTTTTAATTCCATTCCCATATAATCGGATTCTATTATCATTATCAAAAATCTTGTCTTCTTGTTTTAATTGCCAAGGATTTAATTTGGGGAAATTTGCATGAATAAATAATAAATCATGGCCCTTAGATTCATAATCAGTTATAGGATTAAATTGACCCATTCCGGTACCTATGAATTTAATATTGGAATCAAAATATCCCAATGCTTTAAGGAAACTTTTAACTTGATAAAAGTTACTTTTAAGAGCAACACATGCAGCTAAAAAGGTTTCCTTATCTCCCTCTCCATCAGATCCTTGAGAAAATAATTGATAATAATAGTTGGGTCCATATAAGTTATAATATAATGATAATAATAATACTTTTAAATGAGTTTTTTTACTAATCATTAATTGTCCTGATTCACTTGTTGGATCAGGTATGGTGCCTTGATATTGATGGAAGGGTATTTCAGTCTCTTTGTATTGACTATAGTCCACATCTTCATAATCACTTTTAATCTCATTATAACGAGGTAGAAACTTGGTTTTATCTATATTGATATTAGCAATGTCATAAAACCGAGGAGATGTAGCTCTTTTCCAGAAATCAGGCCACACGATTAATCCATGGGAAGTAAATGGTTCACTTTCAAATAATGCATCAGGGTTTCTTACTGGAATATTATCAGAATCTAAGAATAAAACATTTTCAAAACTTGATAATAAAATAGCTAATGCTTTGTATTGATAACCTTTAAAATCGAATTTTTTGAATATATCATCGTCAGTATTTTCTTTGTCTTCTGCTTGATTAGAACCGGGATATTTATTCAAAGCTCTTGGTAATAAAATACATTTGGCATTAAATTGAGGAAAGATTTTAAAACACAAATTCGATTCAAATTCTTCTAATGAAGGGATTAAAATTTCAATAGGTAATTGAGATCCTAAATCTCTAACTGATTTAATGGATAATAAAGTAAGCCAATTATATTTACCACCTCCAACATAAACTATCCCATTACCAGAATAAACCCCCTTAGGGGCTTTTGAAGGTAAATTCTTCACCACATTTTGATGGGATTTCATCATGGCTTTTAATTCTGGTTCACTTAATTGAAGGAAACTTGAAAGATATGCCTCACTAAATATAATTCTATCATCTTCTTCATCATCATCCTTAGAATTATATCGAGCATGATAAATTCTTTGATCACTTTTATAATTATTTAACCGTAATACATTTGGTTTATATTGATCATAAATCTTAAAAATCTTTCGGAAAAAATCAGTAGTACTAGGTTCATTCTCTCCATTATATTGATCAATTAACATTATTTTATTACCATCATGTAAATTATCAAAATTATTAATATTTAAATTCTTTTCACTTGTGGCAGCAGCATCAGTTTTAGAAAAAGGTACTGTTTCTCCTTTCCAATAATTAAACACATTCAACTTATCAAAATCAATTAAACTCAGGTGAATATCCACTTCAGTTTCATCAAATTGAAACCTAAAGTTACTAAGAATCATTATGATTATTACAATCATAAATAATGTGAGTCCAAATGATAGTTTGTATCTTCTTCGATACCATCTTAGTTTATTAATGAAGTTCATTTTAGTTCATAATTTTGTCTCTTTTTGTTATTTCAGGTATTCTTTTCAACAATTTTATTCTTCTTTTTTCTATTTCTATGGTGTCTATAGTGACTACGTGAATCTTATGTTAATGTCAACGTCGATGTAGAACTTTTCTTATCCACACCGCGTTTGGGACTTTTTTTTTAGCAGTATATTGTTCCTTTTTTTTCCACGGAAAACCTGTGACTGTTAAATGATAGGTGAATTATAGGTGAATGATTGGCGAATTATAAGTAAATTACAATCTAACACCATTGAGTGATGTAAAGTCTTATCTTTATATCTTTTTTTATTATTAGCTCTTTACTTGTTTTGTCTTCTTTATATAATACTTGATATCTATGGTTCCTGCATACATATAGATCTCGTATTTTCCATTATTGGAACCAATAACTCTTCTAAATGGTTACTTATGAAAGTATATTTGACCAAAGTTTGGAAGAATATTCCTATCTATATGCTGTATATACAGTATATATATCGATTTCATATACGAAATATTGTCTGTGTTGTGTATCTCTTATTGGTAATCCTCTTACAATCTCTACACTCAATTTTAGATATTCTACTCAATTCTAGATATTCACGTGCCGATGCTCATCGAGTAACAATTTTTTTTTCTCTTTAAACCTATAATTTAAATCAATTCTTTTTACTATAAATACCATGTCGGATGAAGAATTTGATATTACAAAGTCACTTTTAAACCCCGAATCAGACTCAGAAGGTTCTGGATCGGATTCTGATAGTGGTTTTGGTCTGGAAGGTGAAGTTCAAGATGTTATTAGTGATGATGAAGGAGATGAGGATAAGTCTAATGATAATAAAACCAAAGCTAAACCTTCATCTAAACCATCAGTAAAAGAACAAAATAATTCCACATCAAACTTCCCCAGTTTGGAATTGTCTGATGATGAAGATGAAGGAAAAAAGAAATCATCTATGGCTACAGATTTATCATCATACTTTGTTAACCATAATCCTAATGTAAAAAAGGCTAAAGCAGGAACCTTTCAATCATTTGGGTTTTCTAAGATGTTATTAGGTAATATTGCCAAAAAAGGATTTAAACAACCTACACCTATCCAACGTAAATCTATTCCTTTAATTATGGATAACCGTGATGTGGTGGGTATGGCTAGAACCGGGTCTGGTAAAACAGCTGCTTTTACATTACCATTGATTGAAAAGTTAAAGACTCATTCTGCTCAAAGTGGTGCTAGAGCCATTATTTTGGCTCCTTCAAGAGAATTGGCCATGCAAACTTTTAGACTGGTTAAAGAATTTGGTTCCAAAACTAACCTTAGAGCTATATTATTAGTTGGTGGTGATTCCTTAGAAGATCAATTTTCAGCTATGATGTCTAATCCTGATATAATCATTGCTACTCCGGGGAGATTCATGCATTTGAAAGTGGAAATGAGTTTGGAATTAAAATCTATACAATATATTGTTTTTGATGAAGCTGATAGATTATTTGAATTGGGGTTTGCTGAACAATTAAATGAATTGATATCTTCTTTACCTACATCAAGACAAACCCTTTTATTCTCAGCTACTTTACCTAGAACATTAGTGGATTTTGCTAAAGCTGGTTTATCTAACCCCACATTAATAAGATTAGATGCTGAAACGAAAATCTCTGATCAATTACAAATGGCTTTCTTTACTACCAAAAACAATGAACGGGAAGCAAATTTACTTTATATCTTACAAGAAGTCATTAAGATGCCTTTACCTACTCGTGAACAAATAGATAAAATAGAAGCACAAACTTCTAAACATAATCCTGATGATAGTGATGATAGTGATAATGATGTTGATGATGATGATAAGAATAAGAAAGGAAAATCAAAGTTCAAAAATTCCAATCGTAAATTCAAAAAGGAAAGATTACCTCCAGCTAATGTATTACCATCAGAATTTTCTACTGTGGTATTTGTTCCTACCAAACATCATGTTGAATTCATTACCAATTTATTAAAGAATTATGGTTATTTAGTATCATTTATTTATGGTTCTTTGGATCAAAGAGCTAGAGATAGACAATTATATCAATTTCGGGTTGGTTTATCATCGATCATGGTTGTTACTGATGTTGCTGCTCGTGGTATTGATATTCCTGTGTTGGCTAATGTTATTAACTTTTCATTCCCAAGTTCGTCTAAAATCTTTGTTCATAGAGTGGGTAGAACTGCTAGAGCTGGTAATAAAGGTTGGGCTTATTCTATAATCAGTGAAAAAGAATTACCTTATATGTTGGATTTAGAGATCTTTTTGGGGAAGAAAATCTTATTAACTCCTATGCATGAACAAAGATGTCAAATATTAAAAGACAAATTAGGTAATGATTATAAAGAACCTATAGTTAATTATACTGATAGACTAGTTTTGGGATCAGTTCCAAGATTAGATTTAGAAAATTGTCAAGAAGTTTATGAAAATTTAATGAGAAATAGTTATGAATTAAAGACTATTCGGGAAGTTTCTGTTAAAGGGGAAAAGTTGTTTTATAAAACTAGACAAGCAGCATCTACAGAATCAGTTAAAAGAGCAAAAGAAATTGTTCAAACATATGCTTGGGATGATCAACATGTATTATTTGGACCTAATTTAGAAAAAGAAAAAGAAGCATTCTTAAATAAATTGACTAATAGAAATTCCAAACAAACAGTATTTGAATTTAATCGGAAAGCAAATGAAAAGGATGAAAGTGGATTAACTGAATTTATGAATAGAAGAAGAAAACAATTGGCTCCTGTACAAAGAAAAGCCAAAGAAAGAAGAGAATTATTAGATAAAGAAAGATTAGCTGGATTAACTCATGGGATTGAAAATGAAATCTTTAATCAAGAAGGTGAAGTAGGATATTCTGTTAAAGATGTTGATGATAATGTTCCGACTGAAGAATTAGAGAATTATTTCCAAGATGGTGAAAAGATGTTAACCAATAAAGAAAATCAAAGAAAGAAATCTTTTAAAGATCCTCAGTTTTTCATGAGTCATTATGCTCCATCAGCTGATATTCAAGATAAACAATTAGCATTGGATTCATCATTCTCTAATAATGCTGCCAATGCTGCATTTGATTTAGATAATGATGATAAGAGTCAAGTTCACAAGCAAGTTTATCAATGGAATAAAAAGAAAGGTAAGTATACCAATTCATATTCCACTGATCAAAAGTATATCATTAGTGAATCAGGACAAAGAATTCCTGCTACTTATAAGTCTGGTAAGTATGAAGAATGGAAGAAAATCCATGGGAATTCCTTTAATAATGATGATAGTCTGGGTCTTGAAAAGTTGGGTAATAAGAAATTCAAACACAAGAAGGTTAAAGCCCCTCAATTGCCTGATAAGTATAGAGATGATTATCATAAACAAAAGAAGAAAGTTGATAAAGCTCTTAGTGCTGGGATTCCAGTTAAAGGACATACTAAAGCAGGACAATCACAAGAACTTAAATCAACTGAAGATATTAGAAAAGCCAGACAAATTAAAGAAAAGAGAAGAGAAAAGAATGCAAGACCTAGTAAGAAGCGGAAATATTGATTTCCATGAATTAACATATGTATATTTAATAACATTTAATAGACAAGTAACTTTTTTTTGCTTTTGTGTTGATTTGATTCATTGATTTTATCTTCTACCTCCTCTACTATAAGGATGATAACCTCTACTTCTGTTATGATATCCACCTCTTCCTCTAGAACCACCAGGACCAGAAGGAGGAGCTCTTCTTGGACCTTTAGGAATATTCATTCTTCTACCACTTCCATAATCAGATTGACCACGAGAATTACCATAGGATCTTGAAGGAGGAGGACCTGAATGACGAGGGTTAGATTGCTCTTTAGCTCCATTACCTTCAGGCTCATCAGGAGTTTGTTGTTGAGGATTCAAAGGTTGACCAGGTTGTTCACCACCTTCTGTGGAATCACCACCACCTCCTTGTTGCTGTTGTTGTTGTTGATACATGTACCATTGTTGCATTCTTTGCCAGTACTCTTGCATCATTTCTGGAGACATTCCATTCATACCTTGAGCGTATTGCATTTGACCGTATTGACCATAAGGATTGAATCCGTATTGTTGTTGTTGTAAAGCTTGTTGTTGAGTTTGTTGATGTTGACCTCTTGGTTCAGCCCGTTTGACTTCCATAGATTTACCTTTGAAACTGACATATTTGTTAACACAAACTCTATCGACGGCTTCAGGAGAATCATAAGTAATAAAACCAAACCCTCTTGATCTCCCGGTATCTTTATCAATCATTAATTGAGCATCAATAATATGACCAAATTGAGAAAAGAATTCATTAAATTCTATTTCATTGATCATAGGATCAATTCCACCAACAAAAATCTTCCCAACTTTATCTTGTTCATCTCTAGCAATTGCTCTCTTAGGATCAATTAATTTCCCATCTAAAACATGATCGGTTTTAATAACTTCATCAACAGCAAGAGGACTTTTAAATGTCAAGAATCCAAACCCACGAGATCTTCCTGTAGAATTGTCTCTCATAATAGTATAATCAAGGATTTCACCATACTTGGAAAAATAATCCACTAATCCTTGTTCAGTAGTATCCCAATTGAGACCTCCAATGAACATTTTACCACTTTCTCTTCCCATATTTGATGGGGTGAAAGTATTAGGTGGTTGAGGTGGTGGAACTCCTCCATTAGCTGCTGCTGCTGCTTGGAATTGTTGTTGAAATTGACCAAAATCTTGCATATTTGGCATCCCTGGCATCCCTGGCATCCCTGGCATCCCTGGCATCCCTGGCATTCCTGGCATTCCTGGCATAGCATTAGCGTTAGCGTTAGCGTCGTTACCTAAAGGCTGTTGTTGTTGTTGTTGTTGTTGTTGTTGAGTTTCTGGCTGTGTTTGTGATTCAGCAACAGAACCAGGAGCTGGAGCCGCTGGTGGTGGTGGTGGTGGCGGTAAACTACTACCAGCAGTGTCTGATGGTTGAGGCTTTGGTTCAGCAGAAGGTTCTGATTGAGAAGTAGAATCTTGTGCAGATGGAGCTGAATCTGTCTTATTCTCATTCACTGACTCATCTTTAGTGGAAGTTGTTTTATTATCATCTTCACCATAGATATCTTCAAAAAGGGCTTCATCATCATCAAGGGAAGACATGTTTTCTAACTTTGTTTGTGAAATCTTTTATGGACACCTAACTAAATAAAAAAAAAGAACGTGCGGTTAAATACTATGTTTGGTTAACAGTCGATTAGTTTATTGATTATATGGAATTGTATAAAACTAAAAAATTAAACAAAATCTATGTAGTAATACAAATTTACCAATATGGATTACCCACTAAACTTAATCAAATATTTCTAATTTTCAACTGATAAAAAAAAAAAAAAATTATTCTATTCCAGTTCACAATTTATATATAAATAGATTTATATTTATACTTGTTTGTGTCCTGATGATAATTTTTCACTTCAGTTAATTAAAAGGAAAGATTATATGTGTAGTTTTATCCCCCTTTTTCAACGCTTTTTTTGTCAGGTGAAGAAATAACGACTTTAGTGCGAGTGTGGTAAGGGCACGTACTTGCAGCAGAAGAGTTTTATAGTGATTTAATGATTTAGTGATATAATATTGATGATGTTTGGGTTTGTGTTTAGGTTTGTGTGTTTGTGTTTAAGTGTTTGTTAGAGTTGTAATTTTTCTTTTTTTCTATTTTTTTTTCCCCTTCTTTTTCTCTTTCTCTCTTTCTCTCTTTCTCTCTTCACCATTCCTCTGTCTCCAATTCCTCTCTCATCGCTGAGCCGCTCAATTCCATCACTAGTAAATTTTTCACTATACATCACTCACTACACTCACCACCATTGATGAAGGAATACTTGATCTACTTTGCTCAAGCACATCCTAATTTTAGGATTGCTGAGTTGGAGTCTTTGGCACATATGCATAATATTAAAGTTGACTTTAGTCATCATGATGAAACTAAACCATTTCTAGTGGTTCAACTTGATAATGATAATGATGCTAAACTCATTATGGAACGGTCTGTTTTATCAAAAGCCATATATGAAATATGGGGGTATGGTGAAACCTATGACAAATTGCATGAAGATATTAAAGCCAAATCTCTTGATAAGGCTAAAAAGTATGAACAAAGTTCTTTCAAGTTTGACTTTGTCAGTTATATGGGAGGAAGAGAAGATCAGAATCGATTTGAAGTTATTGAATCATTTGCATATTTAGCATTAAAAGGACCCATAAGAATGAAGAATCCTGATGAGATATTTACTGTAGTAGAAGAATTTCAAGCTTTCCATAACATTAGAGGTACTATACCACAACGATTATGGTTTGGTCGTCAAATTGAATTAAGTGCCCGGAGTAAAAATGCTCTTGATAAATATAATTTAAAAAAGAGAAAATATATTGGTACCACTTCTTTTGATGCTGAATTGGCTATGGTCAGTTGTAATATAACTCAAGTTAATAATGGGAAAATTGTTTATGACCCTTTCTCTGGTACTGGGTCATTTTTAGTAGCAGCATCTACTTATGGTGGTATATCATTTGGATCAGATATTGATGTTAGAATGGTTAAGGGGAAAAAAAATAATTGTAATATTTATGCCAATTTTAAACAATATGGAATTCATTCTAAATATATTGATGTGGTGGCTATGGATTTTACTAATAATGCTCTTCGGGATGATTTTCTTATCGATACTATTGTTTGTGATCCTCCTTATGGGGTTAGAGAAGGGTTAAAAGTATGTGGAGTTAAAGACGCTGCCAAAGCTGAAAATCAAGAAAACATTATGATTGAAGGTGAAAAAGCTCATTTAAGACGGGATTATATTCCTCCTAAAAAGGCCTATGAATTATCGGATTTATTAGATGATTTATTAACCTTCGCTGCTAATAGACTACCGGTCAATGGAAGAATTGGTTTCTGGATGCCTACAGCTAATGATAATTATGAAATAAACCAAATCCCTCAACATGCTAATCTTGAATTGTTGTATAATTTACAACAAGATTTCAATAAATGGTCTAGAAGATTACTTGTATATGTTAAAAGAGATGAATCCTATAAAGGAATAACAAGTAATGGGTTAAAAACTAATAACATTACTAGTTTTAGAAATCGGTATTTCACTGGTTTCAACCTGGATGGTAAAACTAAATAGATTATAGTGTGACTAGAATACTAATTTTGTAATTTTATATTTATACATTTTAATGTGTTGCGTTCCTTTTTGTTTGACTTATAATTCATATCAATCTTTTTATTTTATTCTATTTTATTTTTTTTTTTTTTTTTCTATTGCTTTCTATTGCTTTCTTCTCTTATCTTATTATAATACTAAAGTATGCACTTAAAAGGCCGTGAGAATCTATTTCTGGCATATTTTGCAGCCTTTATAGTGAGCAAACCCTAATATGCAAAAAGGAGGAAAATTATAAAAATGATTTCTAAGAGTTTATTACTACTCTCCACATTACTTCTTATAGAAATTGTAAAGGATCAATTGCTTTAAGGTTTAAACTATGCGTTTAAAGGAATTGAATAATGGACAATTGTTGGGTTTTAGTCATGGAATCAAATCACTATATAAACGACCGAGATCTCAGCTATTATTAACTAGATCTTAATTAAATAATTTATTAATTTATTAAATTTGTAAAAATGACTCCTCCAACTATGCTTCAACAACAAACTGTCTCGGAATTACAACCGGAAACAACATTACCTTTGAACAATAGTATTTCATTAAAAGCCTCAGAAGCTAATGAAGATGTTCAATTTGCTGATTGGGAGAATTTTAAATTCAATCCTATTAGAGAATCTTCAGTGTCAAGAGCAATGACTAGACGTTATTTTGCTGATTTAGATAAATATGCTGAATCAGATGTTGTTATTGTTGGTGCTGGATCTGCTGGTTTAAGTGCAGCTTATGTGTTAGCTAAGAATAGACCTGAATTGAAAATCGCCATAATTGAAGCCAGTGTTAGTCCTGGTGGTGGATGCTGGTTAGGAGGTCAATTATTCTCCGCTATGGTATTAAGAAAACCTGCTAATTTGTTTTTAAATGAATTGGGGTTGGACTATGAAGATGAAGGTGATTATGTTGTTGTTAAACATGCAGCTTACTTCATGTCAACTTTATTATCTAAAGTGTTATCATTCCCTAATGTTAAGTTATTCAATGCCACTGCTGTTGAAGACTTAATTACTCGTCGGGATGAAAATACTGGTAAATTAAGATTATCTGGAGTTGTGACAAACTGGACTTTAGTAGCTTTAAATCATGATACTCAATCCTGTATGGATCCAAACACCATCAATTGTAATGTGGTTTTATCAGCTTCTGGTCATGATGGGTTATTAGGGGCTGGAACCGCTAAACGTATGGCCGAATTATCAGCTATTGAATTAGGTCATATGAGAGGTCTTGATATGAACAGTGCTGAAGATGCTATTGTTAAAGGAACTAGAGAAGTTGCTCCTGGTTTGGTTGTCACTGGAATGGAGCTTTCTGAAATTGACGGTTCCAACAGAATGGGCCCAACATTTGGTGCTATGGCTCTTTCTGGTGTTAAAGCTGCTGAATCAGTGTTGAATGTCTATGATCAAAGAAAAGCTGAAAATGATGCTGAAATTAAAGCTTCTAACCACAAACAATTCAAACCAACTAAATAATTGTGAATTTCCTACTTTGTTAAGTTCTTTATAGGTTGAAATATAACTTAGTTTTCCCTCTAAAGTCATGTTTTCTTGTACTTTATACCTTTTTTTGCAACCACACACGATTATACTCTTAAGCGACTTTGTGTAACTTCACCTCTACTTCACCTCTACTTCCAATGCGAAAAGTTGGAAATTATCATTAACTCTCTAAATCAATCTGACGTTCTTTCAATGGCTGAATTATTAAAGTAAGTACACAAAAGAAGACGAAGATATTATCAATATAAACTCTTTACTAACAATGAATCTAGAACGTCAAAAGCAAATCCTCGGGGAATTCCTCAATCTCCCTTTATAGACAAAGTGGAAAACTTTCTAAAAGATCCAGAAAATGACTTTGATCCAGTTATGAAAGCATTCCAAGATCGGTTACAACAATATAAATATATGGAATTATCAAAAAGACAACAATTGAATGACTTGAATGTAAAAATACCAGATATTGAGAAAAATCTAGCTATTATAAATCATATCAAGGAAAGGAAGTCTAATGAGAAAGAAGAAGATGAAGATGAAGATGATGAAGATGACGATGATGAAGCTAACAAAATAATAGAAACTAATTATGAACTTAATGATACTTTATACACTAAAGCTAGTATAAAAGTTGAAAATTTGAACTCAGTATACTTGTGGTTAGGAGCTGAGGTTATGTTGGAGTATCCCCTTGATGAAGCTGTAGATGTGTTAAATGAAAGACTAAAGAACAATCAAAAAGAATTGAAAATTGTAAAAGAGGACTTGGTATTTTTAAAAGAAAATATCACTACTATGGAAGTGAATACCGCTAGATTATATAACTGGGATGTTGAAAGAAGAAGAAAGACAAAGGTAGAGGATAAAAATTCTTGTCATTCGTATTAATGTTAATATAATATTACTTTGTATGTTTTTTTGTAAGTATTTAGAATGCATCATAATTCATCGTAGTCTTAATTGTTACCTGTTCTAAAAGTATCCAAGAATTGACTTGCTAAAGGCCTTACTGGAGTTTCTGCTCTAATAACGTTATCATTATTATTCCTTATATCGTCAACAATCTCTTCTCTTTCTTCTCTATCATCTTCCTGGCCTTCATTCATTTCCGTGGTAACGGGTTGATAACCAGTGAATCTTCTCCTTAATGAACTGGATAAGTTCATGGTGTATTTGAAGGGATTGATAAATATCTTGAAAACACTTGAAGGTAATAACCATGTTTTGGATCCTGGTAATAATTCCTTAGTGAACAATTTCCCAATGACCAATCCAATAAGCATGGGTATTAAAGATGCAAATCCATTGTTGAATAACAATACCGTAAATAAAATATGAATTTGAAAGTTATCAGTCAATACCAATTCTTTAGGCTTGGACAAAAGACGTTGGCTTCGTGGTTGAGATTCTTCATTTGAAGTTCCATCAGAATTCGAAGGATCAGCCAATACAATCTTAAACTGATATGAGGAAGGGATAACTGAGCCATAACAGACATATAATGATGATAATATCCCTAAAGGACCTGGTGCAACCGTATTTAAAATCGTTGTGAAATACTTATAAGTCCCGAATTTAAGAAACTTAATAAATAGATAATCAACAAAGTTGATCAATAATTGACCCAAACTCATAGTCATGAATAATAAAACACAATTATATAATGCAAATATGATAATTAAGGATAAATATTTATTAGAACCATAAAATCTTTCCAAATTTTTGAAATGAAACCATAATAGTATACAAAGAAGATAATCCGATTCATTTATTACCGACAATTGAAAGGTTATTATTCTCCAATATTGATTGTATTCCAATATAAATGGATCAATGGATAACTTCAATATATACTTGATTTGTAATATTGATATCAACAATGCACTGACAGTAGTAAATACACATATATTCTTTGTCACAGGCATGTTCACAAACCCTCTTATCGGGGTAAGTTGTGCCATTTTAGTCAAATACTACTTTATAGATCTATAGTAATACGAGATAACCATACTCAATTAGTTGCCTCCTCGCATATCGTTAGGGTTATAGCCCCTTGCTATCACATGCGCACAAAGTGACTGTGAGCGAATGAGATTTTCTCGGGTTTTGTGTAACCAAATCCCATGTTCATCATCTCACAAAAAAAAAACCTCACTGAAAAAAAAAATCTTTTAGAAGTAACCACCTTTTGAAGTAAATATGGGTAAAGATCTTTTGAATTCCCAACATAAAAAGTCGGGACACAGAACCGCTCCAAAATCTGACAATGTTTACTTGAAATTATTAGTCAAGTTATATACTTTCTTAGCTCGTATGTATATTGAAGTCTAGAGGATGACATGATAAATTGAAATTTGAAAATTTTTTGTGGAAAGGAAAAAAATATGAAGTACCAATAACAAAATGCAATAGGAACAAACTCAAGGTTCAAACATTATTACCTGTAACTACAGAACAGTTATTCAGGATATCTCAAAACCATGTTTGGAAAGTAACGAGATTGGATGGTGGACACCACAATCCAAATAGAGTCTATTACTACCATATTGACGGGATGATAATGATAATGGTGATAATGACTACCACTATCATCATAATCATTATCATCACCATAGTCAATATCGTCAGTGAAGATACTGACATTGAGAGTAGTTAATAACTCTACCGTTACTGAAGAATATTTCTGCGAGTGCATTTGAAAATTTTACATTTATTGTGCGTCTTCTGAGCAGAATCAGAGTATTAAAGGGGGATTAAAATACTAACATATAATTTAGGTCGTACTGATGCTCCATTCAACAGAGTTATCTTGAGACAATTATTCTTGTCAAAGATCAACAGACCACCAGTATCTGTTTCTAGAATCGCTAAAGCCTTAGGTCAAAAAGGTGCTAGTGACAAAACCATCGTTGTTGTTGGTACCGTTACTGATGATTCTAGATTATTAGATATGCCAAAGGCCACTGTTGCTGCTTTGAGATTCACCGCTGGTGCTAAAGCTACCATCTTAAAAGCTGGTGGTGAAACCATCACTTTAGATCAATTAGCTTTAAGAGCTCCAAAAGGTCAAAACACCTTAATTGTTAGAGGTCCAAGAAGTCACAGAGAAGCCGTTAGACACTTCGGTTTCGGTCCTCACAAGAGAAAGGCTCCAAGAATCTTATCTAACGGTAGAAAATTCGAAAGAGCTAGAGGTAGAAGAAGATCAAAGGCTTTCAAGGTTTAAGTTAAGTAGTGTTCTATATATAGTACCTAATTTAATGTTACAATTTATACATCGATAAATATATTATAATGTACTCAACAAAAGGAACAATAAAAGTATAATTAATTATCTTGCTGGCTAATTACCTCTTATCGGAATGAATGCGAAATTAGTGTGAAACACCTTAACTCCCTATAAGGAGAGGATGACTGAAGTTTAAAGAGAAAGAAAGAAAGAAAGAAAGAAAAAAAAAAGACATAGATGGAAAATTAAAATACATATCATGACATATACCAGAGTAAATGATAGTGTTGATTATTATAATCTTTCAAATGAAAGACAGTATAATTGTGTAACACCATCAGTGAGCATTTTAGATCTCCCTAAGGATATAGTAGATAAGATAATCTATTATCTTACACAAGGGGTAATTGATTTGAGTAGTAAAAAATATAATAATCAAGTATCCAAGTTACCCGAATTCACATTAGAGTTGAATCATATAATTCCAAACTATTCTAGTTTATTAGCATTATCATCCACATGTATTGCCTTGAGAAGATATCTAGGTAAAGTGGTATTCCGAAGTTTGAGTTTGATAAGGAAAAATCAAACTGATGCTATTTTTGCCTTACCGAAATCATTTGAAAACTTTAGTATTAAAGATCAATATTATAGAGAATTAATAAGAGAAGTTTTGTTTAGAAATTTCCATGATTGTTCTGTTTCTGATTTGGCTAAAACTGGATTTAAAATTATTAATGGTGATACTAATTTTAAAAGTAGATACCAAAGTCAATTTAGTTTAGTAAACTATGTTGAATATTTGGAATGTGATCGGGCTTTAATGACATCGAATTATCTTAGTATATTCCCCAATATTAAACAGTTGAAGTTATTAGATGAAATCTTTGATTTATCTGAAATTGATTTATCAATTCCTACCACAATAGAAATGGTGTCTATGAATATTGGACAATTGAAGAACCCTCCATTAGCTAGTATGTTACCACAATTGACTAGATTGGATTTGTTTATTGATTTTAATGAATTACATGACGACTTGTTAACAACAATCATTGAAAACTTCAATAAACCATTACGTTTAACTGTGTTAAACTTGTTTTTAACAGAAACGTCGTCTATAAAGTATCAATGTATTGAAAACATTGTACGATTTGTTTGCACCAATTACACACTTAAAGAATTAAGCTTGAGGCTTACTCGAAGGAAATTTCAAACTTATGAAACTTCTGATTGGGATACCATTAAAAACACAAATTTCTTGGAACCAATAGTTCATTCCAATGTTGAACGGCTTTCAATAGATACAGTATTTCTCAAGTATTTGGTTCTTGATGATAGAAATATTCAAGCTTACTCCACACCATCAAGCCAAAATAATCACCTAACGCTCTTACAGTCATCGCTGGCGGTAACATTGTTTCAGGGTGTTGAAAAAGCTAAGCTTTTAAAGATTATTCCATCACTTCAAGTGAATCATATTAATTTCAAATACAATGGTAAGTTCTACGAGCCTCATTTAATTGCATTACAAGCAATGATAGACTTAATAAAAACCTTGGCTGATCCATTGGGAATTAATTATAGAGACATTAAATCAGTTAATATCGAACAATGTTGGAGTGCAGATGAAGAGTCAGTCATAAGAAATGGACTTCAAGATCTAATTTATCCTCTTACCCCAAATGAAGATCAAGAAGATCTTGGTTCCAATAATGCAAAAAAATTGAAGCAAAAACTAGATTGTTCTAAACCTTGGGACCGATCAGTGTTCAATTCGCCTCGATTTAGAATGCCAGTTACGTTTCAAGTTAGTTATAAGAATCAAATAGAGTTGATAGCTGATGATAGAAACCTTGAATCTTCTTTTTGGAGTCAAGAGAGCTCTCTTATTGAGTTAGAACAATATTCTAGAAAGCAAAAGGCTTTAAGTAACATATGGAAACAATAGTGGAATAGGTATAGGAAGAAATTTTGTAATAGTAATAATAGTAATAATAATAATAGTAATAGTGTGTATGAAATATAGATGGACTACTGCATATTATGAAATATATTCACACTCTCTCCACAGCTCAGGTAGCGTGACTTCTGTGACTGCTTTCTCTCCTTCTTCCCTCGCAAAAAAATTAAAAAAAATTAAAAATTACACAAAACGTCCTGGGATTAACAATTTTCTCATTGAAAAAAAATTACTTCACATAGACTTTATTATTGATTAAATAGTAATACAACATGGCCGGTGTATCAGTTAGGTAAGTAAATAACAAAGTATAACGTGATAATATTGAGCTTCTAGAGTATATTTATTATTGTTACCATCATATATTTTAAAAGACAAAGAACATGAAGTCCCATAATTAATCATAAGAATAGACATGAAAATTTTGTACTTGGAAACATGTAATGAAAGTGGTATTACATCAAACCAAGTAAACCATCCTATAAAAGTAATACAAGTGATTGTCAAGAATACCAAAGAACCCCAGGTATCAAAAAGTCGTACATTTTAATACAATATATTTATCCAGAAGCTTAATAGTAAATCACCATAACCTTTTCCCACTATAAAAAACCTCACCAGAATATCATACTAACAATACATTTAGAGACGTCCCAGCTCAAGATTTTATCAATGCTTATGCTCAATTTTTACAACGTCAAGGTAAATTAGAAGTTCCAGGTTACGTTGATGTTGTCAAGACTTCAGCTGGTAATGAATTACCACCTCAACAAGCTGAAACTTGGTTCTACCACAGAGCTGCTTCCATTGCCAGACACATCTACTTAAGAAAACAAGTTGGTGTTGGTAAATTAAATAAATTATACGGTGGTGCCATCAACAGAGGTTTCAGACCACACAGACACGTTGACGCCTCTGGTTCCGTCAACAGAAAAGTTTTACAATCTTTAGAAAAAATTGGTGTTCTTGAAATCGCTCCAAAGGGTGGTAGAAAGATCTCTGAAAATGGTCAAAGAGATTTAGACCGTATTGCTGCTCAAACCTTAGAAGACGATGAATAAACAAATCGCCATGAATGATAGGATTGGTGTATTTTTCCCACTTTTAATTTAAATTTATAAAAAGCAAAAAGCATTGTAAATTATAATGTTAACTATGTATGTAGCTTCAATACATAATTAGTACAGAATCTTTTTTAAAAAAAAAAAAATTAATCTATTATAACGTTTATTGATATTTAAATATATTTACATGGTTGGCTTCTTATTACTCTAAACTTATTCGTAAAACATTGGATGCTGTGGCTTTACAATCATTCTTTATCATAAGATCATTAACATCTTCTTCTAATTCAATCCATGATAATGGCGTCTCATTAGGTAAGTCATTTATCCACTCTTTATAAGCACTTAATGCAATTCCATCTGGTCTGTATACCTTAATTCCTGATTTGTTGGTGATTGTATTTCCAACTAAATTGAAATCATTCTCAAACCCTTGGATGCTGAATAACTTTCTACTAAGATTAATAACATATTCTGAATCTTTGGTATTATCAATCTTCCCTCCGTAAGTGATTTCTCCAATTAAGTAACTAATCTTTTGCCATGGAATCCGTTCTAAGGAAATGTTACTTACAGATCCCTTCATTAATGGCGCTAATAAATTGTCAATTGCAACCATTCCAGAATTGAAATCGGAATCATTGATATCATATTTCTTGGTGAATGAAACTGGTGTGTATCTCATCCTATGAACAATAACACAATGGAACCAAGTAAAGAGGAAATAAACATGTCTGTACTCTGGAGGTTTTGATGAAAGGATTGAATCGGGTAATGTAGCAAAAGTCTCCATAAAGATATTCTTTAATGTGGGTTGATTTTCATATGCCAAAACTTGTGATTTGGTTATTAATGCTACTGGAACTTTAGATTCAATATTACAGGTCAAAAATAATCGGAAACTTGGTTTAGCATCAAGATTATCTAATAATTTTTCCAAATTTTGAATCCATTCATTAGACATTTGCACATTTTGTACTAATAACCATTCTCCTTTACTAGAAACAGCTTGAAGCTCTTTCTTAGCTAAAGAAATTCCTTCTTTTGTACCCAAAGAAACTATGGTTAATTTTTGATTCTTGGTTTTTGATAAATGCTCCACTTTAAATGTAGCATCAAATCCTTCAACTGAACTTAATAGAATTGGATGCACTGAATCTGTTGGTGATTGGTCAACAAAATATTCAATATCGTATTTGGAACTAAAAGAACCTACCCCAGTAAATAAGAACGATGCATAATTACTCCATTCATTGATAACAACGCTAGGATTCGTATTCATTCTCATTGAAGCTGTTATCAATTTACTAAGCTTTTGAAGTATCAAATTATCATTATTATTGTGTATGGTCTCTTCCATGTTATTGATATCAACCAGTTTATCAATGATTAATTGCTCGACTAGTGGTGGTAAGGTTTCTATTGGCTTATTATCGACAAATACATCGAGTAAATGACGGAAAAACTTGGTAAAATTCTGTCCAATGTCTATATTATAGTAATTGGTTGTTAATGCAATAGCAAATACTATTTTATGAAGACCAGTCAAAGAATGGGAAACGATAGCATAGATTTCCTTGTAGAATTCAATTATTAGATCGGTATCATCATCTAATGAATCCTTAAAGGTATTCAATACCATCAAAAATACTTTTGTACAAATTTGAAGCTGGAAATTATAAAAACTACTGAATTGACTTAGTTCCTTTAAGATGTTGAATATCAGTGAACAATGCAATGCAACAGTGAAGAATTTATTTCTGACAATATCAACTTTTTGAAGAACAACCTCTGATTGTTCTATCTGACTATCGATTTCTCTAGACTCAGTTTTAAGCTTCTCGAGATAATCAATAACTTTATCGTCATCTAAAACATTTCCCGAAACATCACTAAGTGAATCCAAGAGTTGCATTTCAAGTTTCTTAAGCCTTTTCCTGAGCTTGGTTTGAGATGTCACTAATGTGGCTCTCTTATTTTCAGTTTCAGGGTCAGTTTCTTTCAAAGCCAAGTCTAAAACATTACTCTCTAAACTTCTACTAGTTAATGTGAAATTCACAATAGAAACTCGGGACCTTATAAATGGATTCAATACTGGAGAAGGATCTCTGGTATGAAGGAAAAGCTTAAACTCAGGATTATAATCAATAGACTGATCACCAATAGTTATCAACATTCTACCTCCATTCTTATACACTTCACCTCGTAACACAGTATCCAAAACTGGATTATAGTATTCACCATCTTTGACGATAAGTAATCCACCAAATCTGACAGCATTTTCCAAGTCCCTTACAAATGATTCCGCTAAAAAGCTAGTGACCATGACCTTGGATTTCAATTGACTAGTTAATAGATGAATAGACTCTGACGATGGGTCGATCAAAAGTGGGAATTTGCTTAACTTAAGTATCAACATATTTTCTTTGGTCAATTCATCAAGAGTCTCGTTAAAATTATCTTCAAGACTGAACTTATCATTGGAAGGATATAAAGACAAAACTGAAATGGTTTTATCATAATTAATACCAGAATCCTGGAGATACTTTCTCCATTTTTCTATCAATTCTTCTCTGACTCTTTGATCATAGATACCGGAATAAGTCAAGAAAGCTGCTGCTAAAAGGGAATCCCCGGGTATTTTCAGTCTTTCATCCGAAAATTTTGCAATACTATTCTTCCATCTATCTTTTTCAGATGTCAAGTTTTCGATTAATCGTAAACTCTTATTCACTTTCAACTCCACAGTTTCCATCTCTGTTTTGATGTGTTCTGTGTTTCTTATTAACGAGCTGTAACTCCGTTTATACTCTTCTATACTTTGTTCTAGTTCCACAACCATTTGCTGAAGAGCTCTGATTTGAGCCTTAGTCTTTCGAGCTCCATTCTCCAATATAGTAAGCTCTTCTTTCAAAGGATCCACATTTTTCAATACAGAATGATACAATAATTGTGCTTTTACCCATTGTACAAGTGGACCACATGCTTTACTAGCCCTATTAACGGTTTCAAAATTATAGTCTGGCCTTGAAAGGTAAGTTTCTTCCATATAATGTCTTATTTCATTTGTCAATTGTTCTTCATTATCGTAAGAAACAAGACTAGGAATGAAATCATCCTTACGTATAGCAAGCTGTACATCTCTCCACGAAGAAACATCATATCCAACCAAGATACATACAGATTCCATGGTTAATTTCACGGCTTCTGGTGGATTACCCATACTTCTTATTTCGGTAAGATGTTGTTTTTTGATATTTTGAACCCCCTTTTTGGCTTCAACTAAAGCAGGCTCTGCTTCTTGAAGATCCTTAATAACACTTTGTTTCTTAGTTTCAATTTCATGTTCCTGTTTATTCAATTCTTCCTGTGCAGTTATAGAAAACTCTTGTTTCCTTTCGGCTTCATTTTGTCTGGAAAGCATAACATCTAGCATATCTCTTGCCTCTTTATCACGCTTATTTAATTCCTGTTGTTTTGCCGAAAGTTCTTCTTTGAGTCTTCCAACTTGAAGAACTGTCTCTCTTAACTTATTGAGTCCATTGGTAGTATGTCTTTGATTCTCCTCCATATCAAATGATTTTGAACTAAATATGGAAACAAAATTATCAATCAAAATCAAAAACTTTGCTACCGAATTATCTTGTCTGTATTCAGGAAGCCAATCTAACATAGAAGTATGGACATAAATAATTGAATTGATTATTATATCTCTGTAGGTAGTAATTGGTTTTTTGATCACAGGCTCAAATGATGGCGGAATGTGATGATCTGGCATATCAATAGGTAATCCTTGAACCAATTTAGAACCTACTTCAATCAAAGTATCAGGAGCCCAGTCACCCATATAATTCAAAACACATCTATTAAATAAAGCTGGAGATGACACCGCTTGTAATCTTTTTTCACCGTTTAACTCATTGACGGTAAATACAACATGTAGATTCATAGATACTTGTTGAGAAAACCAACTATAGAGTTCATCTTCAGAATCCAAAAACAATCCTTGTACTTGAGATTCTTCTAGACAAATCCTCATTAGTTCTCGATAATCATCACCAGTGAATAATCCTGGGATTTCGGAATTAGCCAATAAAGTATTCATTCTCTCTATGAAAGAAGTTTCAATGATTGAAGACTCATTGATGACAAAACAGATGTGTTCCCCCTTGACACATCTTAGAAGAATATGACGTAAAGTCTTATCAAAGTCATTGACTGTGTAACCACTTTTAACATATAACTGTATCGTCTTTAAACCATTCATCCAAGCAACAAATTTGGTTAAAGTTGTCTTTCCCGTTGTTGGAGGACCCACCAAAATCATGTGGCCCTGAGGTTGTTGCAAGACTCTATAGATACGAAGAGCATGGTCTAATAACCCTTCATAGAACACCAAATCAACGTCTATTTCTTCCTCACAGAAAGTGCCCAAACGATGGGACAAGAACTGTTGAATATCTTCTTTGGTTACCAGTTCATATTTCAGTGAAAGCCAATCAGAAAAGAATATTGGTTCTTTGACAACATCAGCAATATCTATAAAAGGGAAATGTTGTTCAATAGTGGTTTTGAAGAGATCTTTTGTCCATTGTCTCTCTGAATCAAATATCAATCGATCGTAGAACAACCGAAGGCCTTCATGGTACCACATTCTAACGAAGCTGGGGAGATCTTTAAAGTCATTGTTTGTCAATGCATTCAAAAGTCCCCTACACCATCTGGTTAACTCTCTAGGAGAGTAAACATAATGGGACTGCATTGAGGGTTTAAATTTCTCTTTGCTTTCTAAATAGACATTTATCATAGAATGAGTAACGGAATCAGTATAACCTCTTAAATCAGGAACACATTTCATGACAGCCCGATTAAACGTCTCGTAAATCTGGTGCAAAGATGACACTCCGGGGTAATCCACCATCAATAATGAAACATGACGTAAGAACCTATGGCCCAAAGCATGACGTCCGGGATCTTTTGGTGAATTACAAGCACCAACAAATTGAATTCTTTCTATTTTAATCCATTGTCTTTCATAAGGATCCCAAAATCCATCATTTTCAATCATTTGTCTCATAAAAGATATGACTTTTTGAGTTCCAAACTTATCAGTTCCTGGTAAATTGATCTCATCACAGAATACTACAACCCATTTTCCTGTAAGTTTAGGAGCAAACACTTTACCGGTAGTAGACTTCCGATATTCACAATGTTGCTTTAATGAATTCATAAGTGATAATGGAGATGAATCTTTAGAAAAATTAAGTTGCAAAATATCAAGATTAGGTGATTTCTTTAAAAATTCCAAAAGAATCATGGTTTTCCCTGACCCTGGTGGTCCACATAACAATAATGGTCTATGTTCATTCATAACTGCTTGAACAAATGATTCATGTCTTACAGTATCAAGGGTGGAAATAACAGTATTGGCCTTTGCTACTTGATTAGGATCGAGCTCACTGTATGTCAAACTATTTTCCCATGAGATCCATGTTCCATCTGGTAAGCTTATATCATAATCTATAACTGGCTTTTCAGGTATATCGATAGCAGCAAAAGCATTAAACGAAGACAAAGCTTTCCCAAACTCTTCTCTCAAAGTAAGTTCTGTGTCACCAGCAAAAGACCAGACTAATGAAAGTAAAATTGCTTTATCAACGTACTTCTTATAGCTATCAATGTTGGTCTGAGTAGCAACTGCATGATCCAAAATCTTTCTAATATACGATTTCATTAAAGCCCCAAAGGAAAAGATATATCTTTGTAAACTAAAGACCATAATATGGTCCAATTTTTGGCTCTCTGTTGTAACTTGTTGTAATACTTCTGGTTTTACAATGTCATGAATTCTGGTGGAAACTTTATCTTGATAGTCTGATAAAGTCGTCGTATCAATACTGAGACCTTGGTTGTAGATGATATTTTCCGACTTTAAATCAAAGACTAATTTTTCAAACAACGCATAATCTTCAATTATAGAATCATCAAACCAAATCATAGAACATCTACTGATAGTAGCAAGAGTGGTATACTTCAAGTCATCAGTTTCAAATATTATTCTAAGATTAGGAGGAATTCCTAACTTTTCTCCATTAGGTAAAGTTAATGCTTTATTATCATCTAAGACACTGTTAAGATTTTCTGCCCATTCAGGGTCAATATCCCCATCAAAAATGATCCAACATTCCTTATTCATTTCACCTCTTAAATTCTCTCTTATTTTTCTTAAAATTCCTGTAAATAAACCATCAGTCCATTCTCTGGTAACCGCATCCAAATAACCAAAAATTTGATGTTTAGCTAAAACTTTTGCATCTATTCTATAACTCATATGTTCTTTACCTTCTGTCTTATACAAAGACTTTAAAACTGCATCACAGCACTCTGTTTTCCCCGTACCAGACTCACCCACCAACATGATTCCATGATGATTTTGTTGCAAATGATACAACTGTAATGTTTTTTGCACCCATCCATTCAGCAAACACAATCCATGCTTAGACGCATACTCCTTTAAATTAACCATGAATTCCGAATAATCGTTATTATCAGGATGAATGTCGGGGAAGTATTTATCCTTTAAAGAGAAGAAAATAACCTGATCTTCTTTCACTAGTTTAGGAAGTGTAGTATCATATATACTTCGTAATACTATAGCGAATTCATCTTTCTCAGATAATGACTTTTTCGTTTTTCTTTTAATCTTACCACAGTTATTTAACATTGCCTTTAAGGCTCTCAATCCAAAGTCATAATGAGTCTGTGGTGAACACAAAGATTCCAACTCATTGAAAAATGGTACTACTACTTGAGCCAACTCTTTAGTCTTTAAGAATCCTTGAGTTGTCAATAATACATCCACAATAATCTCCTTATCGGGTTTTTGCATAGAAAAGCTTCTAAATAACTTCTTCAAATTCTCAGGTAATTCATTCCTACCAACATAACCAGGATTCATGGTGACAAAAAGACCAGTTTCGGGATTTATTGTAATACTTTTATCAGACAATTCAACCTTTTTAGATTCATCTCTCAATCCCAACTCAATACTCTCTATCTGAGATGATACTGCTGAAAGTAACTTCTCGTCTAATCTATTAAATTCGTCAAAGCATCCCCAACAACCAACTTTGCAAATCCCAAGGAAGATTCTATTAACAGCCTGGAAATCAAACGTTTGATCACAACAGAAAACATTAACCATTTTACCTAAGCTATGACCTAAAGCTTTGATGGCCTCTGTCTTACCAGTTCCAGCTGGTCCAAATGGTGATCCTCCTTGTCTTTGTGCTACAGCCTGGGTCATTGCCAAATAGCATTTTGACATTAAAGGAGTAAACACTAATTTTTCCATCACTCCCACGTATTCAAATCCATATGTGAATTCAAAATTGAATTGCTTTACTTTTAAAGCTTCAAGTAAGTCTGAACATTCACTATCATAGTAGTACAGTAATTCCCCATCAAATACACAATCTCTATTGTCTGGGGACGTTATAATCTCAAAGGTTATGTTCCTTTGATGGATAATGTCAATTATCATTCCTTCTGTGATCTTTT
Source organism: Yamadazyma triangularis (assembly GCA_030573955.1). NCBI lineage: Eukaryota > Fungi > Ascomycota > Pichiomycetes > Serinales > Debaryomycetaceae > Yamadazyma > Yamadazyma triangularis. The sequence continues at coordinate 322,309 of JAJMEC010000004.1, forward strand.
TCTGAAGGGGGGCACAATCTTTGCTGATATCAGCAAGTATGTTTAGTATGTTTTTGATTCGGGTTACCAAATCTGGTTGTTTTTCTATTGTTTCTAATGATCTTGTGAATGTAATTTGACAACACAAGTTAATTACCTGACTTGGAGTCGACTCTATAATTAGTTTCAATAACTCGAAATTAGGAGCAGAATAGAGCTTTTCAAGTAAAGGTATTGTGTTCTTGGTGGTTTGTGATAAAGTCAATTTAATCTCTCTTTCTAATACCAATAGCCAATCAATAAGAGAAGGATATTGAATTAATGATACTGGCTCTAAAATTTGCATTCTTTCTCCTTCACTGCTGCAAACGGCAATAATTGATGAGCTATTAGTATCAAAATCTATGTTAGCAACTCCTGAAAAGAGCTTACTAACATGTTTATTGATCCTATCGAAGTTCTTACCACTTCCAATTAACTCAAGCAAATCTTCGTTTCCTAAAAAGTAAAATCTGGGGAAGACATCTCTCTGTTTCTCGAGATAATCTGATAATGATCTTCTTAATTTCCCAAAACTATCTAAAAGTTTCTCTAAACTGGCTTCAATATCCGTTATCAATAATAAATCCAAGACTAGATCTATCTTGTAAACTTTTTTGAATAATTCAAAAAACTCGAAACTCAGGTTATTAAATCTTGAAGACTCTAATGGTAAAATGGTGGTTATATTGTTTGTGGAGCTGAAAACACCATGTAAATAGACCCATTGCTTTTGTACCTCTATAAATACATCGAGAATTATGAATAATGAATTCAATTTACCTTCAAATGTTACAATGTCTGATTCGAAAGCCCCGGAACTTTCAGAATTTTTCATACTTGACAATTCATTTAAATCTTGTCTACAGTTCTCAAATAAACCATCCCAAGATTTAATTAATTGGATTTGATTGTTGAAATTGAAGAACTCAAACGTGATTTGGGTCCATTTTTGCTTTATCTTCAAAATATTTTCTTCAATAGTATTTTCATTGTTTGCTTGTGAAGTGATAGCTCGGATTAAAGATTCATGTAAGGCAAGATCTAACCCCCATATATCTCCCAACAATAGTGTATGGTATCTTTTGTTTTGAATTCCAAGAGTTTCAAGTAACTTTTTCCAGTGACGATCTTTCATATTTTCATTCTTCAAATCGACCAAGTACTTATGTTGTTTAATCAACAATTTAGTCGTTTGTTGTAACTCATCGAAGACGCTATATTGTCTGACTTTTATAGGCAATGACCTGCATTGTTCTAATAAGTGCTCAAGCTTAAGTCTTATTTCCCTTGGTTTAACCTCTGTCCATTGAATATTTCTTAACTTTCCTAACTCACCATAAATGGAGTTAATTGAAGTCCAGACTTGAATTAAATCCTGAATCTCATTACTTATCTCCAAGAGTATATTATCATCAATTTGAGGTGTTTTGATGTCAAAGTGTTCTGAAATAGATCTAACCTTGAATGAAGTATCCTTGTAAGTAGAGCAACTGGTGGACATATTATTCAAAAGGTTTAAAACCATCAAGATGTCCTTATCACCTTCAATTGGCTTTTTGACGGCCCAATCATCCTTAAATCTTAATATGGAATCTAATAAACTTTTACTTTCCAACTCAATTGTAGATTTGACAAAAGCATATTGTTGTTGGATTATGGTTTCTTTCCTTTCTATAATAGAATCCAAAATTGAAAGTTTGTTCTCTATTTGATCAATGAATATCCATTGGGGCGGGAATTGGAAATTAAATTTCAGAAATACACGAACTGATTTATTCAATTGTTCTTTTGTCGTTTTCCATTCTCCAGAAATTTTAGTCTTCAGCTGCAAATAATTGGTAATATTTTCTAAGAAATTCACTGAATCCAATGTATTGAAGTTCAACAATTTTATGGTTTCCAGTAAATCATTATCAAATACTTGAACTTCATGTTGAAATACACTACCAAATATTTTAATCAAATCTTTTTGAAAATTGTCAAATCTTAATGACAACTTGGATTGAATTCTATCAAGATTAAATGTTACGCTATTACCTAACTTCTTTATAGGTGTGTCAAATAAAGGTCTGAGGTTTATGACATCAGTAATGGTATGCAACCATTCGTCAAGTGACCCAAATGGAGCTAAGTATTTAACATCATCATCTGATTGAAGATCAAGGTTTGTCAATGAATACACATGTTTCCAAGACTGAAAGTAGTCATTAATACTTGATAAAACCTGTTCTATACTTGAATATAACACTAACATGGAATTTGAAATGGAATCTTTCTCAATGTGACAGAATGAGTTCTGTAACACCTGCTGTTTTTCGATAGTAGCTGTGATTGTATTAGCAAATTCAAAGAGATCAGCCTTTAAGGTATCTATACAAGGATCCATTTGAATGATTTGGTCTTTAAATGATAATGAAGCTTCAACTAAAGGAAAAGATGATGGTGTTGGCTGGCTATCTTCATTTTTATCTATCAAATAATTTGAAAAAGAAACAATTTGTTCATTGCATCGTTGACTAAGAATTTGACTAATGTCATTATTAATCATTGAAGATAATGCTGAAATAGTAAGAAATTCATAATTATCATTAATTGTGGAAAATAAATGGTCCAAAATTGAATGGATTGAATGGAAATCAAATTCACAAGTCTTAAGATAATAATAAATCTTATTAGATAAAAATAAATCTAATTTGGAAATACTATAAGTCTTGTGAATAAAATCATCAGCAACAGATTGGAAATCTTGAACAATATTAAAAGATCTTACCTCGATTAAATTACTATCTTGTTCTATATCTTCCATATCCAAAGCTTGAGATATAAACTCCCAATCAACAGTAGCCATATCATTAAATAACGACTTGAGATTTTTTTTATCTTCTTCAATCAAAAGCTCGTATTTCTTACCGTAATCTTTGATTAAGGTGTTATTGAAAATGTGTTGAACTATAGTAATCTTTTCTGATAAATCATTAATTATTGGTAATAGTTTATCAAATTTTTGAAATTGTAATTGGATACTAATAGGAACTTTGAAACCTTTATTAACGAAAAAATGAATGATTTCCTTATAATCGATGGATTTTTCTTTAAAATTCAAAACTATATCACTCCCATTTTTGGTATCTATTACTGATAAAAGCTTACCTTTAGCTTGAAATTTATTATCCAGAAAATATTGAGAAACTTCATTAAGAGTACTATCATAAATCTCTTCCAAATTGACTTTTGATGATATTGAGGTGATTCTATTATTCAATTTGTTACCTGTAGAGTACTTTTGCCATTCAGTCCCCACAAGAAGTTGAAGTTGGGTCTGATAAAAATTTAATTTATCTTTAATAGTTAGTAGCCAGTTTACCCTAGCTATAGTTTGCTTTTTATTACATTGTTGTTGGATAGCTTTTATTGTTTGAGAGCCATTTTTGATGATGAACCTTTCTAAGTTGTCAAGTTCAATCTTTGCAGCATCAAGAATACGTAAACGTAAATCTTCTTTCATCAAATTCAGAAAATCAAAATTGCTTTCTGATGTGATATACCTATATCTATCAGCAATAGAAACATAATCACTGAAATGGATACAATCGGCAAACAAATTGTTAAGTTTGTCGGTTATAATGGATTGAATATTGGATTGGATTAAGCGATAGTTTCTTTCTCCACTGGACCATAATAAGTTACCATGCTTCGAAAATTCAAAAGGGCTAACTATGGCCAATCTATTATATTCTTCTATTAATTTAGTCTCTTGATCACCATCTTGAAGGAAATTTCGAACTATAAATACAAGACTGGTATGGTGAACTCTCAAACGTTTAACATTTTCTAATTTTTCTCTTAATTCATCGATATTATCTTGATTAATTCTAACAACAAAAAATTTCTCTTGTCTTTTTCTTAATAATTCTCTGATTAGATTTACCATGAATTTTACATTAATATCTATAGTCATAAAAATGGTGGAAATGATGTATTCATGTAAGGATAAATAATCATTAATATCAAGGAGTAAAATACCATAATTATCCAAAATATCGATTAATTTGGATAGTATATCTTTCAATACCAATTCAATAATCATTAATGCTTTATCGAGAGGGAAATTATTTATGGTTCTTAATCTCTTTAAATGATTAAAAATGTTAGACACACTAGTATCAAAAGATTCCAAACAATGAGGATCTTTATAAGAAATCTTAGTTAAGTCATCTATAGGGATATCTTTTAATAAAAATAAATTTAATTTTGTTTCCAAAATCCTACTACTAAGATTGGTATCATTCTTAAAACTTAAAGTGATATGGAATCTTTTGGCTCGATTTAATAAATCAACAGAATTTTTCACTTGAGGATTATTCAATTGACTTTCAATGGAAGTTAATGAAATGTCCATAGAAGACCAAAATTGGATTTCATCTACTATGGAAGATTGAGAAGCCAAATCACTACTAAGATTGGTCACAGCTTGAATCTGTTTGATCCAGCTATTTACAATACCCGTGACCTCGTTAAGTATTATGGAATCATTAACTAAATCATCGGGGAATTCATTGGTCTCCTGTGGGAAATGAGCTATAGCTGGATGAACAGAAAGTAATAGATCAGGAACTTGAACACTTTCTTGTAAATTCTGTAACGACAAAGACAATTCATTAAATTTCTTCCTAGTTAACGCCACAAATGAATCCGATTCGTATTTATTCTGTAGAGCCAAACCTTCAAAAATAGGTAAAAGACCTTGATTGATAATACCTCGAAGCTGATCAAACATTCCCACATCACCAGATTCAGATGTAGGGAAAGTCAACGTGTCAATTTGGTCTATGCTAGTAACAGGACGTTTCTGTTTGATCAAAAGAGTCATTTTCATCCGATTATCTCCGTAGTCTAAGTTATCAACACTATCAATAACTATAGCGTTATCTATAATTGATACCCATAACGAATCTGATATATAACTGGAGATAAACGCCGTCACCACTTTCTCATCGTACCGAATGTCAATTGCTGACGTGTCATTATCCACAATATTCACTGCATTTCTCTTTCCAACTTCTAATTCTCTAACAAACTCAACAACTTGTTCTACAGTGACATTATTCATAGTTCTTTTATAACTGCAATTACACGTTATACATCACATAAACATAAATAATGCGAAAGTGAAGCAGAGCTGGTCATGTGATGTGTCATGCTACAATATCGCATTTTAAGAAAAATGAAAAAACTGAAAAAACTGAAAAAAAAAAAAAATTAGCTAAGCTTATATAATGGCGGCAAATATGGAAATGCCTACGCTGGCAGTACCCGGAAATGGAGGTAATATGACTGCAGAACAACAACAGCAACAGCAACAATATTACACAGGACAATTACAAAAGAAACAGGCGCCAGAAGGAAGTGCAGAATGGTACTTTGATCAAGCATCGAACTGGATGGGAGACCATCCATGGATCACAGGAATAGGATTATTCGGGTTTGCATATGTTGCATCGGGAATGTTTAAGTCCAAACAACCAGGATATAATGGAAAGACGTTTATTAAAGGAGGATTTGGAGCTAAGATGGAAGCTAAGGAAGCATTACAGATATTAAGTTTAAAAGAGTCTACGTTATCCCAAGCCAAACTTAAAGAACATCATAGAAAATTAATGATGGCTAATCATCCTGATAAAGGGGGGTCAGCGTATTTGGCTACAAAAGTGAATGAAGCTAAAGATTTCTTAGAAAAAAGGGGAGGAATGAAGAAGAAGTGAATAATTTGTAAATAGGAATAAGATAGAGAGGTAATAGTTTTTGATAGAGAGTGTAGGGAGAGCGTAGGGAGGGTGTAGGGAGAGCTCTGGCCGGTAGTGGGTCGAGAGTCGGTCCAGCACGGCGAAAATAGACCTAGCGCCCTGCGAAAATGGACTTGAATGAAATACGTTTGTTATATGCAGGACGCTTAGGGTAGGACATTTATTCCCTACGAAAATGGAGATGAAGTGGGAGGTTAAAGGGGAAATGCGTTTGTATTTGTGGTGGGATGATGTAGGAGAAGTTTTATTGATTTTTGGGGTGTATTGGTGGATGTTGGGACTGGTGAATTGGTGTATTTGGTTCTTACACTACTCTTTATTCCAGTGGCCCTATTTTTAGTCCACTCGACCTATTTCTCTCCCTACCTCTCTCCCTATCTCTCCCTACCTCTCTCCCTATCTCTCCCTACCTCTCTCCCTATCTCTCCCTACCTCTCACTCTCCTCGACCTCAAACTTTAAATAGAAGCGTCGTGCGTCTCCCTAATTCACTCTCGATAAACACCGATTTTTCCATCAATTCCTATTAAAAGGGGAACTTCATTTACTATTTTTCGTATTTGTAATTTCATCTCATAGAATTGTTGCATTGTTTATAGAAATCCCCAATCTTTTTCATCCAATAAATTGTTATGACAACCTACGAAAAAATTGTTAAAGGTGCCACTAAAGTCAAAGTAGCGGCACCAAAACTGAAATATATTGAACCAATTCTTTTAGCTACTCTGGCTCATCATCCAACAGAAGCAGAAAACTTCACTACTGTAATGAGATCTTTACAACATCGACTTCAAGATAGTGCCTGGTCAGTGGTTTATAAATCATTAATTGTCATTCATATTATGATTAGAGAAGGTGATAAAGATTTCACCTTGAGATATATTGGAGAAAGAATGCCTGGATTACTTAATTTGAATCAATCATCAGTGTCTCGAGGGTCTGGATATAATAGTGATGTGAAATTAACGCTTAAGTATGCTAAATATCTTCAAACTAGAGTTCAGCAGTTCCAGGCGACGAAAATTGATTATGTTAGGGATGAAAGATCTAGTAATCTGACGGATCATGTGGGACGATTAAGAGATTTATCAGTAGAAAAAGGATTATTAAGAGAATGTGAAAGTGTTCAAAAACAAATTGATGCTTTATTGAAGAATAATTTTATGGAAAATGATGTTAATAATGATGTAGTATTAACCTCATTTAGACTTTTGGTTAATGATTTGTTGGCATTATTTCAAGAATTGAATGAAGGGGTTATTAATTTATTAGAACATTACTTTGAAATGTTTAAATATGATGCTGAAAGAGCTTTAAAGATCTATAAAAAGTTTGTTGATCAAACTAAATATGTCATTGACTATTTAAGAGTAGCTAAGCATTTGGAGTATGCAACAAAGTTACATGTTCCTACGATAAAACATGCTCCTACGGCATTGACTTCTTCGTTAGAAGAATACTTGGATGATCCTAATTTTGAAACTAATAGAAGACAATATTTGTATGAGAAGAATACCAAAGATGGTGATTCAAAACAACCTTCTTCAATTAATGCTCAAGCCAGATCTCCACCAAAACCTCAAATTCAGCCACAACCTGAACCACAACCACAACCACAACCACAGATTCAACAAGTTCAACAAGTTCAATCCACTGGTTTACAAAGAAACCCTTCTTTAGTTGTACAACCAAGTAGTTATAATCCATGGGAACAAGCTATTAACCAACCATTTTTCAATGGTCAACAACAGCAACAACCTCAACCTCAACCTCAACAACAATTACACTCTTCACATACTGGTGGTGTTTTTGCTATGCCTTCAATCACACAAGGACAACCATTTCAACAAATGCCTCAACAACAAATGCCTCAACAACAAATGCCTCAACAACAGTTCCAACAACAGTTTCAACAACCATTCCAACAACCTCAACAAGAACCTCAAGCTATTAACCCAGCATTTACTGGTTCTGGATTTGGTGGTTATGGTCCTCAACAACCTCAACCTCAACAACCTCAAGCTACTGGTAGTAATCCTTTCCTTCAAAACGGTATTCAACCTCAAGCAACTCAACCTACACCATTTTCACAAAGCTTTGCTCCTCAACAACAGCAACAACCAATGTCTCAACAAAACACCCAATCATTTGGCTTACAAAGATCAAACACTAACCCATTTTCTTCTATGACATCCAATTCATTGTCTAGATCAAACACATTACAACCATCAGCTACAGGATCAGCTAATCCTTTTGCTAATAGTCGTTTTGCATCAGGAAGTGGAACCACAGCTTTAAGCTTTAATCATACCAGTAATGGGCAATCTAATGAACCTCAACCATTGAAAAGTTCTTCTACTGGATCTAATCCGTTTAAAGTATCTGAATCTACTAGTAATTTGTTTAATAAAGCCAATGATGGGTCTAAAGCTCAACAATTACGTCCTCAAGCTACAGCTGGTGGGTTAGAGAATATGTCAACTATAGCAGTATTTCCAGAGACTCAACAAGAACAACAAAGACAGAATTATTTAAATAATGCAAAAGCATCTATTCAACCACAATCTACACAACAATTTCAACAGATGCCTCAACAGATGACGAATTCATTTCAACCACAAATGACAAATTCATTTCAACCTCAGATGACTCAACAGTTTCCACAACAAATGACTCAACAGTTTCCACAAATGACTCAACAGCTTCCACAACAAATGCCTCAACAAACGGCACAACCCCAATTCCAAGGTCAACCTCAACAGTCATTTAGTACTTATGATGGACCAAGTTTAATATGAAAATAATTGCATAGATTAAAAGTTGTAACTATAAATTGATAAAATATACAGTAAAAGATTAGAGACTAGTAGTGAGTAGTAATAAGTAATTGAGTGAAGAATTACTAAAGAATAACTAAATAATTGACTAAATAATTAAAGCTATGAAAACTGGTATATAGACAAGTGCATTGATGAAAGATAAGGAGGAGACATTTTGTTGAGTTTCAGTAGATGGAGAAGCCGAAGAAGGGTTTGAGGAGGTGGAGCTGGAGCTGGAGTCTGGACTGGAGCTGGAGTCTGGACTGGAGCTGGAGTCTGGACTAGCACTAGAACTAGAGTCTGAACTAGAGTCTGAGCTAGAACTAGAGCTAGAACTAGAGCTAGAACTAGAGCTAGAACTAGAGCTTGGACTAGAACTGGAACTAGGACTACTAGAACTAGAACTAGAGCTTGTACTAGAACTGGAACTGGAACTAGAACTGGAACTGGAACTATCACTAGAACTATCACTAACACTAGAACTATCACTATCATCATCACTCCCACTATCACTCCCACTATCACCACCACCACCTACATCCACCTCATTCATTCTCCCCATTACCTCTCCTTCTTCTGCTTCAATAGATGTCCATTTCCCTGATTGATCTCCATAACTATACTTCTTCCCTGATGAATAATCACTAACCATTAACTTATTCACATACATTGAAAAAGGAGCTTTAGAATAATCAGTTGATCCTCCTGCCCATTCAATGGTTCCTGGTTGATTTGAAGAATCACCTCCTGCCCAAATCCCAGTTTGAAGAAACATAGGAGATTGGGGGAATCCTTGAGAAGAATCATTACCTAAAGTTCTTACAGCATTACCTTCAAAATACCATATAATTCTTTCATTAGTCCAATCAATAGTATAATTATAATACTTATCTTGAGGAGGACCATCAGTATTATGATATTCACCACGATCATAAGTTTCAGTACTACCTTTAACAAAGTAATTGGATTGAAATTGAGTCAGATCTCCACCTAATAATTCAATATCAATTTCATCTAAATCATTGGATTGAAGGAAAAATGATGATACTATACCTTGACCATTACCGGCTTTTAAATGAACTTCTACTCTACCAAACATTATATGAAACTTTGATTTTAATGAAGGATGATCTAATCTTTCAGCTAAGGTCATTTTTAATCCATCATCAGTATAAGAAATACCATCAGGAGTGAATTCTTCTTCAAAATAATCTGATTTTGATGTAAAATCAATATTTATATCTGTGGCTAAAGCTTCTTCTGGAGGACATGAACTAGCAGAAAGTGGATTACAAATACTAGAAGATCCACTGTCACCATTACCAGAAGCTGCATGAGTCAATGCAATAAAAGATAATAATAAAACAAAGGGAATCATATAATGGAATTTGTGTATGGATGGTGGCTTTTATATTCACTTATAAATTATGCCTTATATTATGCCTTACATACTAACTTATATATATATATATATATATAAAAGCTGCAAATATCCCTTTGTTCTATAAATAGTCACAATAACAAACCCACCAACAAAAGGGATGAACAAAATTAAACGAAAGGTTAAATAAAAACGTTCATTCCACAAACCAATTCAGTACTAAAACCAGCGTAAATGTTCATGATCAAAAGCGTTTATATCATGTCTCCGCCATGGTATAGCCTCAGCTTCAGGGATTCAAACGCGCTTTAAATTGAGTAATTAACCAGCGATAAGGTTAAAGACGCCAAACCTTAAAGTGGATGGAGAAGTTGATGGAGAAGTTGATGGAGAAGTGGTGAAGTTGTGAAGTTGTGAAGTTGTGAAGTAATTTAATGAAGTGAAATGATGAAGTTGTGTTCAATGGTATAACTATTGTTAATGATGAGATTGTTAATGATGAGATTGTTGAGACTATTAATGATGAGACTATTAATGATGAGACTATTATTAATGTTAATATCATTAATGTTACTATACAATTACTATACCATTACTATACCATTACTATACTATCTTCAACATTACTATCATTAATCCATCTTGTTACTTAATCTCTAAACAGTCTTCAACCAACATCACTATCATTAATCTCTCAACATTCTCCAACCTCCATTAACCTCCATTCTCTTTCATCTCTACTCAATCCACCTCAACTCCCAAATAACCATATATCTTTCTCATACCCTTCCGTCACCGTCTCATCCTCTCCATAATTTTGTTGCCACCGCGTAAACCCTCCTTGTAATACCCATACACTAAGTCCATTAAAATACTCAATTTGTTCTTGATCTTTAACTTCTCCAAGTGATCTTAAAAATTTAAGCGTAGCTGAAGGTCCTCGTGATTGTGATAATGCACAATGAAATACTACATCTTTAATTTGATTATCAATTAGTTTTTGTCTTAATTCTGGTAATGTTTCTTGAAAGTTACCTGAAGGATAATGATAACATCCTTTAATATGTCCTCCTATATAATCACTATCTCTTACATCAACCACAGCAAATCTGCCAGGAGATCCTCCTTTAAACCAGGAATAGAGTGTAGTTGGTTTTAAGAATTTAAGATCACTTATAGAATAGCTCATTATGAGTTGATGAGTTGATGAGTTGATGAGTTGATGAGTTGTGTAGTGTTACTTTTGCTTTTGCTTTTGCTTTCGCTCTCTCAATGTCTCTGTGTGTATGTCTCTCTATGTCTCGCTCTCTCTATGTCTCAATGTCTCAATGTCTCAATCTCTCAATGTCTCAATCTCTCAATGTCTCTCAATGTCTCTCTCTGCTTCTCACTATTCTCACTATTCTCACTATTCTCTGCTTCTCTCTCACCACTCTCTCTCCTGTCTCACTTAACAATAGTTCACGTGAAACAATAGCAAAGACTAATAGTCAAAACAACAGGGAAAATTCTTTATCTCAAATTAACCCTTCAACTGTCAATTTATTTCTTCGTAAATAAACCCTTTTGTTAGTGATTTTTTTCTCTGTATTAAACTAATACTTTAAAGTGCAGAAATTTGGTTGTGGTTTTTATCATACAAAAAGGATCATTGAGATAATAATAGTTTTGTTTTTCATTTAACTTTTTTTTAACAATTTTTTTTTTTTTTTTAAATCCATTTGTTAACTTTTTTTTAATCTTTTGATTTGTTTATTTATTATTACAATCATGGTTAAGAAATCAGAAAGTTCTGAACTGCTAGCTAAAGCTAGATCACAAAGTCCATTGGCTAGAAGTATTTCAGTAGAATCTTTTGGTCCTAAAATCAGTTCTTTTTTCAATAAAAGAAAGAGATTGAGACATGATGATTCTGATGATAGTACAAAAGAAATGGATTCTCATTCCAGTGATGGTGATGGTGATGGTGATGGTGAAGATCATAGTGATCAAGAAGATGACCAATTGACTATTCCTGATTCCAAAAAGAGAAAAGTTAAAACAAAACAAGATGAAGAGTTTGAAGCTAATGAAAAGAAGTTAGATGAACAATTACCCGCTGATTTAAGAAAATTTAGACCTCAAGGGTTTAAATTCAATTTACCTCCTTCTGATAGACCCATTAGAATTTATGCTGATGGGGTTTTTGATTTATTTCATTTGGGTCATATGAAACAATTGGAACAAGCCAAAAAATCTTTTGAACATGTTGAATTAGTATGTGGGATTCCTTCTGATGTTGAAACTCATAAACGTAAAGGTTTAACTGTATTAACTGATAATCAAAGAATTGAAACTTTAAAGCATTGTAGATGGGTTGATGAAGTAGTACCCAATGCCCCTTGGGTAGTAACCCCTGATTTCCTATTAAGTCATAAAATCGATTATGTGGCTCATGATGATTTACCTTATGCTGCCAGTGGATCTGATGATATTTATAGACCTATTAAAGAAATGGGGATGTTTTTAACCACACAAAGAACTGATGGGATTTCTACTTCTGATATCATCACTAAAATCATTAAAGATTATGATAAATATTTAATAAGAAATTTTGCTCGTGGTGCTACTAGAAAAGAATTAAATGTTAGTTGGTTAAAGAAAAATGAATTAGATTTTAAAAAGCATGTTAATGATTTTAGATCTTATTGGGCTAGAAATAAAATTAATATTAATAATGTATCTCGGGATTTATACTTTGAAGTTAGAGAATATCTTAAGGGGAAAAAATCTGATGGAAGTTCTCTTTTTGGTGATTTCCATTCTTTCCATGGTATTTTCCCTAGTGATAGTGAAGATAATCATTCTATTAATTCTGGTAAACCTTCTAGATCCCCTGTGGCTGATTTCGCTGCTAAATATACTGGTCATGATAATAAAGATTTAAATAGTAAATCTATTTTTGCTAATGTGGTTAAAAACTGGAGATCTCGTGATGGTAATCATACTGATGATTATTCAAGTCCTAATGAATCTGATACTGTTGTTACTACCAGAAAAAGTCCAAGAAAGTCGGCTAAATTAGCTAATAATCCTTCTACTTCTTCTTCTACTACTACTACTACTACTAATTCTACTTCTACAAAATCTAATTCTAAATCCAACTCCAAGTCTGATGATACTACTGCTGCTTCTACATCAAGAAAAATTAAAAAGCCTGTAAGTAGAAAATCTAAAGCTTAAGTTAATCTTTAATACTTTATTAATATATATCTATCTATATATCTATATCTATATATGTATATCGCGCTGAAAAATTTGTCTATATTCTTTTATATCCTTCAGAATTTATCTATAAAACTATGATAAATATATTGGCCATTAGTCAAAAACTGTTTAATGAAGAACCACATAAAGAAATTAATGATGTGGATAATATGAATTATGATACTGCTACAAAGGATGTACAAGAAAATCTAATGTCATTTGAAGAATTACAGAATCAATTCAAATTACAACAAGAGTTTATTACTAAACAGAAAGAATTATTAACACAAGATCCCCTTTATCAAAATAATGTTAATATAGGACCATCTTCAACATCTAGTTCTAGTTACAATCCAAAAAGTTTTACTCAGGGGTTAATTATTGGACAATTGAGTGTGATTGTAGTAATAGCTATATTTATCAAATTCTTTGTGTTTGCTGATCCCAGTAGTATATCACCGCCTTTAAAGGATGCTAGTGGTACAGTAATCAAGCGTAAAGCCCACCAAAAGAAAGAAGGTAATAGTAATGATGGTGAAGGATTAGAAAAATCTAAATATCATGCTAGAAATGTATCCACCATCTTGGAGAAAACCTATTATGATGTGGATAATCATACACCAGAATCATTAGATTGGTTTAATGTATTAATTGCCCAAACTATATCACAAATAAGACTGGAAGCTTTATTATCAGATAATATTTATCATTCATTGAATGACTTTTTAATGAAACTGACATTTCCTGATTATTTGGATAAGATCAGAATAACTGAAATAGATATTGGTGATGATTTCCCAATTTTATCAAATTGTAGAATAAAATATGATGGTCAAGAGTCAGGAAGATTACAAGCAAAAATCGATGTTGATTTGTCGGATGTGATAACTTTAGGTATAGAAACAAGATTATTGATTAATACTCCTAAACCAGTAACTGCTGCTCTTCCTGTTCAATTGTCAGTATCATTGGTTAGGTTTTCTGGTTGTTTAACCGTGTCATTGATCAACACCAATGATCAAGAGTTTATCAAGTCGACTAAACAAGAACAACCAAATGATGATAATAACAGTAACAATAATAATAATAATAATAACACTGAAGGACAACCTTCCAATGGAACTGCTATTATGTTTTCATTTTCTCCTGATTATAGATTGGAGTTTAGTATTAGATCCCTAATTGGATCAAGAGCCAAATTAGAAGATGTACCCAAAATATCTGCTTTAATTGAAGATAGGCTTAAATATTGGTTTGTAGAGAGATGTGTTGAGCCCAGATTTCAAGTCATACGATTACCTTCATTCTGGCCTACAAGAAAGAATGTTCGTGAACAACATAGTACTAACGAAAATAACGATTTAAACTAATAAAATGTACAACTATAATTGAATCAATAATAATCTTACCTTATGTGAAATCATAATAAAAGAAACAATCACTTAAATTACAACAAAATTGAATTAATAAAAATATATTTAAATATAACAAATTACTTTTACCGAAAAATTACTTAAAAGAAAAAATACAGAAATAAAAAGAATTAATCTTTCATTCATAAATTATATGAAACAAAAAAAAATCATTAAACGAAAACTTTCAAAAACCGAATATTATCGACTATCAGGTATCACGAAATATTACAAATCAAATCAATTGACTTCTAAACAACTTAGATGTTGAAAACAACGAAGACAGCAGCGAAAACAGTTCCTAAGGAAACTGAGAAAGCGTTAGCTAAACCTTCGTAAGTAGAAACTTCTGGAGCAACAGTACCGTTACCACCTTCACTCTTTGGAGATTCAGTGACGTAACTGTTAACAGTCATGGTAGATAAAGTGTCAGATGGAGCAGCAGTAGTTGGAGCAACAGTGGTTGGAGCAGAAGTAGCTGGTTTGACAGTTTCTGGCTTTTCAGTTTCTGGTTTAACAGTTTCTGGTTTTTCAGTTTCTGGTTTAACAGTTTCTGGTTTAGTAGAAGCTGGTTTAGTAGAAGCTGGTTTGGAAGTTTCTGGGATTGGACAGTAAGTGGTGTAGACAGTGTTTTCTTCAGTAACAGTGGTAACACCGGTGGTAACTGGAGCAGTAGAACATTTGTCGTTTTCACAAGAAGTAACAGTCACAACAGTAGTGTCAACTTCAGTGGTGGTACTTAATGGACAGTAAGTGGTGTAAGAAGTAGTTTCATCACAAACAGTAGTGACACCGGTGGTTACTGGAGCAGTAGTACATTTGTCATCTTCACAAGAAGTAACGGTAACAACGGTGGTAGAGACTGGAGAAGTAGTTTCTGGAGCAACAGAAGAAGATTCAGGACAGATAGTAGTAGTAACAACTGGACAGTCTGGAGCAACAGAAGTAGATTCACATTCACCGTCTTGAGTACAGGTAACAGTAACAGTAGTTGGTTCAGCAGAAGATTCTGGAGCAGAAGAAGTTGGAGCAACAGAAGAAACAGGAGTGCTTGAAGCAATGGTGGTGGTAGATTCAACAGATGAAGATTCAGAGCTGTCACAATCATACCAACAGAAGTTTGGTAAGACAAATGGAATTGGAGCAAGTAATGGTAAGAAATCTAAGTCAAAGTCAGATACAGCAGAACCGACAGCAGAACCAGCGGAAGAAAGAGATCTTTCACCGATAGATTTCTTAACAGCATTAGTGATTTCTAATTCTCTCTTGGAAACTTCTTTACCGAGGGAAAGGTCAATGTTGGAGTCTAAACCATAAGAGAAGTCAAGAGGGAAGACTTCCTTGAAAGCATCAAGAATGGTGGTGTTTAATTGAGCACCAGCACCTAATTCAAAGTCAAGAGAGAAGTCATCTGGTAAACAGAATAAACCATCACCTTTAGCTTGAGCTTTGACAAGAACAGTGGCAGACCATTGGAATAAGTTTTCAATTCCACCTTCAGCGTTAGAACCAACAACTAAAGTAGCTTTGTTATTGTCAACACCTAAGTTGTTAACAGTAGCGGTACCAGCTTTAGAACCGAATAAATCGAATAAATCAGCAGAGGCACCAGCTTCAAAGTTAATGGTAACTTTGAAAAGATCAGATTCAACTTTAGCAACATCAGAAACAGTGAAGTCAGCTAAAGGAACGTTATCATCTCTTTTGACGATTTCTTCATTCTTCCAGTAGTTGTCTCTCTTGAAAAGATCAACATCTAAAGAGATATCGGAACCAAATTGTAAAAAGTTTTTAAGTTCACAAATATCGAATAAGTCTGGAACATCAGCGGAGAAATCAAAGTAACCGTCAAAGTTAAAGTCGAAAGCATTGGCTTGAGCGACAATAGTGGTAGCGCAAGCTAATAAAGTTTTAGATAACAACATAGCGAATGACAAAAGAAATAATTTAAGCGAATGTAAAGGGTTTGAAAAATGTCTTTAATTAAAGAAGGACTTAAAAGGTGGAAATATTCCTCTTATTTATATTGTTAAATCCCAGTGACTTTAACTTTCTTGCTAATACACCCACGAGCTGAAACGGGAAAATTTATCTTCCTATTGTCAATGAAGAATAAATAAACTAACATTTTCCAACACAATAACCAGTGTTGGGTTCAAAATTTACAATAGAGGGTTGAACCAGATTATAACCATTATTCACTGGATTAGGAAATTTTTGCCAGAAAAATATCCTGTGCGAGTTTTAAAAACGTAAATAGACCCTTTGTTAAACTAAAAGACAATCACTACAAAATAAACGCGAATGAAACACGAGACACAATAGAAAGTGTAAGGGATTGTAATTATACAATGAATTAGTGAGCATCTGAAGTAAATCTAGGGCCATAAATTACGGGAATAGTCTAGAACCCAGAAATTTCTGTCGATTTATTTACGTCCAGACCTTAAAGGACGCCTTTTTTTATCGTTGATTCTGACACCATTACGATTGAATGAGAAGGGTGTTTTTTTGTTATGGTTAAGAGAATGCTCGGTCTCGATCTAAATCTGTCAAAATATAAGCTTAAACGTTGATTTTAAGCTTAATTTAGACAGTTGCAAGTTTATATGGCCAGGTTATTGTCAGGTTATTACAAGGTTTTTTTTTAAAAAATAAAGTTAATATATAGAAATTTTTGTGGCCACAATTAAAGTGGTAATACAACGGCTTAATGCGTCATTAGGGTCTAGTGATGGCGTATGCATATGTCTGAAGTTGATATATTGTAGAGTGATGTTTAATGACACGGAATTAAAAATATTGGGTGTTTCCTGTATAGTGGCCAGCAACAATAACCGAGTGAGCTTGTAATTGGTCGATTTAGGAAGGTCAGCATTAAAAAATAACCTGTAGTACGTCTATATTAAGAAATTAAGCTTCCTGATTAAGTACAAACAGTAGATGCAATGGATTATTTTAAATCGAAGTTTATTTTAAGGTTTACTGGAATAGTTTGTTATGTAAACCAGGGGATGAAGAAAGGGTCCTTAGGGTTTATAATGGGGAAGTTTAGATTTATCTTGACGTAATAGGAAAGTGGTTGATTATCAATTTTAACGTGAAGTATGTTGAAGCATGTCTGTTTTTAGAAATGAAGTTTCCTGTTTAAACCCGATATGAAACTAAAATTGTATTTTAAAATAAAGTTTATCTTGGTTTTAGGTTTACTTAGATGTCAAGGGTGTTTACCATAATAGGAATGAATCGCAACCAATCGGATTTGTTGACTGATTATTTTTTATAACTGGTTAGATGTTTCTGTTGTGGGATGTAAGAGGTACTAATTAGGTTAGGGGGGGAGGGTAGAGGTAGATAGTATAGTGGGGTAGGGTGTAGGAATAGATGGAAGATGGTGAAACACTATTTAATCACATGTTTCTAAAGTGTTTCTATTACTTGTATTACTTCCACCTTCTAAGTCTTGTTTATTCCCTATGTTTATTCCCTATGTTTATTCCCCATGTTGCAATATACCTTTTTTTGTTGCGAAGGAAAATCGAGTTTTCATCAACCTGTTTGTTTGTTGTCTTCACTGTATTAGTAACCCGCATGTCTTTATATTCGTAAACTTTTGTATTGATTTGTTTGTTTTATGAGTTTTTGGCTTTGTATTACTATTTTTGTTTTCTTCTGTGTTTTTCTCTGTTTTTTCTGTTCTCTGTTCTCTTTTCTCTTTCTCTCTCTTCCTTCTCTCTCTCTCTCTTCCTTCTCTCTCTCTCTCTTCCTTCTCTCCTGCATACCACTCCCCATAACTCATAAGGTATTACTTTGAAATATATTTCAATTCCATTCCCTATAGCTTCCTATACTTCCTATATCACTTCCTATATCCCTTCATATATCCCTATTTCAGATCTCATTCCATGTTACTGATATTCAATTCCCCTTGAATAGAGTTGTTTCTCTTCGCTATTCCTTCCCCTATTCGTAGGCTGCGAATATCCATTCAATCATCAATCTCCTCAACCATCCCTGTTACATAATACCCTCCCCCCGTCCCACCACTCCATCCCACTACTCCTATCCCACCATACCCAAATCTTAATCATCCTCATCGTCCCCTTCCATAACCCTTCTCCCTTTCCCCAACACCTTTACTCTTTGCATAATCCATCGCCCACACGTGACTTTCGTACACAAAATCAATAGAAGCCTATGGAAAAAAAAATTTTCCAGGAACTACAGATTAAAGGCAAAAAATGAGTGTGAGAAATTTTATATATAATATAAAACCTAAGGAAGTTTAATATCCCCCCAAATTTAACAAATAAAAGGACACATCATGGTTAAAGACTCTAAGTTTTACGATTTGTTAGGAGTAAGTCCTTCAGCCTCAGATACTGAGTTGAAAAAAGCATACAGAAAATCAGCATTGAAATATCATCCTGATAAAAACCCATCGCCAGAAGCCGCTGAAAAATTTAAAGAATTAAGTCATGCTTATGAAGTGTTATCTGATGATTCTAAAAGAGATATGTATGATCAATATGGTGAAGAAGGATTGTCAGGAGCTGGTGCAGGAGGTATGGGAGGTATGGGAGCAGAAGATATCTTTAGTCAATTCTTTGGTGGAGGATTTGGTGGTATGGGAGGTGGAGCTTCCAGAGGACCAAGTAAAGGTAAAGATATTAAGCATTCTATTAGTTGTACATTAGAAGAATTATATAAAGGTAGAACTGCTAAGTTAGCCTTGAACAAAACCATTTTATGTAAGACTTGTGAAGGTAGAGGTGGTAAAGAAGGAAAGATTAAACAATGTTCTTCTTGTGGAGGTCAAGGTATGAAATTTGTTACTAGACAAATGGGACCAATGATTCAAAGATTCCAAACTGTTTGTGATGATTGTCAAGGTAGTGGTGATATTTGTGATCCTAAAGATAGATGTACTAGTTGTAGAGGTAAAAAGACTCAAACTGAAAGAAAGATTTTACAAGTTCATATTGATCCTGGTATGAAAGATGGTCAAAGAATTGTTTTCAGTGGTGAAGGTGATCAAGAACCTGGTGTAACTCCTGGTGATGTTGTATTTGTTGTTGATGAAAGACCTAATGAAAAATTCACCAGAAAGGGTAATGATTTATATTATGATGCTGATATTGAATTATTAACTGCTTTAGCTGGTGGTGAAATAGGTTTCTCTCATGTTTCTGGTGATTTCATTAAGGTCAACATTTTACCTGGTGAAGTCATTTCTCCTGGTGTTACTAAAGTTATTGAAAACCAAGGTATGCCTGTTTATAGACATGGTGGTAGAGGTAACTTATTTGTTAAATTCAATGTTAAATTCCCACCAAAGAATTTCACTTCTGAAGATAAATTGAAACAATTGGAATCCATATTACCAAAGAGAACTCCAGTTAAAGTTCCAAAAGGTGCTGAAGTTGATGAATGTGATTTAGTCGATCTCGATCCTTACAAGCATCAATCTTCTTCCAGACGTGATCCTTACGATTCTGAAGATGAAGAAGGTGCTGGTGGTCCAGGTGTCCAATGTGCATCTCAATGATTTTATCTTTGTGCTTTTTTTTGGAAATAGTGTAATATTTGATTATAGAAACCGAATGCATTATTTATTACAACATTTTTTTTTATTTTGGGTTTAAAATATATTCAATCCTAAGTTAGTATTTCATATATAAGTAATATCTATAAAGTCTGTACAAGTATTCTCTATAAAGTCTATAAGTGTTCTCTATTATGGTCCTAGTTTCTATTAAACCTGTCTCTATTAAACCTGTAATCATCATCCCTGTCTCTTTAATTCCCGATCTCTTCTAATAACCACATACACCAATAATAAGTCTGATAGTAGAGACATAGCTAACCAAAATGTATAACAAGGACCAAGTCCCATAGCTTTGGTCATTTTTTCAATTACAGCTGTCCCTACAGCTGCTAGTATACATCTAACTACATTCATACAAGAAGCAGAACTTGATGCTTGTCGAGGATATAAATCAACAGCAATAGTAGTAGATATAGATATGGTTGAAGTTGAACCATAAGCAATTAAACATGAGGATATAATTATAGAAGCCACATTCATTCGATATTGTAAGCACCAACCAAATATAGCTACACCAATTACAAATAATATGCAAGGAAATAAAAATACTGCCACTCGGGGTCTTAAAGTATTAAATTTATCATTATCTGTTTTATTGGCTTCAAATTTTTTAACTGATCGTTTAAAGTACCAATTTAAATATCGACCCGAGATCATAGAACCGGCTAAACAGAATATCCCTTGAGCTAAATAAACATAACCGATTTCAAGAACGGTAAAGTTATAGGTATCAGGATCTTCTAAAATATTAATAGAAGTTAATGCCATAGTCCAAATGGCAAATTTGATCCCAGAAGGGAATAAAACACAAAGAGTATCCAATTTCAAAAGAATTTTAAATGGAGCCAAAATATTAAGAGGAACTTTTGGTTGTAAAGTATCATAATCATTAGTTAAAAGATTACGATATTTAGGGACTAAGAATATGGGAGATTGATTAAACATGGATTTGGGGGAAATAGAACCATTTCCAACAACAGAACGATGGGTTTCTGGTAATATAAAACACATAATGATTACCGTGACCCCAGCCCCAATAGCCAAAAATACAAAGATGGCTCTCCAATTAAACTGATGAATTAATGCTGCACCAATGAGACCACCAAAGGCATTTCCAGTTAATTGGAAACCAGCTATAGTACCAACAAATCCCCCTCTATCTTCAAGAGAACAAACATCACCAGAAACTCCAGAAGTAATAGAAATCACAGGACCAATGGCGGCAGCTTGGAAACATCGAAGAACAGCTAATAACCAAAATACGTTGGTTTGAGATAAAGCAATACAAGAAGCAATGAAACCAATCAAAGATGCAATGATTACTGGTCTTCTACCAATGGTATCAGCAAAACTAGAAGAAAATGTTGGCATAAGACCTTGAAAGATTAAATAACACACCACCGATAAGTCCGACGTGCTCTTTGAAATGTCAAAATATCGGGCTACTGTAGGCAATGCAGGAAAGAAAATTGGACTGGAAATGGTACTCCATAACCCAACTATTGATAGAATCCCCATAAGGATATGCTTTTCTTTCTTTCCATATATCGTGAATGGTGATGACTTTTGTTCTGACGTCATAGCTTTACTTTCTTCAGGTTTTTCTGCTGCCAGTGCAACATCACGATTAGACTCGTGTGACCGTAGCGCCATTCAATATCAATATAATAAAGTGGGGGGGAAAAAAATCAAATCAAATCAAATCAAATCAATAGATATAATTATAGAAATGAGATTAAATTTTTATGTAACACAAAATCTTTTGACATGATAAGCGGAATAAAGCGGAAGCTGTTACCGTTTGTGCGAACGGAGTGATTTTTAGTTACCATGCAGGACCGCGCTAATGAGTACAAAGTGGGCATCGTGCAGCCTTCTATCAGAGAAACCGTGATTGCGGTTAACACACACCAAAGTGGAGAAATTTTACCAGATGCGAAAATCGGTTAATGATATTACGTGAAGTGATGATGGTATAATAGTATGAAGTATATTGTACTATATAATTTTTTTATGACATTTATGACTTTTAGTAAATTTTTTTATGACTTTATGACAATTTTATGACGTTTCTCTTTTTTTTAAAAAACCCTTTAAACCTTCTATTAAACCCAATATCAGTAATCCCAAAAAGCAATCCATTAGCAATCATTAACCCGTAAATTTTTTCGTTCTTTCTTTTTTTTTTTTTTTTGTTCAAATACATCCAGTAAGCCATTTTCGGTAATTATGGCTGGCAGAACTTAAACTGAATTTCCCATCAGATGTAGCATTGGAAGTATTATATAGGGAATAATTCAAATCGATTCCACTGGTATGATTATCATAGGTATAAGTATTACTATAATCTAATGGAGGTATAGCATGATCTTGACTTTCATGAGCATAAGGAGCTAATAATGGGGAAGTATCAGGAACATCTTCTTGGTTATTAACAAATTGTTTAGAATTGGATTCATCTACCTTCTTACAAACATCAGAACAATAGATAGAATTCCCATCACATAATTTTTCACAATTGATGCAATAATTATCAAAAGCAAAATCAGTCATGTCGATAGTACTTGTGTTACTTTCAGTATTGACTTTAATTATTCTTTTACTGATATAAAATCAGGTTGATTTATGGATAATGTTTAATTATAAAATCAAATAATATATATAATTTTTAAAGAAAAAAAAAAAATTTTCTGATGTGGACTTTTTTATACTTTATATACTTCTAGAAGAACCCAAAAATAAATATTGACTCACTTCTCAAACATTGTTTAACCTTGTGGGTCTTTTTCTTGTGTGCAGGAATTCGAGACCCTCCGAACCACGATGGTAGCATCATGGCCTTAAACAATTATAATTGCTCACACATGGCCGCACCATATAGCGTGGTAATTACGTTGAAATAACGTGGTGCAGATGAAATTGTTATTAGAGTACATTAAGTGACGCCATAAGATAGATTTTTTTGTTAATAGTATAGAGAAATAGTATAGAGAAATAGTATAGAGAAATGAATAATATTAAGAATGACTGTGTAGTATGAGTCAATAACGTTAGTCATAGGATAATTGTATTCGGTGATTGAAATGCGATTCGCCATAATATTAGCTAATACCGGCACCGGGATTCACGTGCGATTGAGAATCGTGGTTCGATGATTGATTGTGGTTCACAGTACAGGAAATGGCAATTAGGGGTGTAATTTGTTGATTGAATTATGGCTTCAATTGTGGATTCAATTGTGGATTATGGCTACACCTGTGGATTAAGTTATGGCATCGCCATGGCTAGTGCTTCTGTCTACACTTGATCTCTGCTTCTAGAATTGTCTGTGTGCAGGCTGTTTTACTTGTGTGCAGGTGTGGAGCCTCAGGCTGCAAATACTGTAGAATACATGCAACGGCATGATTTAGGTCTAGATGTGGACCTAGGGGTGGTGCTGGGTGCCATGTAGTGGTATGAGACTGATTGGGGCTCATTTAGAATGGGACTAGAACTTGGAGTTAAAGGGTTTTTTGGTGGAGGTTAAGTAGCTACGAGGTTACTGGATAGTATTGACCAGGCATTGACTAGGCATTGACTAGGTATTCTTGTATGATGATGTATGGGTTTACTTGCTGTATATTTATAGTAGTATTATTTTATTTATTTTATAATCATTTTAATTTATTTTATTTTTTTTTTATATATTTTAATTTA
The DNA here is from genome assembly GCA_030573955.1 of Yamadazyma triangularis. Taxonomy (NCBI): domain Eukaryota; kingdom Fungi; phylum Ascomycota; class Pichiomycetes; order Serinales; family Debaryomycetaceae; genus Yamadazyma; species Yamadazyma triangularis. The sequence continues at coordinate 346,295 of JAJMEC010000004.1, forward strand.
TTTTTATTTTTTTTTTTTTTATTTTATTAGTTATCTCTTTTTCGCAACATTTATATCATTAACATTAATTGATCTTAATGATTTGGTAATATCTACTAAAAAAAAAAAAAAAGAAAAAGAAAAAAAAAATAATAAATACATTTATCCTACTACCTAAACCTAACTTATACTATATAAAACACCTCCCTTTATTCACACATCTTTATACTTATACGTCTTACTACTCAACGATAATATACTGTTATCACTATTGAAATGATAAAATAGATAATAATAATTAATAAAAGTGATTATGGGCAACGCACACACCCAAGATAGACTTACCCCATTTATAAATAATAATGCAAAATTTATCCCCACCAATAACTTTGTTGGTTTAATATTAAAAATGACAAAACTAACAATTAAATTAATAAATCCAATATTAAATTGGAAAAATGTTGTTAGACCAACACACCATATAATTACTAACCCTAACATCATTAAAAAAGTCATTGCATTAGTCACTTTTAAATACATTTGAAAATTACCATCATTGGTAGATTTCAATTGATTAATGATATCTAATTGATCATCAGTGTCAATATATTTTTGATTTTCCAAGATTGATCTATCAATTACCTTTCTTCTCATTAGTGAGTAATGTTGGGGAAGAGAAAAAATGCGCTTAAAGAGGTGAAAAGGTGAAAAGGTGAAAGGGGAGAAAAAGTGAAAAAAGTGAAAAAAATGAAAAAGGTGAAAAAAGGCGAACATGGTTGCACTTAACAAAATAAATAATTACGGAATCATCACAATCACTATAACGATCTTCACTAACCATCACCACTAACACCACCCCTATAATCACCATCACTATAACACTACCCCCATTACGGTAATTTTGACTTCCATTCTCTCTGTCGTTAACTATGTCATAATTTTCAATGATAAAATACGTATCTGGTTATGAGCGCCATTGGTGTGGACAGGAAAATTACCATAAAAAGCGGTTGACGAGAACCAATGGCTTTGACAAGACGCTATTGATCTGAAATACTACAAAAAAGAAAATAAAAGAAAAACAAAGATTAACAGGACTAATTTTCATTGTTAGAGAAATTTAGTAATTACGAAGTGACAACAGGAAAGAACTAGCGTAGGTGGTGTTGACTACTGTATGTAGTAGGTTAAGAGGAGAAAGAGAAGGTGTTGGTAGGTTAGGGGTTAGGGGGGTGTTAGCAGTTTTAGTAGTGTTAGTAGTGTTAGTGTTAGTAGTGTCAGCAGGGTCAGTTCCAGTGTCAGGTAGAATATCATACTCTAGACTCGATTTGGGTCACAAAACACGCCTATACTTAAAGTATCGTAACCCTAAATTCAGGTACACATCATACACCTGTCTTATAGACATCGCGATCTCAGTTGACGAGTGGTTTTAGTATGTAGAGAGAGCAGGGGGTTTTGTAGCGAGGGAAGGGGTATTAAAGGTTTTATAGAGGTTTTATAGAGGTTTTATAGAGGTTTTATAGAGGTTTTATAGAGGTTTTGTAGAGGTTTTGTAGAAAGTTGGTATTAAAGTTTTGGTATTAGAGTTTTGTATTGGAGTTGTGGCATTCGCGTCAATATAGAGAACACATAGAAGGTGTAGCTAACACACAGAAGGTGTAGCTAACACATAGAACTAAAGGTGTAGCTAACACATAGAACTATAGCTGTAGCTGTAGCTGTAGCCACACCTACTCCACCTACACCACACCACCAACTACTCTACCACCTTCCTGTCTCCTCTTCCACAATCACCTCTCATCTGTCTCAGTGCGATCAACCATTTTCCACATAAAGTTAAAACTCTAAATCCACTTCAACCACACAATGTTTTCTACTTTACCCTCTGTAGCCCCATCACTCTCCCTATCACTACACTATAAACCTACTCCGGCCCCTCTCCCATCATTTCCTCTTTCATTTCCTCTTTCATCACCTACATCACCCTCATCACCTCCCACCACCTCCTCCTTAGACAGGTGTGTTAAGAATAGAAATGCCATTCCATTATCCTTTTTGGTCAACATTCTGACTGTTTTCAGCTTAGAATGTAAATACTTTTTTACTCGAGGCACATTCCTGTATATAACCAAGGATTGTTTTTTTTGCGCATTTTTCTTTTAACCTTCAAAACTCCCTTAAGAGAAGAAAAAAAAAAAACATATCCCATATTCATTTCCTACCTTTTAATACTAATTGAAAGAAAGTTGATAGAAGAATCCTAGGAAGTTCATATAAACGCATCCTTTATTTCTATTACCCTGAATAAGTTATATTTCCTATAAAGAAAGTGACGAACCAGTTTCAGTTGGTTTAAATAGAGGCGTTTTTATAAATTTTTTCCCTCCGTATTCTTCAATTTTTTTTTTATATTCCTTTAAATTTAATTCTTGTGATACCCAATAATCCCTTTTATATTTGTGATAGAGTAACATCAAGTAATAAACCCGTTTGCTCCAAGTTCATATTCCCTGTTTAATAACTGAGGTATATCAAATACGTGGGTTATATTGTTAGTTCTCCTCCTTATATATTAAGTATTTTCACCGCACACTCGTTTAACAAAAATTATATTCATAGGATTTGATTGTTCCAATCCAACTATAGTCTTTCATTAATACACTATATTATACCGTTTTAATAATACCCTTTTAATACCCAAAATAATAATATCCAACACTATTTCCAATACCCATTTATGATACAATGTTAGTTTCCAAGTCAATTACATTAGTATCGTTATTATACCTTGTGAATGGATTAAATATTATTGACATATCTCATCATAAAAAGGAAAATGATGGTGAACTGCAACAGCAACTTGAAGGTGTAAACAATGAAGCTAAAAGAGCTCCGGATACTCCTTCTTGGTCTGATTTCTTCAATATGGATACTGGTCCTTTATCATCTAATTCCGATTCTGGTTCTAGTTCTAGTTCTAGTTCTGGTACTAGTTCTAATTCTGGTACCAGTTCTGGTCCAGGATCTACTACTGATTCTGTTGCATCTACTACTGGGTCTTCAAGTTCTTTTGATGATTTCTTTGACAGTTTATTTGATAGTAGTAATGATGCCAATAATGCTGCTAGTACTACTTCTGATTCTTCTAGTTCTAGTTCTAGTTCTAGTTCCACCTTCCCTGTTTCTGCTACAAGTGAAGAAGAAACTACTTCTAGCACAGAAGACACTACTTCCACTTCGAGTACTCCATCTCCTAAAGAAACTACTTCTAGTAGCAGTACTTCATCCACTGAAGATGAAACTACATCTACTGAAGATGAAACTACATCTACTGATCCTTCAGTGAAAGAACCAAGTACCAGTTCTAGATCTCCTAGTTCCACCAGTACTTCTAGCCCAACCACTAGTTCCCCAGCAAGTACTGCCAACTTCGTCACAGCATCTGAAGATGAAGTTGAAGACACGAGTTCTACAAGTAGTCCAGAAACCACTAGCCCTACTACTAGTACTCCTTCCACTACTTCTGAAGCAACTAGTTCTCCAGATGAAACTACTTCGACCGAGAGTCCATCCACAGCTTCTCCAGAAGCTCCAACCACTTCATCTACTTCTAATCCAAGTTCCGAAAGTGGAACTACTTTAGTTGAACCTTCTGATGTAACTCCATCTACTGATTCCACATCATCTTCACAAACTTCTTTTGCATCAGCTTCTACCGCTGAACTTTCAGACACTACAAGTTCTAGTGAACCTGATATGAAAACTGTTGCTTCTGAGTCGTCGGTTTCCAGTAGTCAAACTTCATTTGCTCAACCTTCGGAATCTCAATTGCCAAGTAGTACTGTTGAATCTTCATTTGCTCAACCTTCAGAGTCCCAGTTCCTTTCCAATTCTGGTGCCCAGGCTTCTCAATCTATGACAGGATCTTCAGAAGTGCTTCCATCTTCTAGTTCTACTTCTTTAGTTGAACCTTCTGAAGCTACATTTGAATCAAGTACTGCTCTGCAAAGTGAATCATCTACTGCTTCGTTTGCTCCTTCTTCAGCTGTTCCATCTACCGCTGAATCCTCTGAGCAATCTATTTTCCCTGAAAGTTCAGCAGCTCCATCACCTTCTTTTTCATCTGAAGTTATGATGTCAAGTATTCCTGCTTCTTCTACTGCTAGCGCAGAAGAATCAAGTACTGCTTTGGCTGTTCCTTCAACAAGTGAAGCATCATCTCCTTCAATAATTGAATCCACTGCTTCAAGTACTGCTGAGGCTTCTGAAATGGAATCTTCAACTTCTGATGATGTAGCTTATTTGGTGTCTTCAACTGAATCTGAGCTGTTAGTTGAACCTTCTACTTCAGAAGCTCCTGAATCTTCTACAGCTACATCCGAAGAACAAGTTGTATCGACTTCAGCAGCTCCACAATCGTCTACTGTTGCTTCAGAAGAACAAGTTGAATCGACTTCAGCTTCTCCACAATCATCTGCTTCAGAGGCACCCGTTGTAGTTTCATCAACTCCTGCTTCAGCTGAACCATCAATTACTTCAGCTCCTTCCAGTGCTGCTACCAAGGCTACTCCTGCTTCTAGTTCCACTACTGATGACGATTGGTTGCCTTCTGGATTAATTGTTGAACAATCCAGTCATACCTCTCAAAAGGCACAACCATCAAAGACAGATGATGAGATCACTAAAGCAACTTCTGAGCCTTCAAGTACTTCTGGTTTACCAAGAGCAATCACTCCTGGTGATAGCTCTGATCCTGGAAGTGAATATGAAATTGTTTATGTTGGATTCACATCAGCTTTGAATTATCCTTTTGTTGTGGAACATTCATTATCATCAGCTCAAATTTTCCAATATTTACCGGATACTTTAAGTTTCCCATTTTCTGATGATAAAATTTATGACAAAGTCTCAGTTAAAAGATTAATTCCTTTCACTGCTGAAGGAATTTCTTATACTATTACCGTGGCTGAAGTTTATTTCCCATCAAAATCAGTTGCATCTTTAGCTCAATCCATTCAAGATTCTCAATCCAAATTATACAGAAATCCTACACCAAATGAAAATAATTTATCACAAATGATTGATAAACGTATTCCTTTGGTGGGATTAGATACTTCTGGTTCCAGTGATTCATCTGATAATGGTGATAATGATAATAGTGGATCACTTGATCAAAGTAGTAAATCAACTTTATCTGACAGTGGTAAGATTGTCGGTATAACTGTTGGTGGTGCAGCTGGTGCTGGATTATACGTTGGATTGATGATTTTATTGTTCAAAAGATATAAGAAAAATAAAGCTGTGGAATTACCTCCTTCTGATAGTGAAAGTAACATTGGTTTGCAAGCTAGTGAAACTGGAAGTGGTATTTCTGCTATGTTTTACAGAATTGTTGAAAGTGGTTCTGGTAGAAATGTTCAAATTTCTGAGCCGGTGAATGCTTCAAATTCTTTGGGTTGGAATAATCAACCTCATTAGACAATGATTTCAATAAAAAAGAGCATATATATATTTTCTTTCTTACTGTGTTTTTTAAAAAGCTTTTTATTATCAACTTTTTTTTTTTGTATTTATATATATATATTTTTAATAAATAAGATAAAGTTTAATTTCTTTATGGCATTTATATGGTTATTTTTATATAATTTACAAGTTCATTTACAACAATCTCGGAATCATCATCAAGTGTTTCTGACAAATCATTAATCAATGGTGATAAATTTGTCAAATCATTATTCATTAAGTATTCATAGATAAAATCAATTAATACTTCTTCTTTTATACCTAAATATTCTTCCACCAATGATTCAATTTTATCTTTAATCATTTTCTGTTTATCATTAGATAATCTTGATACATTTATCTTGGTGGTTTCAATATTAGAAGTACCATTCTTTTCTGTAGAACCATTACCATTGTTTGAAGGTTGGGCTTTTTGTCTTTTACTTGTAGATGGAGATTCTTCTTCATGATCAGTAGGATCTTGACGTTTATGTTTCCGTTCATGGGTTTTTTCTTCTTCTCGATCTAAGTTGTCAAAGTGTTCTTCCCGTTGTCTATCTTTATTTCTAACTGTCAAATACTGATTATAGTTGGTATAATATAAGTTCAATTTGGATGATTTGTGATTGGAGGAATATTCATGGAAATCTCTTAAATATTCAATATGTTTGAATTTATTATCAAGAAGATTGTGTTCATAGTTTTTAAGATTTTCTAATTCAGAAAGCAATTTATTTTTTTCTGATTGTTTTAATTGAATGTTATTGTATGCTAATTGATACTTGGAATCAAGGTCTTGGGATGTTTTCTTATGAACTAAATCTTCATATTGTTTATCATTCAATTCAGGTGATTCTTCAGGAGGTTCTTGTAAGATATTTTCTTCATTTTGTGGTTCATCCTGGTTATTATCTTTAGATTCTTGAATTTCATTGACAATTTTTTGTAATACAGCTTTAGACTTTAATCGTTCTTGTGCTAGTTCTTGTTCTCGTTTATTCTTTTCCATTAACAACACCCGTGATCTAAACTTCACAATGTCAGAGATTATACTTTCTTTCATATCCTTGGGAACATCTATTAACTCAGCATTATCGATTTTGTAGTTCGTATAATGGTTTAAGATTTCATCAAGACCTTCAGTTCCTGCAATATCTTCCACTTCATATGCTTTTTGGTTTATAATTACATTATTTATCACAGATTGCATTTTGGGGATATCAGCGTCCAAATCTTGGGTGATTTCTTGTAAATAGGTTTCAACTCCTGTATCAATAGTAATATTAACCTCCAATTTCTCAAGTATAGCATTATGATGGCGCTTAAAATACTTCAAATCTACTAAGCTTTCAACCTGGACGTAAATAATTACCACATTATCTTGATTGAGTCGACTCCATTTATAATTACTCATAGGGAATATGGTATCCAATATAGTTTCAATATATATCTTCTTCAAATTGGGGAAGTTCTTGATAATGATAGTATTTAACTGTTCCTTAAGGTTCTTAGGAACAATTCCACGAATATCAATAAACTTAACTGGTAACCTATCTTCTTTGATTTCAGTAACGTTATCCTGATTAGTAGTATTATCTTCATTTATTATTCGGTGTCCTTGGATTAACTTTTCATTATTATGTTGAATAATACTTTCCACATCAACATCATTAGGTGTCGGTATATTTATAGATTTATTACTAAGATGAGCAAATGGTTGTGTCCTTATTAAAGTCAGTATAAATGAGTCCTTTGTTACACTATAAGGCTCCACATTAGCCAATCGGGAATGTGACATGGATTGTGTTATATATAAACTTAATATCTTCTTGACTGATTGATAGTTAAGTATGTGTGCGCGGAGATGAGATGAAATATATTTACTGACACATAGTGATGTTCTCTTTAGAAGCAAAATTGCCGTCGGAGATCTTGAAGGAAGGAGGTAAAGTAACAGTTGGAGGAGATCATAAATCAAGATCTCCAGCATTAAAAACATCACTTGAGTCATGGAAGCAATTACGTGAAGAAGTGGAACAAAATCCTAATGACATTAGCCGGTGGAACAAGCTCTTTTCATCTATAGAGGAAAAAGTTAGTCAACTATATGAAAGAGGAATAAATGAAGAGTTTAAGGTATTTGTGTACGAAAACTATAATGAACTATTGAGTCGGTTTCCTTATTTGGTAAAACAGTGGAAGGATTTGCTGATTATGGCATATAGATTGAATGGAGTAGAATCATCCATTGAAGCTTTACTGAAAGCAGTTGATGCATGTCCATTTTCAATTGATTTATGGCATGATTATCTAAGTGCATTAATGGTTCGTTATGAACAAAAAGATGACAAAAGTGCAATGCAAGATATGATCCAGTCACAATTTTCATTGGCATTATCATTTAATAAGTTTCATTTTAATTCTCATCCTATTTGGGATAAATATATTGAATTTCTTCATTTGATTAATCCAGAATTCTCCACAGATAAGAAAGTATTGAATATGTATTTGGAATTGTCTAAGATACCATTATATGAATATGCCAAATATTACAATCAATTTACTGCTATCAATAAGAATTTCCAATTACAAGATGTCATTCAAGACTCTGAGGAATTAGATGCTTATTTGCACAAATTTGGTAAGAATTCAGTGGAGGAATGTTCTGTGGTGGAGTCTCAGCTGATAATAGATGACTTTTCATACAATGTTTTCTTGAAGACTCAAACTTTAGTTCATGATAAATGGCAATATGAATCTTCGATTACTATAAATGAATTAGATTTAACCAATTATCTGACTATTCAAAAGGAAAAGAATGACTGGAAAGAATATTTAAATTTTGAAATTAAGAGGTATCTTGACGATAAAAATATGTTTTCATTTAATAATATAGTCAATTTATTTGAAAGATGTCTTATACCCAATTGTTTTGTCCAAGAGATTTGGTTGAAGTATATTGCATTTTTAAATGTAGCATATGAAGATAATAATGAGGATAATAATGAAAACAATATCGACAAGGAAACCACATTCCACAGAATCAATCTGATTTATTTAAAAGCTAATAATAAGTTCATTCCGTTGGATGAAAATTATTGTCGTCTTATATATGGGGAATTTCTTGTAAAATGGGATAAATTCGAATTGGCTAATGATTATTATCTTGACTTAATAAGATCATTTTGTGGTCATAATGATCAAAAGGTTTATTTTAAACAACCTTATCTTGATAACTTTAACAACATACTTGAACTATGGAAATCAACTCTTCCCAATAAGAAATTAGTGGAATACTTATATGATATCATAGAAAAGTATTTTGAACCTGTTGATAGATATAAGTCGAAGCAGTCTGAACATGAAGAAGAACAAACTGATAACAAGAAACATGTATCATTACTGCAATTACAAACATTTCAAGAGCTTTTGAATGATGACTCTATTTGTTTGGTAATTAAAGTATATCTTTATAGTTCATTAGAAATGACTGATGTCACTGATGAAGTCCAATTAAAGTCATTTAGAGATTTTTTCCAAAAGCATTATAAAGAAAAACCACTTCAGTTTTCAGTATCATTTTGGAAATTTTTCATAGAATTTGAAGGATTAATGACATTTAATTATTTAAATTTACAAAAAATTATCAATTATGTGAAAACCAATTTGTTGTTACCAAAGACAGCTATAGATGCATTACTACAAATTAATTATGATATAATTAATGCAAATTATAAAGAAGTGATTGAATTAATTCCTGATGATACTACTTTAATCAATTTTGACAATGAAACGTCTAATTCTATTACCCAAAATAAGTCATTATTAACCCGATTGGCTAAGAATAATACTATAATGCAACATAAACTAAAGGGAAACAAAAACCCCAACTTTAGAATTGAAGATGAATATGTTAAATTGATAAAAAAGCAATCAGATCTTCCTGGGGTTATAGCTGAAGATAAACCAGAAATTACTAATAAATTGATGAATGACGAAAACTATGTATCATTATTACAAGACAATATAGAGGTTCCAAGGTTGCCAGCATTTAAAAATGTCGAAAAAGCAAATGCTCCTATACCGTATCCAAATTAAAGTCTATATACACCACAATAAATATTAACAACTAGTTCACTAAATCACATCACTTTGTCTACCAATTATAATCAAATCATTTCTAGTTCTGGCTCTATTGGTACACTTATTATTACCAAATACTTCAAGGATTTGTAGTTTGGAACAAGTAGAACTCATTAAGCTCAATACTTGATCATCAACAGCTCGAACAAAACCCAAATTAGCTAAAGTTAATAGTGGAAATGACAATTTATTATAGAAACATCTCTTATCGTTATCATCAATTTCATCATTAGAAGTGACTTGTTGTTGGACCAAATCTTTAATTACTTTTTTATGGGGTGATAAATCATCAGTGAAGATTTGCCAAAGGAAGTCTTTACTTAAATTGATGGAGTTAATATGAAGTTCAACTAATGTATTAGAAGAATGCTTAAGTATTTCAAATAAGGCACTATCCTTCAAGCCAATACACTTGGTGATATCAAGATGTATTAAGCCACCACTATTGACTTTGAAATAACTATTAAATCCAGATGCTACACCTTCATCAGTCAATTGATCTAAATCTTTCATAGATAAATGAGTTAAATGAGGACAAAATTGACATATACCTTCAGTGATGAATTTATCAGTTAAATAAGAACAACCATCGACATTTAAAGAAGTTAAGGATTCACCGGTGATAGCCAAAATGTTTATCAATAATTCATCAGTAATTAAATCTTCTTTATAAGGATAAGATAACTCAAGATGGTTCAAAGTAGAAGGGGTTAAATAATGAGGAATCAAATCATAAACATCACGAGAATCAATACCATCTAAACGAGAAAGTCTTAAATCAGTTAATTTTGAACCACAACATTCTAAAAGAGTTATTAAAGAATCATTGGTAAATCTGTGAGTATTTCTGACTTCAAAAACTTCAAGGTTTTTACCACCAGTTTCAAAAAACTCTTGCCAAACAGCATCATTGATTAAAAAAGGACCATTTAACCGTAATTGTTGTAAATTAGTCAATTTATCATTGAAATATAATAAATTATCATTATGAAGTTGTCCACACATAAATAAAGTTAATGATTTCAAATGAGGACAAAAAGAAGCGATTTTATTAAAGGAATCAGAATCAACTCGAGAACAATCCCAAAATTCAATTGAAGATAAATTGGGATTTAAAAATAAAGTCATGGTAGAATTATTTAAAGAACGATTTTTTGATAAAATCTTGGATATCTTATTGACATTCATTTGTCCAATATCTCCTAAAGCTTCAACTTGTTGAATATTTTGAGTAATGGTCTTGATAGTTATATCTTGTAAACTAGGGATTTTGACATTAGATTTATCTAAAAGAGCCTGTGCTACTCTTTTACGTTTTCTTCTGGCATTAATCTGATTATTTCTAGCATTTCTTTCTTGTTTCTTTAATTCTAGATTACATGGTTCACAGAGATAACCTCTTTTATCATCATCAAATCGAGAATATACTGTCAAAACAAATGATTTCCCACAACCTACACATTTATCCCGGTCACCAGAACGTCTATATTGATGACCTAAATCAAAGTCATTATCATTTTCAGGGTCATAATCATTATCGTCACTGTCACCACTATCAGAACCATCACCATCACCATCACCAGCAGCTCTTCTTTTTCGTCTGGCAGCAAGTCGTATTTGTCTAACATCATCATCAACATTAACACGTGTCGTAGTTTCACCTACTTCGTCAACACCATCACCATCACCATCACCTTCATCACCATCACCTTCTCCTTCCACACTACGCGTTCCTGATCTAGTACCATTTACCCCATTATCATCACTAGAACCACTTTCCTCCTCAACCTCCCGAGCCCTTCGTTCTCTAAATGCATCAGTAATACCTTCTACACGTAAAAACTCAGTTAACGCCGAATTAGGACCTCTAACACCGCTATTGTGGTTACTTCTTCTAGGCATTAGTCAGGAGTTGTCGCACTATCTTGAACACTTTCTTAAACACTCTCTAAAGTATTATTCGCACTCCTTGAAAATTGTCAGTAATATTGCCACTATAAATTGCTACGATGAAGGTCATCTTCAAGGATTTCAAGAAACAAAAAGTCGAAATTGACGTTGGTTCAGACGAAAGCGTCCAACAAGCCAAAGAAAAGATTGCATCACAAAAAGACTGTGAAGCTGGACAATTGAAGTTTGTTTATTCTGGGAAGGTTCTACAAGATGACAAGGTGTTAGGAGATTATAAGGTCAAGGAGGGAGATTCAATTATTTATATGATTTCCAAGACCAAGAAGGTCACACCAGAGCCTAAACAGGAAACAAAGCCTGAGGCGGAGACGAAGGAATCGAAACCAGAGACTTCAGAACAACCTTCAACCAGTCAAGCACCAGAACCAGAAGCAGGGTCCACATTTACTCAAGGAAGTGAAAGAGAAACTACGATTCAAAACATCATGGAAATGGGATATGAAAGGCCACAAGTGGAGACTGCATTGAGGGCAGCGTTTAACAATCCTCATCGTGCAGTAGAATATTTGTTAACCGGGATTCCTGAGAATTTACAACCACAAACACAAGCAGCACCAGAGGCAGCAGTAGAAGGAGAAGGAGAAGGAGAAGCAGACACAGAAACCACTAGTGCCGCCGTAGCTGAGTCCACAAACAGAGCCGATGATTCCAGACACGACGACGACGAGCAAGGGGAAAATCTTTTTGATGCCGCGGCAGCAGCAGCTGGTGGTGATAGAGATCAAGGAGGTGAAAGAGGACCTCAAGGAGACATTGGAGATGATGCACAATTGAATCTTTTACGGACAGCATTACAAACGAATCCGGAATTGATTCAACCATTACTTGAGCAATTAGCGGCATCCAATCCTCAAGTTGCTCAATTAATCCAACAAGATCCTGAAGGATTCATCAGAACATTTTTAGGTGGAGGAGGAGATGATTTAGGGTTTGAATTTGATGATAGTGAAGGAGGAGATGGAGCTGGTGCAGCAGTAGAAGGGGGTCAAGGAGATGATTCAGGAACAGTAAGAATCGCGGTAACTGAACAAGATGAGAGTGCTATTAATCGGTTATGTGAGTTAGGATTTGATAGGAATTTAGTTATTCAGGTGTATATGGCTTGTGATAAGAATGAGGAGGTAGCTGCTGATATATTGTTTAGAGATATGTAGGTGGGAGAAGGAGAGAATATACGATAGATGTAGAGAGATTGTAGAGAGATTGTAGAGAGATTGTATGTGATTGTACTACTTTAAACTAATTATATGCAATTGTACTACCGTAATATTAACACACGTCCACCCCCCTAAAATCACTTACAACTCCAAACTTATCAATATCCTCCTGTTTAACCTCTGGATTCCCTGGTCGTTGTACAATAACCCCATTTAATCCCGCTTCCTTTGCTGCACGAATTTCTTCAACATTATCACTAAGAAAAACTACTTCTTCTCCTTTATCACTTCCTATTGCTTCCAATATATTCTTATACGACTCAGGTCTCTGTTTAAATCCTGACGTGGTAATATCAAAATAGCCGCTGAGATATCCATTCATATCAATGGCTTTGGATGTTTGTGGATCTTTTACATATGAAAACAATAACTTTTGTGCCTTGACACTTCCTGATGAGTATATATACACTTTTTTTGTGTGGGAAGTAACTTTAATGAACTCAATAGCATCGTCATATAATGGTGCCAATAACTCTCCATTTTCATAGCCCAACTTCCACACAAACCCCTGAAATGACTTTAAAACCGGGTCTTTGACGTCGCGTACTACCAAATCATTTATATAGTCTACAATCTCTTCATAGCTATTGTGATTAGGTATATCACATAACATATTGTTAATGATGCCGGTTTCATTGGTGTCCTCTGTAGGCACCAACGGGTACAGAAGTCGTTCCACTATTTGCGGATACTTCTCCTTAAAGTACGGATACAACACATCCTTAACAAACAGAATGGAACAAATGGTTCCTTCAATGTCCAAAATGAGCACTTGAGTGTTGGGGAATTGAACCTTGGTCATGGATCATATGTTTCCCAACAATCGCGAAATCGTATATAAGTGAAACATTGAGATAACAATTGCTTTGCAATTGGAATTTGAAATAACCATTGGGAATTGTAATAAACGCAGTTACAAAAGTAATAATAGTAACAAAACACAAAACTGCTTACAATATGTCCAAAGGTCTTTTTGAAGAAAATGTCGACTTTGTGGAACAAGAACATATCCATGCGTTTGCCAAAGCTCTTGTTTGGGAAGAAGGTGGTGATGATGAAGATAAACCCTTTGATTTGGAATTTGGGGATCTGAAAGGGGGTGATCTGAAAGGGGGTGATCTGAAAGGGCCTGAAAATGAAGAGTTTGGCAGCAAAAGTGATCTAAACACCGTTGCTTTAACGCCTGTGAAACGGGCTGAACTTATTACATCTAAGAGTGATTGGTATCCTGTACATACTCCTATGAAGAATCCATTTAAACTGTCTGAAGATAAACGAAAGTCTAGATCTAAGAAAAGAAAAGCTGCCAAGTCCAAGTTGGAGACGGTTACCAATGAATTCCGCAAAAGTGCTTCCTATACCTTGTTAAGATGGCCTATTTTGGTGTTTATAGTGATATGGATAATGTTTTTATGTTCCATCTATGTTACTATAAGAGCATTTGTAGCTCTTCTGGAGTATTATTTGACTTGGGTTGGTCAAAGAAAACGCTTAAGGGATAAACTAAGAAAATCCACTAGTTATCCTGAATGGATAGAGAATGCTCTTGCCTTGGATCATTATTTAAACTTGGATAAATGGTCTTTGAATCCTCGATTTTCTTACTATGATTATCGTACTATTAGATTGACAATTGCTCGATTGGAATCGCTTTTACACCTGGGGTCTGATTATGAATTAATGAATTTCTTACAAGGTTGTATTAAGAAGAACTTTGCTGGTATAGAAAACAGACAATTATATTCTCATAGGTATTATGGCACCAAAAATCAGGTGGAAAAGTATATTGATATCACTACTATTTGTATCAATAAGGTCATTGATTCGGAATCCATTCCTTTTGCTGATAAAAGACGGTTTTTCAGGATTGTGCTGAAGAATTATGGGAAAACAGCTCTATGTCTTAGTGGTGGTGCTTGTTTTGCCTATACTCATTTTGGGGTTATAAAAGCATTATTGGATAATGGATTACTTCCTTCAATCATTTCTGGTACTTCATGTGGTGGATTAGTTGCTGCTTTAGCATGTACTAGAACTGATGAAGAATTAAAGAAATTATTAGTGCCACAATTGGCCAGGAAAATCACTGCTTGTGAAGAACCCTGGTACATTTGGGTGCCTAGATTTTGGAAAACTGGAGCCCGATTTGATTCTGTTTTATGGGCAGAAAAGTCATGTTTTTTCACCAGAGGTTCATTAACTTTCCAAGAAGCTTTTAAAAGAACTGGAAGAAAATTAAACATTTCTACAGTTCCTTCTGATCCTCATTCTCCTGTGATTCTTTGTAATAATATTACTTCTCCTAATTGTATAATATGGTCATCATTATTAGCATCAGCAGCAGTACCAGGAATATTAAATCCTGTGGTATTAATGATGAAAAACAAAAATGATGAAGTTACCCCATTTTCATTAGGAAATAAATGGAAAGATGGATCTTTAAGAACAGATATTCCTGTGGAAGCATTAAATACTTATTATAATGTTAATTTTTCCATTGTTTCCCAAGTAAATCCTCATATTCTGTTGTTTTTCTATGCTCCTAAGGGAACAGTAGGAAGACCAGTAGCTATTCCAAGAAGATACACTAATAAACAACAATATGAATCATTTAGAGGAGGATTTATATTATCAGCAATAGAACAATTACTTAAATTAGAAATCACCAAATGGTTAAGAATGATTAAATCATTAGATCTTTTACCTCATTTATTCCAACAGGATTGGCTGAATATTTGGTTACAAAGATTCTCGGGTTCTATAACAATATGGCCTCGTAATAGATTAAAAGACTTTTGGTATATATTGAGTGATCCAAGTGAAGAAAGATTAGAAGAAATGTTAATGACAGGACAAAGATCAATGTTTCCTCGATTATTATTTATTAAACATCGGTTAACTATAGAACGGGCAATAGAAAGAGGAAGAAAATTAACTAAATTAGCTAATAAAGTTGATTCAGCTATTGATTCAGATATTGGACTGCAAAGTGGAGTTGATTTCCATACAGTTTCATATGATGAGGATGATAATGATGATAATGTAAGTGATTCTAGTGAATCATGGAATGAAGATACTTATCAACAATTCAATAGTGAAGATGATGATGGGTTTAAATATAGCAGTGAAAGTAGAACAGCAACACCAGAATTTCAAAGTCCAGAATTAAATAATGATTCCAGGTTCAATAGTCCTGAGATTTATAGTTCAGGAATGTTTTCTGAAGATGATCATGATAAAACCAGACGATTTACGATTCATTAATGAGACAATGACAATGATTAGAAAGATGATTAAAGATGAACAATATGAAGATAGATGAACATTTAGTTTAATAGAAGAATATAATTTAGTAAATGAATACTTTATTAAATGGATACTTTATTAAATGGATACTTTAGTAAATGAATACTTTATTAAATGAATACTTTATTAAATGGATACTTTATTAAATGAATACTTTATTAAATGGATACTTTATTAAATGAATACTTTATAAATGAATACTTAGTAAATGAACACATACTAAATAAATAATTCATCCCCCAACTTCACCCTAAATGCTTATTCACCTCATTATAATCAGGAATTTCTCCCTCCACCTCTATAACAAACTCTATATAATCAATTACTCTAGGAATAGTACTATTTATCATAACTTGTTCCTCTTCTTGTCTGAACTTTGATAATACCCAAGATCCCATTTGATCCTTAGAAGCATTAACAGGTTTGGGTCCAATTCCAATCCCTAATTTATACACTTGTTGAACATTATCTCTACCAATACAAGATATAATAGACTTTATCCCATTATGAGAAGCTTTATTGGCTAAAGGAGTCAACTTCACTTTACCCAAATTGATATCAAATTCATCATAAACAATCACAACACATACTTGATGAAGCCGTATTTTATTCTTTTCTATAAACAGTTTAAATACTTTACCTGATTCATTCATATAACCATTAGATTTTGCAAATATCACATCATTATGATGACTTAGTGAGAAATTACCACTCTTAGTGAGCTGTTTAGCACCCAAATGGGTCATAATATACTTAAGTCCTAAGTGTCCACTAGAGTGCCTAACCATGGGTCCAGGGTTTCCTATAGAGAATACAACAATAGTCATGGGGAGTGTCTAAAGTAATGAGTAATGAGTAATGAATTAACACTATATTACTATTACTATAGTAACCGCGCGTATACTTTATTGCTACAACTATGAATAACAGAGATCAAACAGAGGAATCGATGGATGCAACAACACAGAGAGAAGAAAACATGGAAGAAAACATGGAAGAAAATATAGAACAATCACAACAAACACAACAAACAACACAATTGGATGAAGATGAAGAATTTGATGACTTTAATGGTCCTGAAGATGACTCTGATAGTGAGTTTGGTACCTTTGAAAATGACACCCAAGTTGGAACAGACAGACCTGACGTGTCTATGGGACAGTTTATGAATAATAATAATCTTGAGGAGAAAGTATCAGGATTAGTGGATCAATTGTTTCCAATGAATGATACAAAAGAACCTCAAAACAACGCCAATAATCAGCTATTAAATGAACGATCACAAGAGATATTTAACCAATTATCTCGACTCCCCCATTTAAAACCTAGAAATTGGGTTAAACTGAAAATAAGGTTCAATTTATTGATAAAGTTAGGAATTCCTATAAATTTGGATGAAATAGCTGATGAAAAACATCCAGCATCATCAATGGATGCTACTAATACTCCTAGTAATAATCATCCTCGACTTGGTCACAATAGAAGAAGATCAATAAATGAAGGTGATATAAACTGGACGGGATTCGAAATACCGGAATTCCAAAGTTTATCTCTTAATGATGATGATATGAAACATTTACTACACTCTACTAATGATATTCTATCAACTATAGAGAATGATAATTTGAATAATTCTTCTCAATCCTATTTAGAACTTTGTGATCAAGACAAGTTAATTGAAAAGTTAACACAATTCCAAAGAAATTACTTAAAACTTGTTGAATTGGCAAGTATTTGGAGTCATCATTTCCATCAATGTAAGGAAAACTTTGAAATTTTTGAATCTGTAGTTCAAAACTTGATTGCTTATAGTCAAAAGTTGGAAAGAGATGAAATATTGATCAATTTAAACAAGGCAAAAGCAAAGTCTAAGAAGAAGTCACTCTGGAGATAAAAAATTATACATATAGGCAATATACAGAGTTGGTGATATTTATAGTGGATTTGGTTGTTTATAGGATTTGGTTTATAGAACCTGGCTTATAGAACCCGGCTTATAGAACCTGGTGCTTACACATTCTTCTTCCTTCCCTATTGTTGCTTTACATTGTCCAAGAAAGATCCAAGATCCTCAAATATCATGTTATCAACTCCTGATTGTAAGTTCATGTTGATAAATGAATTATCAATGAAATTGGTATTCAAAGCTCCTGGTGTTTGAGGAATATTACTTGGAGTACTAGGATCATAATCATGATTGAGGATACTTGAAATAGCTGGAGATTGTGGTCTAAGAGGAGATTGTGCTCTTGTTGGAGGATGACTTTCTCTAGTATCAGGAAATAATTGACTTGGATCAAAATTTTCAAAAAAGTTATGAGTAGGCATACTTTCTGTAACTAAAGAAATATCTGGGAATGTTGAAGTAGATGAATTAGGAGAAGGTCCTTGTTTGAGTCCACTAGTATCACCAGAGTTTATTGGGTTAACATTGGCACCATCATTATCATGAGATACTTCAGTATCAATGGGAGCTTTTAATTCTCTAACCATAGTTTCAAAATCAGACTTTGTTGGATCAGTATTTGACATTGGATCATGAGATTCGTTTCTTGGTGATATTCCTGAAGCCATCAGATGAGTTGGAGAAATGGTTTCTTTTAGAGAAGGTTCACCATCAGTTTGTGGAACACCAGCTTCATATTGTAAAGGAGATTGTTGACGATTATGACTTCCATAATAAGCTTGAAGGTTATTTTGAGTATCCATAGCACGTTTAGCACTATTCATTTCTTGATTCATGGCGATTCTACTACCACGTTCAATGACTTTAGCCCGTTTTATTTTATCATCAGTATATTTGTCAAATAATCTAACAAGAACACCAGCAATAGGATAATATTTAGCCAATTCTTTTAGAACAGCTCGTAAAATAATTAAAGAATCTGATGCTGTAGAAGCAATAAGATTATTAGTAGAATCTATATGATAAATCAACATCAAAAGTGCACTAGCAACAATGTAAATGAATACCAGAGGACAATAAATGATTTGATTTTTATCAAGTAATATCTTGGAGATAATAGAAATCATTCTTGCTGCTTGGAAAGAAATCCCCCAAGAAGGATATTTATAATTATTAGGATCAGTAGAATTAGATCTAGCCATTCTAATCAAATTCGATCTATGAATCAAGTATAATCGATTATAATATTGAGCATTTAATAAACAACAGAAAAAGTCTTGTTTTGATTCATCAGTTAAAGAAAATTGTAATTGTTCTGGAACATTAGTAAACCAAATCCCCATTAACATATCACAATGTTGAATAATGGAGAATTTATTTTTCCGTTTCATGGATTCAGCTTTAACAGTATATTGATGTCTAATAATGATTCCGGTAATTTCTGATAATTTAACCAAATGAATAAAATATAATGCTTGTTTTTCATTAACAGGATAAAGAGCTTTAACTCCCAATTCAGGATCATTTTCATCAAAATCATCAAGGGTTAACATAGGAACATCACAATCATTTAAATCAATTATTGGTGGTCGACCAAAGGCAACAGCAACATTACGATCTTTTTCAAATAAACACCACCAAATTCGTTTCCAAGTTTTCTTTTCACTACTACTTAAAGGAGTTTTAGAAATATCTCTATGGAAACCAAACCCTTGAGCCAAACTTACTCCAACACGAGTCCAATAAAAAGAATTTTTAGTAACATCTTCAGGACCATCCCAATAAGTTCCAATTAATATTAATGTTTGTACAATAGCTACAGGATCACTTTCATAATTAGTTTCATATAAAGCTTTGGCTCGTCTAAAAAACGTCAAACAAGCCAAATTATTAGAACCTCTAGAATCTAATAATAAAGGATTTCTTGATATTCTACAACCACACAATAATACAGATTGTAATAACATTAAAGGAGGATTATCATTAGGATCAGTAAATTTATTCATAAATTCAGTTCGATTCAATACCGGCATTAATGGATGAATATGTTCAAAATAAGTGTTAATTAAATCCAAAGCCAAATCATTTGCTGGTAATAGAAAAGCCCCTCTTAACTTTAAAATCTCCAATTCAATAGAATCCAAAGAATTTTCTCCTCCTTCAAATACATCTTCATTTAATTGAACATGATTTTCTCCAATATTCTGAGCCACAAGCCCCACAGCAGAAGAAGCCCCTAAAAACGTCAACGAATGTTTATGTCTATTGTTCATAACATTTTTATGAAGTGAAGGACGATATTTATATTGTGACGATAATGAAGGAGGAATGCTGATTTGGGAGATATTTAGTACGGGTTCACTAGTATTAGAACCATATTTAATACCAGAAGGAACTCCTCCAGCAACAGGAGAAGCATCTTTTTTGATTGTTTCACTAGGACTTTGACTATTGGTATTATTGTTATTGTTACTGGTATTATTGTTATTACTATTACTATTACTATTACTATTATCATGATCCTCCGGCGTCAAAGATGAAACCGGTTCTGACTTCACTTTCCCTTCTGACTCCGCTTTTACCTTCATTCGTTTATTTTTGGCCTCCACAGATCCATTTCCTCTTTTGTTACTAGCAGGAAGTTCACAGTCACACCCAAATGTAATACAATTTGTACACGGAATATGGATTTCAGCATCACATCGGACTTTTCTAGAACGACATACCACACACGCACGAGATCCCCGAGGACGTTTATATTTGATTGTAAACGCTTTTGGTTTCTCCTGAGCTCCTTCCTTATCTTTATTTGACTTATTACTCATTTGATGGAATGATTTAAGTAATGAATAACGATAACAAATCAGAGAATATGTTTGAAAAATATTATATAGAGTGCGTATTTTTACTATTGCGTACTTTTAGTATAAAATAAACCTTGTTGCCCCAGAAAAAAAAGGGTAATTACACTATCTATGGTACAGGAGAGGAAATACAAACGGGAGAAGACACAAAGAAAAGTCAAAACACAATGAAAACACAAAGAAAACACAAAAAAAAAAAAGAAAAAATTCCATTTGTTTGCTTTCATGTTGTATTAAGAATCGTCGAAAACGTCCCATTGAACTCCATCGTCTACATGAAGGAAATATTGTTCGTCGAAGGGGTGTTCTGAAGGAGAAGGAAATAGGTCCAGGAACGGGTTAGGGGGATGATCAGGACGGGATGTCGCGGTGGGAGGAGGAGTAGTGGACTGGGGAGGAAAAATGTCGTGGGAGGCTGGTGCGGGGGCTGGTGCGGGGGCTGGCCCTGCACCAGGACCGCGACCTGGAACTTGGTACGGTGTTGGCGGTACAGGATTAAACGTAGGTCCACTAAACGGCGGTGGAGGTGGATTCACACCATTAACTCCAGGTCCAGGAACAAATCCCGGATATATAGGTTGATAAGGCATTGATTTTAATGAATGCGACGTTGTAGGAACAAGTTCAGAACTCTTTCTTAATGGGAGAGTCATTGGAATTGGTGATGAAGGAGGAGGATTAGAAATAAATGGTTCTTGAATTGAAGTAAATGGTGGTCGTTTTAATTGAGGAAGGATTTCTTTTTCATTATGAGACTTTGGAAATAAGTGTTCTGGAGAAAAAGATTTGAAGAAATCACTTTCGAAATTGGGGATATCAAAGGTGGTGATTCCACTTAAGGGAAGGGAGATATCATAGTATTCAGATTTGGTAATCAGAAAGTAATTATTTAAACTTTTTTCTGTTTCCATGTCTTTTTTGTTATTTTTTGTGGTAGTATTAGAATTGGTGGTATGATTAGTATTGTTACTGGTACTAGGGAATTTTTCATCATCATTACGACGAATGTCATTGTCATTGTCATTGTCATAACCATTACCTTCATCTTCACCATCACCATCATCATTACCATTACCATTACCATTACCATTATTCTTATTACTACTACTACTACTACTACTTCCACCACCCCCATTGGCTTCATCTTTGTTCAATAGAAAATTAATATCATACGAATAACTTGAATCTTTACTTAAAATTTGAAGCTTCTTATACATGACACTCTCTGAATGAATTATCTTTTTAGCAGTATTGATAACTTCAGGTCTTGGTTCTGGATCCATATTATCTTTTAAAAACTTTAATAATGGCATTGTTACTGCTTTTGAATCGGTTTGTAAGGCTACAAAACAATTAACACATGCATTGATTTGTCGTCTAGCTGTATGAGCCACAAGTTGATTCTTAGAATCAGTATGAAATACTAAAATTATTAATGATATTGCCACATAATATACAATTTGATTAGGAAAATAAATTGAAGGATTAGTGGATTTTTTATCAGCAACATCTTGTCCAATAAGGGAAACTAAATAAGCACTTTGAAAAGAAATCCCCCAATATTTATGATCTGATTGATCAGCTATTTTAACTCGATTAATATGAAATAACATAATATAATACCATCCTGATAAAATTTCAGAATAAATATTTGTTGTTGAAATCTTGGTAGGATCATCATTAATACTTTTAATTGAAAATTTTAATTCTTGAGGTAAAGATTTAAAGAATATCCCCATTAAAAAATTACATTGTTTAATTGATAAAATATATTTTCTTAAGATTTTCTTTTGAATTCGAGGTTGATTAGGTCGATTATGAATATTATCAACAGTATATTGTTCATTAAGAATAATACTCATGATTTCTGCTAATTTAACCGAATAAATTATAAAATTGGCAGTTAATTTATCATTAACATTATTAATAGACCAATATTTTCCTTCATATAATTTGAAATCTTGTAATGTTAATAATGGAACATTACATTCATGTAAATAAATTGATGGTGGTCTTCCCCATACCATAGACCCTACTTTATCTTTAATATACATGTACCAAAAAAGTTTCCTCCAATAAAAACATTGTTTTTCCACTATGAATTGAATTTGTTTATTAGTACCATGAGGATCATATTTTTGTTTAATGGTTTTAATGAATCGACTTTCTCTCATATCATCATGATAACCATGAGAAAAACTTATAGTTATAGCATTTCTTAAATACATATAAGGACCTCGAATGACTTCTTCTTTCCCATGCCAATAAAGCAGAATTAATGCATAAACTTGGGCAGCAACAGTGGCATAATTAAACACCAAATGACCAGGATCAAAAGAGTCAGAATTATTTTGTGCTCCAGCATATTCAAATGCAATACTGGAATCCATTAATGATTTAATTCTATTGAATAAGATCTTGGCTGCTGTTATAGTGGTACCATTTTTATCTAAAATGGCATTATGAGTACAAGTGATTGAACCGATTAATAAAAGAACATTAATTAACACTAAAGGAGGTCGTAAGTTAATATCATCACTATTAAGATGATGAATAAATGTATCTTTATCAACTATTGGGATTTGTGGATAAGTATAAGTGAAATAAGAATTGATTAATATGTCCCGAATATGATTATCAGGCAAGTAGAAAGCGCCTTTAATGATTAATACTTGAAGTTCAGTCTTTATTTCTGGTAAATCTTGTTCATTTATAGTTGCACTTTCTTGATCATAAGGAAATGGGTTCTTAGTAGCCACATCGTTAAAAAATGAATACCCGGCTTGAGGTCCAAAGTATACATGAGGACTTAAACTTCTACGAAGACAGATTTTCATTCCATTTGTCGGTGACGATAAGTCTGAAGAATTCAATACTGGAGAAACATTGATTTTAGATAAATTGATTTCTGGTTGGAAAGGAATCAAATCTTCATCATGATAAGGAGATTGTGTAGGACCTGGACTAATTCCTTGGTTTGGGCTAAAAGCTTGACCAGGACTAAAAGCTTGACCAGGACCAAATCCTTGACCAGGACTAAAAGCTTGACCAGGACCAAATCCTTGACCAGGACTAAATCCTTGACCAGGACTAAACCCTTGATTATTTCCAAAGTTTTGTTCCGGATAAGGATACTGTGATTCGAGAAATGATTCCCTTTCATGTTTCCGATTCATTTCATTGGTTAAGTCTTCATTGGCGGACTTAGATGGAGCCACTCTATTCTTCTTTAGTTGAGGAAATGTACATTCACAATCAAACGTGATACAATTTGTACAAGGAACATGAACTTCAGCATCACATCTAACCTTCCTCATTCGGCATACCTGACAAGCACGAGAACCTCTTGGTTTCTTAAACTTCCATCGACTTTTGTCACTCATGATTGAGGTTGATGGGAGGTGTTAGAGGTTTGAAGAATGTGATGTAGTGTTGATTAACGAATGTAACGATTGATTGAGTGATGTGTTTGTGTTTGTGTTTGTTTTGATGATTTAATGTTTTTTGATATTCTTTGATTCTTTTCGTTTTGATTCTTTTTGATTCTTTTCCTTTCCTTTCCTTTCACTCCTTCTCTATTGATTTCTTCAATCACTCATGCAACGAATTTCTTCAATACAATAGTCGCACTAAATTACATTTGATTTATTGTGAGAGTTATGATTCTTCTTTGTTATTGGAGTTTCTTTTCTTTATAGACGTTTGAATTAAAAATAATGACAGAAAATATAAGAAATGGATTCCGGATTGTGGTTTCTTTAGCCGTGAGTGTTTTTGTGGTGAAAAAAGTTTACAATATCTTAAATAATACGAGTAATCATAATAATTCATTGACGAAATTACCACCTCAAACCAGAGGTATTGAGAGTTTGGTAGGAAATACTCCGATTATTGAGATAAAATCGTTATCTAAGTTAACAGGATGTAAGATATACGCCAAATTAGAACTTGAAAACCCTGGTGGTAGTGCTAAGGATAGAGTAGCATTGTCTATTATAAGAAAGAATGAAGCTTTAGGTAAACTTAAACCTAATCATGGAGACATTATATTTGAAGGAACATCAGGATCAACTGGGATTTCATTTGCTTTGTTGTCTAATGCTTTAGGATATGAAACTCATATTTGTTTACCTGATGATACTGCTGATGAAAAGATGAAGTTATTGGAGAGTTTAGGCGCTTATATAGAACCTGTGAGACCGGCATCTATTGTGGATCCAGAACAATATGTAAATGCAGCCAAATCACGAGCTCAGGCTATTAATGATAATGATAAGGATTCAAGAAATGCTATATTTGCTGATCAATTTGAAAATGATTACAATTGGAGAATTCATTATGATACTACAGGACCCGAGATTTGGCAACAAATGAACAAAATCGATTACTTTATTACTGGTGCTGGTACTGGCGGTACTATTGCTGGTGTCGGGAGGTATTTGAAGGAAATGGATCCCAAAATTAAGGTGATTTTAGGTGATCCTCAAGGTAGTGGGTTAGCTAATAGAATCAATTATGGGGTAATGTATGATGGTGTAGAAAAAGAAGGTACTAGAAGACGTCATCAAATCGATACAATCATAGAAGGTATTGGATTGAATCGATTGACATGGAATTTCCAACAAGCAGAGCCATATATTGATTATGGAATCAAAGTTAGTGATGAAAAAGCTATTAAAATGGCTAAATATTTATGTGTTAATGATGGATTGTTTTGGGGATCTTCTGCAGCTATAAATTGTGTAGCTGCTGTTGAAACTGCTTTAGCTGTTGGTCCGGGTAAATCCATTGTTATTATAGCTTGTGATTCAGGTTCAAGACATTTATCCAAGTTTTGGAAACAAGCTCGTCAAGTATCTAATGATATTACATTGCATGATATTGTATAAAACTTTTGTATATAGACTAATTTACAGTAACAATTTAGAATTAAGCTGTTGATGTTCTTGTTGTTGTTTTTCTTTTTGTTCCATTAATTTTCTTCTGGTTTCCCGGAAGATCTTATAAGTACTTAAAGATGAAGCACTTAAACCAAACCAGATTTGGAAAGTTTTAAAAGGTAATGGCATGTGGAATACGGTATAACTATCAAAGATAAAATCTGATAACCATTTGTAAAGATCCAAGTATGCATTATATTTTTTGAATTGAATATCTTTTAAATCTTTAGCATCAGAATTATTTGAATTTTCTTTTAAATAATCAGCCAAAGTATTAGTAGGAGTAGTAGATGAAGATTTATTACCCAAGATTTGTTTGGTTAAGATTTTAGCCCGATTTTTCACTTGGATTTGAATTTTCATATCGATTTCTTGTTGATTAAATTTATTGATATTTTCATAAGCAGTAATTAATCCCAAGATAGAATCATAATACCAAGCTAAAGATTCATGTTTAGATACAAAATCATATAATGGTTTTGAAGTTAAAAATTTTAATTTAAATAATAATAAACTTTCATCATTAACTCCATAATATAATCCTATTAATTCACCTAAAGTTTTCCGATTAAATAAAGTTTGATCAAGTTTATTATTATTAATGGCATCACTGAATTTATGATAAAAATCTCTTAATCTGAATGGAGTTTTACCAAATCTTAAAAATTGTCTATACATAGATAATCCTGATACCACACCAGTGAATTTTTGAGTAAATAATGAACAAAATAAAATTATCACGATTCTGAAAAAATCTAAAGGATGCTTGATAAAGTTTTTAATAAGATTCAATTGTTTAGATGTATCATTATATCTAGCATTGACAATATTAATATTAAGGGTATCATCACTTAAATAATCTCTAGTTTGATGACAATGGAAAATGCATAATCGTAAGACATATTGTCCTACTTTGGCCATTTTATCCTTACCAGTGATAGTATTAAGCATAGACCATATAATATCTATAGTTTTGATATCACTTTCCACCACCGGTTTCTTAATTTCTTGAGGCAGAACTGAAGAGTTTCTACTCAACAATTTTTCATCAATTCTTATACTACCACCTTTACTATCATCAGTAACTGGAGTGATTAACTGACCCGTGGCTTTAATCTTACTGGGAGTTTCATATTTGGGTTCGTAACGATCTTCTGTCATGGTGGCAGTAGTAGTACCTGAAGTACTTACAGCAGATGGCATTTTATTAGGTGATACTGAAGGAGAATCTATCCACTCTGAATGTAATGTATGAACTATAGGACTATTATCAGATTGTCGATGAGGACGTTCTGATAAATAATTGGGTTTGTGATTGACTGAAGGTGAAAATTGGATATTATAATTCAATGGACTAAAAGGGGATTTTGGAAGGTTCTTTGTAGGTATTGGTTGTTGTACTATTGAACCAACTTCATTCATAACAAAAGAAAAGGGAAAAGGAAAAGAAAAAGAAAAAAAAAAAAAAAAAAAAAAAAAAAAAAAGAAAAAGAAATAAATTTAAAAAATCTTAACCTGCAGTAATTTCCAACAATAGGAGACGAATTAAATGATAGTAATTAAGAAACGGGAACAACGTTTCAATTTCCGAATTAATGTTGTTTAACGTTGTATTTTTTCCTCATTTTTGTTTTTTTTAAGCGAAGAGATACGGTTCGGTAGTTGCACACTGTAACCAGAAAAGTTAATGTTACATTTTTGTCGGGTTACAATTTTTGGCGCAACAGCAGATAGTGATGGAGTGAAGAAGTGAAGAAGTGAAATAATATACGATGAAATAATAAATACTATGAAATAATAAATACTATGAATATTGAATAAATATAATATACAGGAAATAAATAAGTTAAAAGGGAAATGATTTCAAAAGTTGCAGCCATGTTGAGTAGTAGTTAGATTGACAGATAGGTTGACAAATAGGTTGACAGATAGTCAGATTGTTAGTTCTGCCAGATTGTTAGTTCTGCCAGCCAGCTCTACTAGTTACTACTCTTAATTAGCTCCATTGGGTCCCATCATAAAGGCTCCCACACTTCCAAGATACCCTTCATGTCTTAAAAAATAAGACTTCATATCACCTTGAGACCAGAAGTTAACAGCATAACTTAAAGTATGTATAGTTTGTTTATGACCAGAAATATAACTTCCACCAAAATATATTCTTTTAAGGTTAAACCTTAATGCTTGAAGATAACTAATTTGACCAATGTTATTAGAAATAGAATATAATAAGGAACGAGCAATATCTTCAGGTCTAAATTGACTTAATTTATCTGAGGAAGATAAATTTTTAAAATTTTGATTAAACCGTAATTTTTTAAATACTTTGGCAAATGATGAAGCAATATGATTTGATTTTAATCCAATTTTATTATAATTCGATCCATAAATATCTCCTACTAATAAATCAATATTTTCATTATCACCACGAGATGCCATTTCTAACATTTCATTATAATCTTTAGCATTAGTTAATAATGATAATAACCCCCATAATGTTCCTCCACCTAAAGATGATCCACCAATTCTTTCAAATCCTTTTGGTCCAGGTCCTGTTACTTTAATCATAGATACTCCACTTCCTATATTAACCAAAAGATAAGGATATATTTGATTATCATGAGTATAAGGATCAGATATGAATTGAGTATCATTATCCATCAAATTATAAATAAATATTTCATTGGGGATTTTGGTTATAAACCAATCCAATCCTTTAATTAAACATTCCATTTCATCTTTAGCCACTATTTTCATAGGTAGATTTTTCTTTTTAAAATTCTTAGTCATTACTTTATAATATTTATGAGCTCCACCTCCTGTAGCCATAATATATGTTATTGGAGGTAATGATTTTTTATCAAATGATCGTTTAATCACTTTAATCATAAATTTTAATACTTCACTTTGGAAATTCTCCGTTTGGAAATCTTTAAAATGTAACTTTCCTCCTCCTAATTTATCATTAATTCGTTTACTTCTACTAAAATATACCAATTTAGTCAATGTTCCTCCTATATCAACCGATATATGTATAACTTCAGAATTATGTTGAGGTAATGTAATATTCTTGGTAAAATCATATTCTTGATTAAGAACTTTATTATCTGAACTTATAGATGTATTATTACTATGATCATTATTATCATTATCAATTTCATTATCATCTTCATTATCTTGTTCCAATTCTGGATCACTATTTTCGGGTGATGGTGAAGGTGTTGATGATGGACTATCATCAGTTAATTTCAATAAATGATCATTGGCTATATAAGCGCCAGAACAATCAATCTTGATCGTTCCTGATTCCATTACCCAATTGATATTATCTTCCATATTAATATTGTAGTTGAACTTTTAATATTTTTAGCTTCTAACAATGTTTAGTTTTTAATACTTTTTTTTTTTACCCCTTTTTATATTTGCAATAACTTTTCCATCAAATGATATCGTTTGTGATAATTCTTCTTTTATAAAGTACAAAATCTCGAAAAAATGGAAGAAAAATTTGGCCTGCGCGTTATACGATGAAAAATTTCAACATTTTTCAACTTGTTGGGCATCACAGGATCAACGGAACTTCATCAGGAAAGGTTCACTGAAGAAGTGAAAATAACAAAAAAACAAAAAAATAAAAAAACAAAAAAACAAAAAAACCACTTTTGAATTGAAGAAATTTGATTTAAATAATGACCACAAATACAAATATTCCTTTAGTAGTCAGAAATGAATATTTACCTAAACAATATGATTTGAAACTTGATATAAATCCAGGAAAGACCAACTTTAATGGAGAATTGAAATTTGAAATTAAAGCTAATGATTTATTTACTGGTGATAAATACAATGGAGGGTTTAAAATGACCCTTCATGCATACAAATTGGTGATATTATCGGCTATGATTGATATAGATAATGGGTCTCGGATTGCGAAATTAAGTGTTGATAATGATATAAAGAATCAAACTGTTGGGTTAAGATTAGATAATCAAAGTATTGATGGTATTGACAAGGCAACTGTGGTTATTAAGTATATTGGAACCATTAATACTATAAAGACCTTCCAACAACAAACATGTGGGATATATCAGACCAATTATCTGGATTCTGTCAGTAATAAGTCTGATAATATCATTATAGCTACACAAACTCAACCTATATTTGCCAGAAGAATGTTTCCTGTTATTGATGAATTGATGATAAAAATCCCGGTGAAATTGACTGTGGAAACATTATCACGATTCAAAACTGTATCCAATTCTGAGCTTGATTCAGTAGTTGGTGTGAATGATGATTATAGTCAATTCAACTTTAAGCCTACTTTACCATTGTTGGTTTCTAATTTTGGTTTTGTTGTTGGGGACATGGAGTGTTCTCGTGTAGTGACCAATGACATTCCTATCGGAGTTTATTCACCCATTGGTGAAATCAATGATTTCCAAATGTCATTAGATGTAACATCAAAGCTTTTACCTTTGGCCCAACAAAAGTTGGGGGGTTTTCCTTTACCTAAGTTAGACTTTGTTGCATTACCGTTTTTGACAGAAGGAGCAATGGAAAATTGGGGGTTGGTGACTGTGGTAAAGAGTTATTTATCATCATCAATGCAATCAATTAAGCATATTAAACAGTTGATTGCTCATGAACTTGTTCATCAATGGTTAGGAGATTGGGTTTCTTTTGATGATTGGAAGTATTTGTGGTTGAATGAATCGTTTGCTACGTTTATAGGTAATGATTTAGTAACTCGAATCGATGGGGATTATGATGATAATATTGACGATTTGATGACTACAAGTTTTAATCAGTTACAACGAGGTAAGGAAACCAACATTCAGAAGTTCATGAACCAATTAACCATTGATAATGACATCAATACTTCATATTTATTCGATAATGATGTTTATGAAAAGGGGATTTTGTTGTTAAGAATGATCAACAATTTGATTGGTGGGAATAGTGGTGATGACAATACTGATGTTATGTATGAAGGATTAAGACATATAATTGATAATTATAAATTTAAATCAATAAAACCTATGGAAATTTGGAAAGTATTTGATCAACAACTTAAGTTTGATTTGTTGGCATTTATTAATAGTTGGATTAGATATGATGGATATCCTATAATTGAAGTTAGTCAAAGTGATGATAAGAAACTTATTTTGGAACAAACTCAGGGAAAGATATTTCAATTACCTTTATTCATCAAGTCCATTAATGGAATCATTCAAAAGACAATGGTTCAAAAGCATATGAAATTGGATATAAGTTCCAATAATCTATTAACAATCAATACCAATCAAATTGCATTTGCTGAAGTCAAAGTATCTAAGGAATTGATCAAAGGCATTAATATCAATAAATTGGACAAATTTGATACCAAAATGTATTTAAATCAATATGATTCAGGAGAAATGAATCGGAAACTAAAAGGACATTTAAGAGCATGTAAATAGAATGGAGTGGAGAGGAAAAGAATGAAATATAATCAATAGTTTCATTAGTGTGTAAGTATTTATATATATACATACACACAGTACACATATCCATACATAGATAATGAATGTAGAATCTAAAATTGCCCATTAACCCAGAATGACAGAATGACTACAACAGGAATGATAATAGCAAGCAAAAAGGCAAACATGCAATGAATGATAAATGAAATTAAATGTCAAATGAATGCAGAATGAAAATGTCCAATTATGAATGTTATGTTTCAACTAATGTTCCAATTAACCTCTCTTTTGGTATAGACAATGTCCAAGATATTATTAGCAAATTTATCAACCGAATCAATGGAATTATTGTCATTATTATTATGATTGTATACCAAATTAGGTCTTGATTTCTTTGATTTTAAGTTTGGTGAAGATTTTGCTGAAGCCAATGATTTTTGTTTGTGTTTTCCACCATCACAACAATTACATTCACTTTTCAACAAGTCTTCTTTGTATCTACTAGGATACTTTTTGATTGATTTTTGATGAGACAGAGTGGGAGTAGTGCCAGAGCTAGTACCAGAGCTAGTACCAGAGCTAGTACCAGACCCAGCACCATTACCAACTTTTGCAAAAGATTGTGATTTTGTAGATTTTAAAGTTTTCGAAGGTTTCACTGATGATTGTGGATGCAGTTGATACAGTTGATACAGTTGATACAGCTGAGGTTTCAGTTTATTAGGATTTAAAGAACTTGAAGTTTGAACAGAAGATTTGGATTTAGTAGATAACATTTTTGGCATTTTTGAAGGTCCAGAATTAGGAATTGAACCATTAGAACCATTAGAAGTATTTGAAGATGTTCGGGAATGATAAGAATGATTATCTTTACTAGTACCAGTACTAGATTTAGAAGATTTTAATGAAAAACTAGAATGAGATGAGGAAGATCTTCTATGACTATGACCACTACTATTACCACTACTATTACCACCACTACTATTACTACTCAT